>CAOKZL010002480.1:0-556705 GCA_948472985.1 Iguana delicatissima | reverse complement strand
AAAGGCCTTTTAAGTAAGGTCTATAAAACACTACTAAATTTAGAAATGGAAAAAGAAATAATCAAGGATAATATGTTACGATGGGCACAGGATCTAGGTAAATCTTTATCTCTGCAACAATGGAAGAAGGCTTGAAATTTAAATTTGAAATTTACAAAATGCAATAATTTGAAAGAAAATTTATTAAAATTTATTATAGATGGTATCTAACACCAGTTAAAATTGCAAAAATGAAGACGAATAAGACATTGGCAAAATATTGGAAATGTCAAAAAGTGGGCTTCTTCTTCCACTGCTGGTGGGAATGTAAGAAAGCAAAGAAATATTGGAAATAAATTCACGAGCAGATTATAGAATGTTTAAAAATCAGGTTTCCAATGTCAGCAGAAATATTCTTACTAAACATGTTTGATGAACTAGATGAGATGACAAGAAAGAAATACTGGAGAACCTTATGTTGTTTGGTTTACACTGCGAGAATTGTGTTCGCAGAGAAGTGGAAAGATGCAGCCATACCATCAACAGAAGAATGGATTAATAAACTATATGAATTGGTTGAAATGGATAGGCTTATGTTAAGATTAGAAAATAAGAGTAAAGACAAATTCAAAGAGGAATGGGACATTTTGAACCCTTTATGGGAAAAACAATGGGGTGATTATGCATTAATCGGATTGTATGATTTAATATTTCATGTTATAGTTTGAGAGTAAAGAAATGTTAGTAAAGAGTAATTACATAAAGGGATGGAATTAAGGGATAGATAATAGATAATTAAACAAATAAATAGGATTAGTAAAGAAAGACAAACTGCAATAGAGAGTAAGTGTAGTTTTTGTCATTTTAGATTAGCAGGATGATATAAATATACAAGTAAATATTCCTAACTGGATAAAGAGAGGAAGTTAATGAATGAGAGGGGTTGTGAATGGAGAATGCTTATCGTTACACCACGGATAAGTTGACTGGAATGATAAGAAATTACATCAGTAATCATATAATTAAGAAAGATTGTTAGGTAAGTAATGTGTTTGAGTGTTGTCTTGTGTCACGTGTCTTACTGTATAATATGTTTTATGTGTTAATGGGGTTAGGGTTGTTGTGGGTGGAATAATTGTCAAATGTGTTGTAATTATTGAAATTCTTGAATAGAAATGGAGTAATCGGTTACAGATATCGAGTAAATGTATGTAAGGTAGTGTTAAGATCATAAAGTATAAGTGTATCTTGTTTATAATCAATGCATATAAGATCTATAACCATACGTAACATTGTTGATGATGTGATGTAATGTGATTGTATGTAAATGTTTTTTTTAATATAATCTCAATAAACTTTATTTTTTATAGTAAAAAAAAGAATAAACAGAGGTCTGGGCACATAATACTATGTTCAAGTACTACAATTTGTTGGGGCCAAACCTGGGGTTTATATACCCTATTTCCTACCCTGAATGAGGTTGCATGGACAAAGGGGGAATTGCTTTCTCATGGAGTTGACAAAGAAGACCAAAATTGGCTGATTGTCTTAACCCTAAGTGACAAAACATAGATGGGAGTCATGACAATCCCTTAAGGTCTTGGTCAGGTAGGGTGAATAGGGGAGGTCTCCATCAAGCAGTATCAAAGCAGGAACCCCAATTGCTTCATCTCCACGGTCCTGCCTTCTATAGTATTCAGGTGTGCATGGGGCCTGAGGCATTGAAAGGATTATCACAAACCCATTGGCACTGGGTTTTCCCACCTAATCATTTCTGAACTTATGACCCAACCCATGTCTGAGATCATCCTGACCTGGCACATGTTTCCAGACAGCATGCTTTCAAACATGTTTTCCAGCCATAAATATGTTCAGTTATGAAAAGAGCACATCCCACAAAGTTGGTGTGTAGGGCATGGTAACAATCCCACCCCAAAATGGAACTCATGAGGTGAAGCCACATGGTTTCATTTTTCCAGGATGGGGTTCCATACCCACTGTTGGACTGAAAGGCCAAAGACACAAGGTTACAAGGGATAACACAGTAGGTGGGAAGTTGAGGGTG
This sequence comes from Iguana delicatissima, assembly GCA_948472985.1. Lineage (NCBI taxonomy): Eukaryota > Metazoa > Chordata > Lepidosauria > Squamata > Iguanidae > Iguana > Iguana delicatissima. The sequence goes on along the minus strand of CAOKZL010002480.1, from coordinate 554,661 downwards.
AGAGACTGTCACATTTTCATCAGTTCTGTGAAAGGGTAGCTTTGGACTAGGCAATCCAGCAAAAGTATAGGAATAGAGAGGGAGGGGGAGAGAGAGAGAGAGAGAAAGAAGGGGAGAAGGGTAATATCCAAACATAATAGACAAATGGGATGCCCCAACAATTGGAGGGGTAAACAGTGGGGGAAAAAATCACTATGCAGATGCAATATAAAATAACATGATGACACTCCAGCAATGGGAGCCGCACCAAAAAGGAACACTATACAAGCAGATCATGGCAGGGCACAAGTGGTTATGTGTACAAACTGGCTAAAATCTAGTTCATTGACTAGAGAAGACACCCTCCCCCGTCCAAAATAAGCCAGGGGTTCTTGCAAGTAAGAGCCCAGTGCAGTAGGTGAAAAAGACATTCCTCCCTATCATGTCCAAAATAATTGGAGTGTTTTTGCAGGCTAAAACAACCATCCAAAGAAACCAGAATGGTTGATGAAAGAACTCTCCGCTGAGTTTAGTGTTGACAGAAACATGCACAGAAAATCGAAGAATGGCGAAATCACCAAAGAGAAATTCAAGCAAGTAGCTAGGATATAATAGGGAGAAGGTCAGAAAAGCTAAAGCACAGAATGAACTCAAGCTTGCTAGAGAGATTAAAAAATAATAAAAAGGGCTTGTTAAGATATGTCCTCAGCAAAAGAAAAAACAAAGAAATGATAAGGTCGCAGCATAGAGAAGATGGCCAAGTATTAACAAGGGGCAGAGAAAAGGCAGAACTACTCAACACTTTCTTTGTCTTAGTTGTCTCCCAAAAAGAAAAAGTACTCAATCTGGGAGGTGGAGAGAAGGTAGGGTAGTGGGGGAAATGCAACACCGAATAGGTAGAGAAGTAGTACAGGAATACCTGGCTACTCTAAGTGAATTCAAGTCTCCAGGGCCAGATGAATTACATCCAAGGACATTAAAAGAACTGGCATAAGTAAGAACCACTGGCAATAATCTTTGAGAATTCTTGGAGAACAGGAGAAGTCCCAATAGACCGAAGGAGGACAAACATTGGCCCCATCTTCAAAAAGAGAGGGGGGAAGACCCAAATAACTATCATCCGGTCAGGCTGACATCAATACCCGGAAAGATTCTAGAGTAGATCATTCAACAGAGATTTTTAGTTATTTAGAAAGCAATGCCATGATCACTAAAAGTCAACATGGGTTTCTCAAAAACATGTCATGCCAGACTAATCTAATCTCTTTCTTTATACAGAGTCATAAGTTTGGTAGATGACAAGAATGCTGTGGATGTAGCATATCTTGATTTCTGTAAGGCCTTTGACAAACTTCCCCACAACATTCTTGCAAAGAAGCTAGTAAAATGAGGGCTGGATAGTACTACTGCCAGATGGATTTGTAATTGGTTGACTGACAGAACCCAAAGGGTGCTCACCAATGGCTGCTTTTCATCCTGGAGAGAAGTGACTAGTGGGGTACCACAGGGTTCTGTCCTGGGCCAGTGCTTCATCAATGACTTGGATGAAGGAATAGAGGACATGCTAATCAATTTGCAGAGGACACCAAATTGGGAGGGGTTGTTAATATTTCAAAGGACAGGATCAAAATTCAAAATGACCTTGACAGATTGGAGAGCTGGGCCAGAGCTAACAAAATGAAGTTCAATAGAGAGAAATGTAAGATCCTACACCTAGGCAGAAAAAATGGAATGCACATATATAGGATGGGGGACACATGGCTGGATAACAGTACATGTGAAAGAAATCTAGGAGTCTTGGTGGACCACAAGCTGAATATGGGTCAACAATGTGATGTGGTAGCCAAGAAAGTCAACACAATTCTTGGTTGCATCAATAGGAGTGTGGTGTCTGGACCAAGGGAGGTAATAGTACCACTCTATTCTGCTTTGGTCGAGACCTCATCTGGAATACTGTGTCCAGTTCTGCTTACCTCATTTCAAGAAGGGTATCGACAAGCTTTGATGTGGTTCCTGGATGGCAGGGGGTTGGACTGGATGGCCCATGTGGTCTCTTCCCTGGTGGCGCAGTGGTTAAATGCCAGTACTGCAACCACAAGGTTGTGAGTTCGATCCTGCTAGGCTCCAAGGTTGACTCAGCCTTCCATCCTTTCGCAGGTTGGTAAAATGAGTACCCAGCTTGTTGGGGGCAATTAGCTAAAATACATTGTAAACCGCTTAGATAACACTAGTTGATAGGCGGTATAGAAATAAATGCTATTGCTATTGCTATTGCTATAATTCTATGAATGTTTTGCCATGCCCACTCATGTGCTGAAAGGAAAATTATTAAGCTACTAATACCAAAAAGAAAAAGAAAACTGTATACATTTGTGGAACTTTTCTAAACATGATCTTCACACTTGGCTTTCCACCTCATGAAGATGTTGGACAGATCTATCACTGCCAAAGTCCTGTTGCACAGTGAGATCTGCCGAACAGTCACTACAACTACCAGAGCTGGGAGTCTCTCTTCATCAGGCTGTGCTATCACCTGTCTTGGTGGTTTGCCTTTCCATTCCTTAAGTTGTGTGAAGTGAAAGTATTTCAACCACTATCCCTTTTTGTGTGGTATTTCTACTTGGTAGACAGTGAGAGAGACTCTGTTAATTATTTTACTGGACCCAGCCATTTGTTGGATAAAGCATGTTGCCTGCACATTACTAGTTCTCCTTCTTCCCATTGTTGTGAGTTGTGAATCCAGCCAAGCTTTCTGTCCATGGCTTGCATGTCCCTTCCTTGGGACATGCCTTCCTTCCAAATGTATGGCCACTTGTTGGTGTATTTTGAGACTTCTTGGAAGAGCGATGACACCCATTCATTCTTTATGATCACCAGTTCTAAATCCAAGGGGAGTCTACTGTCTATCCAGAATGCCTCCAGAAGTAACATTTTTCTCCCTATGCCTTCCTTGGCTTCTAAGGAATATTTGTATTGTCACTGTGGAGGGAGATCTTTCTCTCCTATAAAGACACAAGCATTCTTCAGAAGGCCATACTGATCCTTGTCCTTTGTCCAGATCTCTGCGCTTTCAATCTGCCATAGAAATTCATTTGCCATGTTCACAGTCAAGTTGTGGGCACAGAAGAAGGGTATTCCTAGGATGCTGTCATCTCTTACTTTTTCTCATGTGCCCTGATTTTTGACTGTAGCTTATCTGCACTCAGGGGAACTCCATCCCATATGTTAGCATGGTGTGAACCTCCTCCATTCCTGGCAAGTGCCATGGAAGTTGGGTTTCCACTTGCAGCTAAGTCATGATGGAGGACATTGTTATCCTGACTTTTGGAGGTCCCCTGGGGGACACCTTGATTTGCTCCCAAAATGCAAAGACTGGGGGAATTAGCAGACCACTGGTCTTGGCAAAGCAAAGGGCAGGGTAACCCCGCAAGAACTTTAACCCAATTTTTATGGGGTCAGCCCACACAAAAACCAGCCAAAGATTGAAAAGTAAGCTAAAAATATGTTTCTACAGGGGAAATTCACTCATGCATCAACTGCCAACATTAGAAAACAATAAGGTGCCCAGGACCCCTACTGTGTGCACATCCTACTGCAGAGAGCCCAGAAACCCCCTCTCAACCAAGACATTGAAACCAATCAGCCCATTTCAGACCCCATCGTCCAAAAAAGGTTCCCTTTGTCTTGCATCTGGAACATTCACTGCCATAGGCTATTTTCAGGATACAAATACCCCTGATTTCATGATGTCCAGGGCAGTATCTCAAAGATCTACCCATCACTCTCTCCATCTGGCTCCTGAATGAGAATTGTCCTTAGGTCATACTTAAGCCAAAACACGTTTCTGCTCTTCACTACTCTTCTGGACTGGTAATTATAAATCCTCCCAAACTCCTCAGCCTCTCTATAATTTTCCGTCCCTTTCTCTTTCAGTTAGCGCTTGTGTGAATGCTTGACTGTATGTATCTTGTGTGCATGCATGAGTGAATTCCCCCAATAAAAACATATTTTTAGCTTACTTTTTAATCTTTGGCCACCTTTTGCTTGGTCTGACCCCGTAAAAAATGGGTGCAAAATCCTGCTGAGTTACCCTGCCCCTCGTTTTGCTATAGCCCGCGCTCCGCTAATTTCCCCAACCTTTACATTTTTGGAATGAATCAAGGACACCCAGAAGTCACGGTAACATTGCTTTACTTTTTCATCCAGGGTAATACTTTGCCCCTTCTTCCCTGAAGCCCAACATGAAAAAATTGGAAAGTCTGAGTGAAAAAAGGGTGAGAGGATTCCAATAAAATAGTATTATTAACAATTATTAATGCAGTCCACTAAATGTTATACAGCAGCATGGAAAAAAATCCCAATTCAGAGCAACAATTTTAAAACGGAAAATTAAAATAGTGCCATGGCTTTTTGTTATTTCCCAGTTGCTGCTTCAAATCCTATATATAGAAGATACTCCTCAGAGAAGCCATATAGTTTCAGTTTCGCAGGTATTTCTTTTTTCCAAGCTGACTGATAATTATCTTGTAATATCAAAGAGGTTAAATCTCTTGGAAAAAAAACTAATTTCAGCCAAAATCTAAAAATAGCTGGCCAAGCCCAAGATTCAGCTTTCAAAAAACCCACCTCCAGCCGCAATGCTGCATTACGAATCCCTTGAGGGGCTTGTAAAATGCCAGGAATTGTGACTGGACTACTTCCAATGGAGTAAAAGAAGCATAGGGACCTAGTTGAGAACCATAAAGTGGATTAAGGGGTTTAGCTTGAAACAATCTCAGAGCAGCTGGCACATAGTGCCCTCCTTTAGTGTAAAAAATCTTAGGATTGCAGAGGTAGATCTTTGGGTCGCTTGTGGAACATACTCTGCCTGTGCCTTATGGTTTCCATTTGACTGGAAAACAACCCCAGCTAGCAGAGCCCTCAGTCAACAAATTAAGGAGGTAGACAGACAACTAGAGCTAGCGACAACCTCAAACAATATTTTAAGTGACACTGCATTGACGCCTTTCAAATCTGCTAAGTATTTTTATTTACTCACAGTCCCAAGTCATTGTAAAGCCTTTATTCTTGCTCAGCTAAATGCTTTGCCATCAGCATTATTAGAAGGAAAGTTTAACAAGGTCCTGTCCTTCCAACGTGAATGCCCTTGTAATATTGGTGAAATTGAAACAATAACTCATGTTCTCTTCCACTGCTCATATTATTGAACCTTATACAAAGCTATTTCCTGGGCGGTCAGAGGCTTTCTATATTCTTTTATTGTTATCAGGAGGAGATACAGGCATGTTAACAGAGTTAAACCTTTCTACAGGTATTTTGTGCTGCCACAGTCAAAATCCACAAAAAAAAAGGTTAAATTAAATGTTTAAGTTTATGATTCTACTATCTTCTCTTTAAATATATATTTTTGTCCCATTTTATATTTTATAATTGATATTTTATAATGGATATTTTATAAATGATATTTTATATATTTATGTTTTATATTTATATTTTACTTAAAATATTGTATTCGAATGTATAACTTACACTTTACCTTTTATGTAATGTCGCTGAATAATGTATAATCTACCTGTGTTTGTTGTTGTTGTTGTTGTTATTATTATTATTATCGTCTTTGGATATGGCCAGCGGCTGCAATAAACTGTATTGTATTCCCAGTTGCTAATGCTGGATTGGCATAAGTTGCATATTACACACTTTCTTACTAAGTATGGAGAAGTTACTCTGATTTATATGGAAAACATACTTTAAAAAAACTTTTAAAACATTTTCAGAAAACATTGTGCTTCATTAACTTCCTGTGTAGTAGCTTTTGTCCCTAACTTTGATATATTTGTGTTTATTGTGCAATTAAAAATGATGAATACATATTTAAATTTCAGAAATACATCAAAGAATATACTTTTGGTCTTAACTTATACCTGACTTATAAGATACTCTTTGAATTCAATCCTATACATTTGCACTCAGAACTTGAGTTTGATGAGACATAGTCACACTACAAGCGTGTAAGAGATTGACGCTCATAGCCTTGGGAGCAAATCCCAATTAATTTAGTGAGTGTTAGTTTGAATAAACATATACAGAAATGCACTGTCAGGAGGAAGGCATTTGAGGTTAGCAGTGTCTGAGCATTATTTACAACACTAAAGATTGTTTCTGTTCCTTAGCAGCTCACTTATAGCTTTATCAATCATATTCTGAGTAGAAAACTACACTCCCTCTCTTCCTACTGGCTGAGCCCAAAGGAAAGGCCACAGTACATGGGGATCGTAAAGCTACTTCTGTATTTCAGGTGGACCTGGGTCAGTCTCATTGTTCCAAGAAATGATGGTGGAGATCTGTTTCTGAGAACCTTGGAGGAAATGTTCTTTGGGAGTGGGATTTGTGTAGCCTTCATAAGTAGAGTTCCACAAATATATTCTGATGGCATTCATGCTCCAAGAAAAGAACTGTTTGATATCCTCGCACATCTTAGGCAGCAGAAATCCAATGTGTTCATTTTTATGGTGATTCTGATTCAGTACTTCTGTTGCCTCATGTGCTAGACAGAATTGAAGAAGAAGCGTCTACCCCTCCAGGAAATGTATGGATCTCCACAGCTTTGTGGGGCTTCACCTTAAGCACATCATTTTCATATTGAGATATCAAATCCTTCCAGGGTGCATTGTCATTTATCATCCAAACAGACAGGAGGTCAGCATTTCACGAGCTTTTCCTGATGCAAAGTGATAATTCCCTTAAACAGGCTTGTTCAGAAGCACTTGACTGCTATGATTCCAACCAAAGATCATCATGGAAGACCTGGAAAAGATGTATCATCCAGGGAAATTTGGAAGGCCTTCCTTCAGCTTGACTGGAGAAAGATCTGTCTGCTGAGAGCTATAGTGTTTTCAATGCTGTCTATGTTGTGGCACATGCCATCAATGCCATGACCACATCCTTATCTATTCACTTAAAGGGAGCCAGAAATGTAGGACTGAGTCTCCTGAACAGAATTCAGTCATGGCAGGTGAGAAAGAGAAAGAACCATTTAAACTGCATCTTTTTTACATTTCAGATGCCATTTTAACTTCACTTATTCTAGGAATTCATGGATCAGCTTACCATGTTAGTGGTCGTAATTGTGAGAAACTGTTGTGGGAAACCAAGGTGACGTTTGCATGCCACATAGCATGGTAACTTCATACATGTTGGATTCCAGCCAGATCCCACTTCAGTCCCTACTTATTGGTAAGCAAAGGATGAGATCCCCTACCAATTGAGAACTGGCTACATGAAATTCCCAACCCTTCAAATAAGCCAACTCCGGCATGACAAGAAAAAAAAGTACTCCTGTCACAAACCCCTTCATGTCAGAGATCACTTGCATGGGGACAAGGTGGGGAAACAACAGGGGACTGGACCTGATCTGAGCAGCTGATTACCAGCAAGTGAGATTCAGGGGATTTGCACAGTTCCTACATAGCCCCTAAAATAGTGGGTCTGTAGCAATTGTGAATAAGTAGCAGTCAAAAACGCATAACTATAGGTTAAATATGTATGTTTACTATATGTATATATTGATGGGGCATTGCATCTATTCTGGGCTTTAACTGACACTGTTACAAACAGTTCCAATATGTTGAATCTATTTTGGGGACAGGGCTTGGCATCTTGGATAACACTTGGATACTTAACTCATGCTCCTTCATCTTACCTTCACAATAACTCTCTGTGATAAATCTTGGATATATAACTGCATAAAACTTGGATAAAACTTGGATACATAACTCATGCATCTTCATTCAATCTTCAAAATCACTCTATAAGCTCCCATTGAGAGGCACTGACCTAAGGCCACCCTGTAAGTTTCATGGCTTAACAGGAACAAGAAACCTGTATCTGTTGGGAATAATGGGAGTTTCAATCCCCACAGAGACACAGCAGAAAAAAGAGGTTCTCAGCAAACCAACAGCAGCAACCCTGTTCCCGAGAAGGATACTCACACGGAAAAGTTTTCTTCCAAACAGGAGGCACTTTATCTTAGCTTCATGGTTTCGATATGTACATGAACACAAAACATAAAACAGACTGACAAAAGCTTACACCAGGCACCGGGTTTGGTCATCCAACAACATGACCTGGACATAGCTGCCTTATATACATATTTACAACCAATGAGCTACAGGGGTCTGCACACCACCCTGTACCCTTTGCACACCACTCCAGTATCTGATGCAATGTCTTGCAATACACATTGGAGTATGATGCAACCCCTTGCAGTGGTCTGGGTATTTTCCCAGGGTTCCATGCTTCGAATCCCTGACAGTCCCCTCCAAAATGGTCAGGCCACTGCGTAGGACATTTTACGATACATACAAACAGACACATGTTACACAATACATATGGTCAAAGGTGCAGTTCACCTTACCTCTTCCACCTTACACTCCGGTGGCAAGGCCCAGTTTATTTGCCAACTTCTCATGGCTTGACAATGGAAGGGCCTTCGTGAGCAAATCTGCGATATTGTGTTCTGATGGACAATAACACAAACACAATATACCCTCTTGTATCATTTGTCTCACGTTTTGGTAACGTACCCCAGTGTACTTGGTCCTACATTTTAGGTTTTCTGATTCATCCATTGCTATACAGGCTTGTGAGTCTTCATGTATTTCAAGAGGTATGTTGCATGGCTCTTGGATGTCTGTCAGCATTTGCCTTAGCCACTGAACTTCACTAGCCATTTCTGACAACGCTGCAAATTCTGCTTCTGTTGTGCTGAGAGCTACACAACCTTGCTTTCTAGACCTCCACACAATGGGGCTTTCAGCATATCTAGCTACCATACCAGTTACTGACTTCCTGTCAGATGTGTCAGTTGCAAAAGAGCTATCAACGTAGCATTCTAGTGTCTTTTGGCTTCCCACCATTCTTAGATACAGATCTCTAGTCCCCTTGAGATACCTAATGACTCTCTTCACAGCAATCCAATCTATTTGTCTGGGTTTGGAAGCTCTCCTACTAGCGATCCAACAGCAAATCTGATGTCTGGTCTTGTGTTATTTGCAATGAACAGAATGGTACAGCAGAGATTTACAAAAACTTCACTTGCTTCCAGATTTACAAAATCTGTTGTCATGGGAGTTCTGACAGTTTTTGCATCACTCAATCCACATTTTGCAACAAGGTTATCAATCTTTTTCCTTTGGCTCAGGAAAATCCCACCAGTTCTCTCCACTTCAATACCTAAATAACATTTTAGATTCACTAGCCACAGCACTGGAGAACAAACCTGTCAGGAGCCTTTCCTACCCTTTTAGATCTCCTAGGAATAAGTGCTTTGGTTCTATCTGATTCATCTTCGCTTGAACTACTGCTGCTCTCAGTGTGAGGCTCTTTCTTGAGAGAAGTCTCAGGTTTGACAGCAGGTGGCGGTGTTGTCCATCTTGGTGTGGTGCCCTGTGAGGTTCCAGGCTTTTCACCCTCAACACTTTCCTTTTCATCATCTGACATTACTGCCCCTCCATTTTCAGGACTTTCGGGTGTGTCAAGAACACTTTTCTCCAGGGGAATGAAAACCTCTTGGTTACAATGTAATCTGTCCCAACCTGCATGCATCTCAAAATTTGCACTTCTGGTGTACACAATTTTTCCAGAATGGTATGAGAACCTGTACTTATTCCCTTTGTACCCCACAAAGCGTAAATGTTTAAATTTCTCTCCTCCAGACTTTCTGAGGTTTGGAGGGATATACACATTTGCAAATTGACCCCAAACACGGAGATGTTTTAAATTTGGCGCTCTCCCATGTAATAGGAAGTATGGAGTTTGCTGCACACTTGAACTCCACATCCTATTCAAATGGTAGTTCGCAGTCAATATTGCTTCTCCCCAAAGCCCTGCTGGGGCTTGGGCATCCTCCTTCATGCAATTTTTTATTTGTTTCAAAAGCCCAGTCTTTCTCTCTGCAAGGCCATCCTCCCCGGGAGACGCAGGGTTCATGGTTTTGTGCCTTATGCCCTTCTTGCGCATCCAGGCCTGCAGGCTACTGGAAAGGAATTTGCCCCCTCTGTCCATTACCAGACTGGCAACTTTATAGGGAAATTCCCTTTCAACAGCATTTACCCACTCACAGAATTTATCTGCTGCTTGGCTTTTCTCCTTGAACAAATACACATACGAATATCTGGTGTGTCTATCCACAATCACCAGGAAGTAATGATTTTACCCATCAGTTGGCTTAAATGGCCCAGCCAGATCTGCATGTACAACCTGAAATGGCCTCTAAGTGACACACTTATTCCCTTTTGCTATGGGGAAAGCTTTCACCTTCAACTTTCTGCAAACTGCACACTCAAGGAATTTAGGACAATTCTTGACCTCCAGCCCAGGGCACACCTTTGCCAACTCTTTCAAGCCTTTGTAGCTGGCATGGCCCATTACTTGATGTAGGAAATGTATACACCTGTCATGTAGGGGCTTATGACACATAGGGTTAACATTTGCCACTTTTCCCTTGGGCAACATGTGGTACAATCCCTGTTTTTTCACCCCTTTGGCTCAAAAAACACCTTTGGTTGTTATTGTACATTAGTCAGTTGGGAGACACTTAATATGCAATTCTGTAAGTTTGTGACACACAGCACATTATTAAATGACTTGCCTAGGCATAGCACATACCCAGTACCCATCTTTTGCACCTTGCTGGGTGCCCCATCTGCAAGGGAAATTGCTGTTATGTTAGCATTCTGTACATTACTTAACAGCTTTAAATTGTTCACCATGTGATGAGTTGCACCACTGTCTAGCAACCACACACCACACTCAGACTGTTCTTTTGCCACAAAAACATGGCTCTCAGCCTGTGAAGACAAACCCCTCCATTTCTGAGCTGTCTTCTTCCCTCTGTTTGGTGCTAGCATCAAGATGGCCAACTCGCTTGCATCTGTAACAGCGTCTGGTGTAGTTGCAAACTCCTTCCTCCAGGATAGATGCCTCCAGAGTTGTCTCTCCCTCCTGGCCGCTGAAGGGGTTAAATCCAAGGAATTGCTACTTGAATAGGAAAATAAGCGAATTGAATTGAGTCTCTGAGTGAAAAAGCAGATGTCTTTGTCTTATCTCAATTTTAGAATGGCCTTGCAACACTCACTCAGGCGTCTGGGAACTAAGGGAGTCAAGCGTACTCCCTGCTACCTCATTTTGGCCATATGCATCATTTTGTATCGTTTTCTAACTAACTCTTTGTTCTCTTCTGTACATGTATGTGCTAAGTTAATGATGTAATGGAAAGTTAACCAAAGATCTTTTTCTTCTGTGATGGACTGGCTAAATGAATGATTGATTGCTGACATAGAAGACCAAAGGTATATAGTGATGCTACCTTAATTAATCTGCACGACAGTCCTGGGATAGCTGTCGTCCTTGCGCTAGTAAATTGTTAACAATAAAAAGGCTTTTTGATTTTTCCCTGAAAACCTGGTCTTCGTCTCTTTTCTGGCCACAACACCGCGACTGGCTGTCCTTCCCTCAGGTGCCGTCTGCAATCTGGAATCAAACTGCTTACGTTGGACCCCTTCCAGAATCCTCCCGGCTACCAGGTCCTCGGTCAGATCTTCCTCTCGAACACCCTGCAGACTGTACATTAAATAGTCCCACTCTTTTGTGAGGCTTCCTAGCAGAATAAAACTTTTCTGCGCCTCTGGAATGTTCACACCTCTGTCAGCAACCTCCTTGAATAATTGCCTCATTTGCATGAGGCGCTCTTTTATACAGCCTCCAGGAACTAACTTTGTGTTGTACAGTCTCTTAGTCCAAACCATTCTGGAAAGATATGATGAAGATTGGTGGACGCATTTTAAGGCTTGCCACAGTTCATATGAGGTGTTTGCTGCAGCTGTGTGAATTAACTGGGAAGGGCTCAAAGCAAGAAAGATTGCTGCCCTAGCCTTTTCATCTGCCACACAGAACGCAGCAACTTCAGCAGCTGACGCCCCTGCTGGAGGCCATCTCTCATTCTGCAGCACATGCCATAGACCCTCCTTTGCCAAAATGGCTTTTACATAAACCTGCCAGCTCTGAAAGTTTGTGTCAGTCAGCCACTCAAAGCAAACGAAGCTTGTTTCAGTCATTTACGCTGCCTTTGAAGAAGCAACAAACAAAGCAGCTGGCCGGCCTCCAAGGCTTCTTGATAAGCACCGGACTGGAGAATTAACTGTCTCTATGCCAAAAACAAACAGCCAAAGCACCAGAATCAGGCAAACAGTCAAAAACAGTCCCAGTATCCAGGGAAAATACTACAGGTGTGCTGTGGATGATGAGAACACTGGGCCCATAACCACTGTTGGGGGAATAATGGGAGTTTTAATCCCCACAGAGACACAGCAGAAAAAAGAGGTTCTCAGCAAACCAACAGCAGCAACCCTGTTCCCAAGAAGGATACTCACACGGAAAAGTTTTCTTCCAAACAGGAGGCACTTTATCTTAGTTTCAAGGCTTCTATATGACCATGGACACAAAACAGACTGACAAAAGCTTACGCCAGGCACCGGGTTTGGTCATCCGACAACGTGACCTGGATGTAGCTGCCTTATATACATATTTACAACCAATGAGCTACAGGGTCTGCACACCACCCTGTACCCTTTGCACACCACTTCAGTATCTGATGCAATGTCTTCCAATAAACACTGGAGTATGATGCCATGCCTTGCAGTGGTCTGGGCATTTTCCCAGGGTTCCATGCTTCAAATCCCTGACAAGATCTAATTCAGTTCCACACCCTAGATTCTCCCTGCTTTGTTTGGAAAGGCAATAGCAATGAATCTCATTCCTATTCTGATTTTTGTATATAATTTTATTAAGTTTCACAAATAAAAACATCATACATTTTAAATTGTACTTTTACATGAAATATTTCTGTTCTTCCACTCTGATCTAGTTTTCATTTTCTGAATTTCTATTCACTTATCACATTTAAGCATCACAATTCTATGTTCATCTTACATGTTTGATCTTGCATTTCCCTCATCCACTTCATGTCATGTTACAGTTATCCCTCTTTTATTTCCAAAACTATAATTCAGACATTTTCACTTGACTATTCCCAGCAATTACCCATTACAATTTGCCATTCTGCTTTTATCTGTTGATCCGATTTCCCCTTTAGTCTCTGAGAAACAATATCTGCATTCCTATTTTCAATAAATGTCCCCCACCATTGTTCAATTGTGGGTATCTGCTGAGATTTCCACATTTTAGTATATTCTATTTGAGATGCCGTTATCATATACAATATTAATCTCCAATGTCTCTTAATACTAGTATTCTCAAGAACATTTGTCATGTTTAACAGATAAAATCTAGGTTTTTTTACAAATTGAACCTTCAATATTTCACACATCTTTTTATGCATTTCACTCCAGTATTTCTTTGCCTTGGGACATGACCACCACATATGAAATATTGTTCCCACCTCTTTCTAACATTTCCAACACGCTCCCATACCTGTATTGTAAATCTTTTTTAATTTATCTGGTGTCATATACCATCTATGAAAATTTTTTAAATAGTTCTCTTTAAGGTTCTGAGCCATTGTAAATTTCTGTGTCCTTCTCCAGCTCTGCTCCCATTCGTCTAGTTGAATTGAATGTCCAATATTTTGCGCCCACAAAATCACTGCAGATTCCACAGTCTCCTCCTGTCTCTCCTGTACTAAATTCTCTTGATATATATGGGCTAATAAATGGGGTGGATTATCAAAGATCCATTTAATCACTCCTGTCTTTTCATTAGATTCTATTCCTTATATTTTGAAGTCCATTTCATATCTCTCATTTAACTGCCTGTATGGAAACCAACTTAATGATAATCCTTCCTCTTCTAATTTTTCTCTTGATTTGATCTTATAAACATGTATCATCGATTTCTCTAATATATCTTCATATCTCAGCCATTTCTCTGTTTCCATCCATCTTCCAAAGAAAGCTTCTTGGGGGGATACCCACATGAGTAGCTGCCTTATGTTTTTACTCTTATATTCATTCCATATTTTCAGAGGCAATTTTCTGATATAGTGATACAGAAAGTCTTTATCGATTTTTGCTTTATCATAAAACATATCGGCATGCCAACCCATCCTCAAATCCACTCCTTCCAGTGCTAGCATTCTTGTATCTGTTCCTATTCCAATTTTTAAAACATTGGCATTTCCTCTTCTTTCTAACTTCATTCTTTTCTGAGAAATGTGCACTTTAACAGTACTACCCTGGAAGAGGTACATTTTGATGAGGATGGGGATTTGGCAGCTGACTACGATGTTGTGAATTTGGTCACATTTCCTAATGAATCTGCTAGGAGAGTGAAAGTTGGGAAGTTAGAGAACCAGGTTTCCTTGTCTGTAGAGATGACCATTGAGGAAGAGGCCATTGTGTGGCCTGAGTGCTTTAACAAGGTAGGAAACGAACTCATATTTTACCTGCTGGTGTAATGCAGTAATTATGAAAGTGAAATATGCACTTGGAAATCTTCAGTTCAAATTAATGGTAAATTCATTAGTTATGTATGGCAGACTACTGTCTCTTAGGCCCTTTCCGCACGCGGGGCGGGTAAACGGGGGGGGCGCACGCAGGGACGGATCTTACCGCAAACAGGTTGCTCCGTCCCCGGGGGAAGTGCACGTTCCCCACTCCAAACGGCGGTGAGTTTCGGCGGCGTTCGGCAGCGCCCAAAATGGTGACCGCCGGCCTCCAGCGGCGCTTCGCCAATCAGGGCAGCGTGCCAGCTGGAAGCCTGCCTCCGGGCAGCTCTGCAGAGACGCGCTAACGCGTCCCTGCAGTTCTAAACCGGGTGTGGCGATGGGGCAACGTGCACAAGTCACATAAAAACCACTTGAGAATTGGTTTTTATAAGACTCGCAGCGCCACCCCCGTGGCCGCGTGAGGGTGGTTTGAGGTTTAGAACCTCCCATTTGCGAACCGCCTTCGCGCACCTTGTGGTGTAGAAGACCTTCTGGGGAGGTCGCCCTAGCGCGGGCAATATGCCCATGTGGAAAGGGCCTTAGACTCTGAACCTTTCACTTGCAATATAGAATCTTAGAGTTGGAAGAGACCACAGGGGCCATCCAGTCCAATCCCCTGCCATGCAGGAACCCACATCAAAGCACTCCCCACAGATGGCCATCCAGCCTCTGCTTAAAAACCTCCAAAAAAGGAGACTGCACCACACCCTGAGGCAGCAGATTCCACTGCTGGACAGGTCTGACCATCAGGAGCTGTGATACAAAACAGATATCGGGCCAAATGTTCCCCGTCCTTGTATCATAGGGCAACTTTTTGTTTTACAGCAACAGACTATCATGGTGTGACAAGCTCCCAGATCAGTTCTTATGCCTTACTCTGCAGTCTCTATCCCACCTTAATCCTTCCTTTGAATGCACTACTGGCTTATCTAAAGGAAAATAAATTGAATGAAACATATGCAGACTAAACCCAGAAGCAGATGAAAGGCCCTCCCTCTATCCCAACTGCCACTGTCCTGGTGTTGAAGGCAGGAAGAGAAGAACTAGCAGTATTTTTTTACATTCAGCCCCCTCCCCTGCTGTGATTCTCTTTTCTTTGTGTATCAATTTTATGAGGGAACTGTTAAAAGTGAAAGAATAAGCTCAGGCAGTGAATTCACATAAAAACGCCCCTCCTTCCCGCTGCTTTAAACACAAAGCATTACCAGGCTGGATCTCTTTCCTAGTTGTATAGTTTTTAATGCATTTTAATATTTTAATAATATTTAATATTTAATAATGTGCAATGTTTTTAACCTTATAAATTGTTTAGTTGTTTCTTTAAACTTATAATTTTACCAATGTTTTGTATTTGTATACATGGGTTGTCACTGACCACCTTGGATCAGAGTGGGTTCTAGTCCTGTCTAGTCACCTGTGGCAAATCCTATACTCTGGGATACATATTTGGAACACAGCCCAGAAAGAGAGAAAGGTGACTTGTTCTACAAGTCCTCTAGAAAACCTAGAAAAGATTCAGGTGCTGCTAGATTCTCTTTGAAAACTCATCTTTGCCCTCAATTTTACCATCTTTTGAAAGCTCCTCTTTTGCTAGGACTTCAAACAGAAATATAAAGCCAAACTCTTTCCCCATTATAGAAGAGTTTTATGGGCATGCAGATTGCTCTGATACAGCATTTACTGGTAGAATGGAACTGAATTCTAGAGCAATCTCTCTTTCATGGGCAATGCAGGAGGACAAGCTTTTTCTAAAAGGCTGCTATAATGGCTAATGCAGCTCTGTGAATTTCAGCATTTGATCATGGGAATCAATGTGAGCTGTCCTCATAGTCAGGAATGCCAAGAACAACCTTTCTGCCACTGAATTAGTCCTGTCAGTAATAACTTACATTAATTATTCTTTTGACTTTTAATTCTAGTATGGATTCTTGGATACACTTGTCGAAAAGATGTACTCTGCCGATTGTACATTCCTTGCCCTTCTACACCTGTTAAGTATCATCTAGCATATATTTAAAACAATAGTCAAGCCTCTCCTTCTGGCAATGTCGTTTTTCGTATCTGAAGAATTGAAGCTGTCTGTTCACTGTATTGCAGTTTTCTCTGTGACTCAACATGATGCCTAGTGACAGCTAATACATTTTAATACTTAATTTAATTGGCTTTGTAAAGCTGCTTTTCTGGATTGCCTTCCCTCTGCCCATATTAAGTCAACCTTTATTGCATTTAGTTGCCCTGTGCTTCATGTGAGGATGCATACTAAGCTGTGCATGTTGAAGTCACTGTGGTTTGTCCTACGTGGAATGACTTGGACTACATACTCTGTACGTATGTATGTGCTTCCTGTTTTAAAGGTTTGTTCCATCATCATCTTGTGTTGATACTGGTTAAACAGATGCTGGGACAGTTTATGTCCTCTCTCTAAAGTGTGCATTTGAAGCCAACTGTTCTGTTCTGCAACTGGGTTTACTTCCAGGGCTTGTCAAGACTTTGTTTGGTACTGCTCGCTCATACACAGTACTGTTATAAGAAGCTTTACTGGTATTGGAATGATGCGGTGGATGAAGCATTCCAGCTCTTTTGCTAATGGGGTCCAGCATCTCCTCACAGCCGGTGGTATAACTAGACCACAAAACAACAAATTCTACCCATGCTGTCCTGGGGTGGCAATCCAGTTTGCCAAAGCTGGCTAAATAGGAAGTCCCAGGGCAAGGTCAATGGAAGATGGATTCTCAGGGGTTGTATAGTGCAGAAGCAAACAAGACAAAGTGCAGAAGAGTGCCCTACCTTCTCCCTCTCATATCTATTAAAACTGTGAAAGCAGGTAAGTAGCAGAGGAAAATTCATTCCTCCAGTCTATTGTCAGTTTTCATATCTTTCCCCAGCTTCTATTGCCAAGCTAATGCGAAATAATAGATAAATAAATAAATAATCAATCAATCTAACAAGGTCTCTAATACCAATTAACCTTTTCTGTGTTAGTAATGTTTGGTCACGATGTTGGCAAGGAGTCTAAAACTCATCTGCTTAGTGGCAGAGGCCCAACTCACTACACTTAACAGTAAAATACTAAACATCAAGGCCATCCATTAACTTTAAACACATCCAAAGAAGAAAACTGGTTAGAGAGGTGGTTTGACTGTTGATGACAAGAAGGTTAAAGGAGATTGACAAGCTGGAGCGTATCCAAAGGGGGGCAACCAAAATGGTGAAGGGTCTGGAAGCCATGCTTTATGAGCAGTGGCTTAGGGATCTGGGGATGTTTAGTTTGCAGAAGAGAAGGTTAAGAGGGGACATGATAGCCATGTTTCAATATTTGAAGGGGTGTCATGTTGAGGAGGGAGCGGGCTTGTTTTCCACTGCTCCAGAGTTGACAACAAGGAGCAAGGGGTTGAAACTGCAGGAAAAGAGATTCCACCTGAATCTCAGGAAGAACTTCCTGACAGTCAGAGCTGTTTGGCAGTGAAATATGCTGCCTCAGAGTGTAGTAGAGTCTCTTTCTTTGGAAGTTTTTAAACAGAGGCTGGATGACTATCTGTCGAGAGTGCTTTGATGTGGATTCCTGTTTGGCAGGGGGTTGGACTAGATGGCCCCTGGGGTCTCTTCCAACTCTATGATCCTATGAGTGAAACTTCCCTGGCACTGCCATAGCCACCTTTGCATGTGCTGTAGAAAGCTGATTAAGCTGCAGTTCTAAGCTGTTGACTGCAGCTGTTATTTGAGTGAGCTGTGCCTTTAAGCTTCATTTTCCTCTTGCAAGTTCTCCATATTGTCAGCTGTGAGGTGGTCAGAGCTTATTCTGTCCTGTCTCAGTCCTGGCACAGCTGATAAATCAAACAAAACAAACTGTGTATCTCTCAGCTTGTTACTTACTACCAGACAGGAAGCAAGGAGTCATAAATAAAGTCCAACATGAACAAAGTCCAGCAGGATTTCACAGCAAGGGGTGTCCAATATCAATCCAAGCATTTGTCAATGCATCCAGCAAGGTACCAGGTCAGATAACGTCTGACAACTCCTAGAGGGGAAGGACGCCAGCTAAATAGACACAAAGCCTAGCACAGCTGTGCCTTCGTTGATTGCTGCCGGTTATAAATTTGGAGACAGCGACACTGGGTCTCTCTTTGCTTCCTGTGCTGTGCAAAGCTGGGTCTGGGCAAGTGTTCTTTTGTATCTGAAGATGAGGACTCTCTGTTGGAGCTCACACCATCCCCTTTTCTGTTTCTGGCACTGCAACCTCTATCTGTACAGCAGGCCCTGGCATGCCTTCGGTTTCAGCCTCTGGCATGCCCTCTAATTCAGACTCTGAGTCAGAATCCATGCTCTAGAAGCTACCAAAAAGAAAAGGACTATATATATATTCGTAAAGCTTGTCTAAACATGGACTCTTCACCCATGAAACTGTCAGACAGATCCACGATTGGCCAAGTCTGGTTTCACAGTGAGACTCTGCCAAACTGTCACTGCAGCTACCAGAACTGGCAGTCCCTCTTCTTCAGGCTACCTCACCTGTGTTGGTGATATGCCATTCCATTCCTTAAGTTGTGTGATGTAAAAGTATTTCAACTAATGTTCCTTTTTGTGGAGAATTTCTACTTGGTAGGCAGTGATTAGTGATTTTTACCAGACCCAGCCATTTGGCAAATAAAGCACATTTGTCTTGGGAGAATTTCCTATACCTTACTCATTGTCCTTCTTCCCAGTGGTATGAGTTGTGAATCCAGCCAAGCCTTCTCTCCATGGCTTGCATTCTCCTTCCTAACTGTATGGACACTCATCTGTGTATTTTTGGGACTTCTGGAATGAGTGCTTGCATCATTTCATTTTTTCTGATCACTGGTTCTAAATCCAAGGGGAGGCTGCTGTCTATCCAAAACCCCTTCAGAAGTCATATTTTTCTCCCTGTCATGACAGTGTGTGGAGAGAAGCCATGAACTGCTGGAGTTCCCCACAGAACTATGAGAATGATGGAGATTTTTTTGTACTATTTTGTACATACTATTTTGCATAGCACTCCCTTTAAAATAATGTTGGTGCACTCAATTTATCCTGAGCTCTATGGCCTGTGAGTTATGTGAAATCTCTGCTTTATGCTTAAAGCCTTCCAGAGTTTTGGAGTGACTTTTCCTGTTAAATGGCATCCAAGATCACTATCTCTTGAGGGATTCCCTACCTACCCCATACATTATTAAATAAGAGGTTGGTCCCCATGGCTGCAGTGTTTGTTTTACAGTGAAAAGCCTCTATCCATTTGCTAAAGGGGTGGCAGTACTTGTGAGGAAGTACTTGTTTCCTTAGGGAGGGAGTGGCAACGGACAGTTGTCCACCCAGTGATCTACTTCCTGGTGCACATTCGGCCACCAATGCATTTCCTGCAACCTCTCTAGGGTGACTTGCTTTCCTTGTGTCCCGACTCATGAAGAAATTGAATCAGGTCTCCTCTGATCTCTAGGAGTACTACCCAGTGATGATTTCCCTTTTCGTCCACAGCCCAGAGGATTCTTTCTCTTTCCTTTATCTTTTATTGGCCCGATGGTCTCTGCCTGCATTGATTAACTCTCAGTTGTGGGTCTCCCTTCTCAAGGCTCGCTAAGTCTAGGAGAGCTGTGGTGAGGATCTTCTTAGGGTTGACATTAATGGGATTCACAGGTGCTGTTATTTCAGAGGTACAATCATCCTTTAGAGTTCCTTCTTTGGAGAGGGCATTTAATCAGTTCTCCCAGATACAGACCTCAGAAGCATTCCTATGATGGTCCTTTATGTGTGCTATCCATTTGAGGGCTGTCTTGTTTTGTCTTCTGGTGGCTACACACAGCCACTTGTCTAAATGGGCTCCAGTCCTTCTCTTTCAGGTCTTAATAGTCTTTAGTAAGCCAAATGGGTAGCCAGACTGTTGCGTCTTTAGCAATCCAATCTGAGTTTGTGTAGATCAGCAAGGGACAGTCAAGTGGTTCATAGTATAAGATAACTCTGAGACTTTCTACCTGGTACCTAGTACCTAGGTCTCACGTTGGGAAATGAAGGCCAAACCCCTGACACACAAAGACTGAAAGTGATTTTCAAACTTTCAGTTCCCAATGATATTCACACTCTCACAGCCGTTCTGGGCATCTTCAATTTGCTGGGTAATGCTTGGTGCATTACAGATGGCCTGCATGGGAGTAATTACATCCACTTTTTCAAATTCTCCGTGGTCTTCCCTATGTCTTCCTTGGTTTCAGAGGGATATTTGTATTGTCACTTTCGAGGGGTACATTCTCTTCTATTAGGACACAGGCATTCTTCATGAATGGTTCTCACAGGCATTCTTCATTCTCCTTACTCAGCCTTGTCTTTTCTCCAGACCTCTGGGAACTCTCATATCCAGGGGTCGTTTACAATGGGGCACAGTGGACATGTTGCCTTAAGGAACCTGCATCTGTATATAGCAGAAATTTAGGAGAAGGGGCACTTCCATCTGCCACAGAAATCTATTTGCCACGTTCACAGTCAAGTTGTGGGTGCAGAGCAAGGGTGTTCCCCTCATCCTCTCCTTGGTTCTCACATGTCCTGCTTCTCACATGCTCTGATTTTTGTCTGTAGCTCATCTGCACTCAGAGACATTCTGTCCCATATGTTAGCATGGTGTGAACCTCCTCCATACCTGGCGAATGCCATGGTCTTGGAGGTTGGTGTCCCACTTGCAGCTAAGTCACAGTGGAGGACATTTTGGGATGCTCTTGTGTTCACCAGAAGCTTAGTGAGAGATTCTTCCCATGAGGTCCTGATGGCTGCTTTTACCATTGGCTTTTCCCAGATATCAGATTCCAAAAAAACCATGACCCCCTGAGGAAGTGCAGTGGACTGGGAGAATCCGTAGCATGAGCAACCCTGGCTTGGGCTGCCTCTCTCTATGGCCTGTTTGTGTCTGACTGTATCAACCAGTTGGGAGTCCCTGCTCTGGCTGCCCTGCATTTTCAAGAGGACATGTATGAATTCATTGCTGGAAATGCAGAAATGAAGAAGGAAGAAACTGTTAAGCACATGAAGGGGGAACTCCTGAACTGGGTTCCATACTCCCAGAAATGCAGAAGCATATCCTAAAGCCATGTTCCATGCTCCTCTGAGAACTTCCCTTCATTAAACATTTGCACATACTCTCTTCACAGCAAAACATGGCATGGACTTCTGTAAACATATTTTCTTCTGCTGCTCAACTCATGTGCATCCAGGCACAAAGAGAATATGCAACTTTGAGGTGATGATTGGATTTCCTCTGTAATTATTACAATTGTTGTGATTAGTCGGTGTTCCTTGTACCCAAGTCCCCACTGTACTTTCTACTCCAGAGATCATGCTTGTGTTCTACATTAATTCATTCTGTCATATTGAGAAAATGAACTATTAAACATATGTTCATCTAAACATATGTTCAGGGTAACTTAGGATAAAGCCTTGCGTTTAGATTAGCTGGTGGTGTTCCAGCAAATTTCATTCTGATGTGTGACACGCAGTTTAGGTGAAGCCATATTTGGATTCTCAGCTGAAGTCATTCTCAGTAAAAGGCTTGCCTAGCAGCTGGACTTCATAGCTAGCAGATTTCTGTTGTAATACTCTGAGTATAACCAAGTTAATTGAAAGTGGGCGGCTGTGGATTGCTTGTGTTTCCCACATGATCCTGCTACTACTACTAATTCATCTGCTCTTCAGGGTAGTGATGGAAGCAAGACTAGATGACTCAGATCTACAAATGAATACAGCCTATAACTATTACAGACCAGGTGATTATCTCATTGGGGGAGTTATACCTATAAGGGCAACTATGTATCCAGTATATGCTTTCATGTCTGACCCTACTCATGACTTCTCACCGTAAGTCCTTGAATGTTAGCTTCTTCTTGTTCTCAGACAGATCAAATCTTTCCTGTTTTTTCCTGGTTAAATTCTGAGTAACTTATCACATAACAGCAGGCTACTGAGCTCTTTAGGTCTGGAAAAAAATGTTTTGCAGTGTAATAGAGAAAGCCTAGGTGAGATATAAAATATAGAGATAGAAAGAGATAGAAAAAAAATTTAAAAAGTAGAAAATCAAGCCCTAGTGTTCTAGATTTGAGTGGGCAAGTGTAATAGCCAGCCTAGCATTTGACTCAATTTTTCTTGCAAAGGGTGAAGCTCTGAGAAAACCAGGCTCAAACTGCAGAAAATAAAGAACCTTCAGTCACGTTATGTGTGTAAGCTTCAACATTAACAGATAAACAAATTTATGCAGATGGAGAAAAAGGAGGATTTAATTCTGCTCCCCAATTTGCTTGAGGACTGAAAGTTAAAACAGATACTGATAAAAGTTCACATCCATAAAAAAATGCAGAGATTACGATATAATTTACCTATCAAATACAAGCAATTTAAAAACTTTTCCATCACTTTAGTACGTTCATCAGTTCAACATCTTGACCCTTTTTTCACCTTCAGGCATCTGAAAGAGAGAGAAGACTCAACAGTGTTAGAATGATAAATATAGGTCACAGACATAAGACCAAAAACCTGCTTAAGACCAAATACTCACTTACTACCTACTTACTTACCTACTTACTTACCTACTTACTTTACAATGGCCAAGCATGTATTTATGGGAAAACAGACTTTGTAGGACAGTTCTTATGTTCTGAATGGACAGGAAAATGCATGGTTATATTGTGTTCTCCTAGCAGCAACCCACAGTAAATCTAAACCTCATTGGCACTTATAGTTAAAGGAGAAGGACTAGAGTGGAAGTGGGAGTCATGCAGCCTTCCAGATGGCGTTGGAGTAGAACTCTAAGCTTTCCTCACTATTGGCTATGTTGGTCGCTGATGCTTGGACTTATAGTCCAAAATCTCTGCCCTGGACCAGAGCATACTGTTTTTGTCAGATGATGTTCTGTTTAATTTTCAATCCAGGTTATTGGGGAGGAACTATCAGCATATCCTGGCCATTTTGATGGCTATTAATGAGATCAATGAAAACCCACAGCTCTTGCCCAACATTACTCTAGGCTATAACATCTATGAAAATTATTTCAGTTTAAGGATAGTCTATGCACTCACAATAGACCTGCTTTCTACTGGGCATTGGATGGTCCCTAATTTCAGTTGTGGAAGGAAAGAAGAGCTCCTGGCTATTATCCAAGGAGGGGACTTTGACACCTTCTTTCAGATGGCAACCATCTTAAAGCTCTACGAAGTCCCTCAGGTAAGGACTGCAATAACTACCGGAGTATATCTCAGACCCAACTCCTAGTAGCTAGAGTTGTAGTCTCCTCAGAAATGTGCAGGTTTTTGAGGTGCTGGAAAACTTGTAAAACCTTACATGTAAAACTTAAAACATATAAAATCTTTTCTCAGTTTGGTCAACATCTCTTTGTAAAGTCAGATCGTTTGCCTTTTGTGTTTGAATATTGGAATATGAATAAGTAAAAAATACTTTTTTTGTTGCATGTTCTTTCCTGAGGACTATCAAGTGACGAATGAAAAGTTCAGAGAAATTAAACCCAGAGGTCTCCAGAATAATATGTTACATGTATTTTGCAAATATTAGGTTTTTGAGCCACATCTCTTTTTTAAAAAAATTCTTCTTTTCAGTCTTGTTTTACTTTTTCATCCAAGGCAATACTTTGCCCCTTCTTTCCTGAAGCCTAACACAAAAAATTGGGAAGTCTGACTGAAAACAGGGTGAAGAGATTCCAATATAATAATAATATCCACTAAATATTATACAGCAGCATGAAAAAAAAATCCCAATTCAAAGCAACAATGTTAAAACTGAAAATTAAAATAGTGCCATGGCTTGTTGTTATATCCCAGTAGCTAAGGTTCAATTGGCATGGGTTGCATATTACACACTTTCTTGTCAAGTATGGAGAGGTTACTCTGATTCATATGGAAAATCTACTTTAAAAAAAAATCTTAGAAAATGTTCTTCATTCTATTCCTGTGCAGTAGCTTTTGTATCTAACTTTGATATATTCGTGTTTATTGTGTAATTAAAAATGATGAATACATATTTATATTTCTGAAATATATCAAAGAATATAGTTTTGGTCTTAACTTATACCTGACTTACAAGATGCTCTTTGAATTCAATCCTATATATTTGTATTCAGAACTTGTGTTTGATGAGATATTGTCACACTACGTGTGTGTAAGAGATTCACGCTCACAGCTTTGGGAGCAAATCCCAATTAATTTAGAGAATGTTAGTTTTGAATAAACACGTCCAGAAATGCACTGTCAGGAAGAAGCCATTTGAGGTTAGCAGTGTCTGAACAATATTTACAACACTAAAGATTGTTTCTGTTCTTTAGCAGCTCACTTATACCTTTATCAATCATATTTTGAGTATGAAATCACACTCTCCTTCTTCCTACTGGATGATCCCAAAGGAAAGGCCACAGTACATCGGGATCGTAAAGCTGCTCCTGTATTTCAGGTGGACCTGGGTCAGTCTCTTTGCTCCAGGAAATGATGGTGGAGATCTGTTTCTAAGAACCTTGGAGGAAATGTTTTTTGGGAGTGGGATTTGTGTAGCCTTCATAGGTAGAATTCCACAGCTATATACTGATGGCTTTAATGGTCCAAGAAAAGAACTGTTTGATATCCTCGCACATTTTAGGCAGCAGAAATCTAATGTGTTCATTTTTTATGGTGATTCTGATTCGATGCTTCTGTTGCCTGGTATGGTAGTAAAAATTGAAGAAGAAATGTATGCCTCTCCAGGAAAAGTGTGGATTTCCACAGCTTTGTGGGGCTTCACCTTAAGCACATCATTTTCATATTGGGATATCAAATTCTTCCAGGGTGCATTGTCGTTTATCATCCAAACAGACAGGAGGTCAGCATTTCACGAGCTTTTCCTGATGCAAAGTGATGATTCCCTTCAGCAGGCTTGGTCCAAGGCACTTGACTGCTTTGATTCCTATCAAAGATCATCATGGAAGACCTGGAAAAGATGCATCATGAAAGGAAACTTGGAAGGCCTTCCTTCAGCTTGGCTGGAGAAAGGTCTGTCTGCTGAGAGCTATAGTGTTTACAATGCTGTCTATGTTGTAGCACATGCTTTCCATGCTATGACCACATCCTTATCTAGCCACTTGAAGGGATCCAGAAATGGAGGATTGAGTCTCCTGAGCAGAATTCAATCATGGCAGGTGAGAAAGAGAAAGAACTACTTATACCACATCTTGTTTACATTTCAGATGCCATTTTAGTTTCACTTATTCTAGCTTGCCATTTTAGTCTTCATAGTTGTGAGAAACTGTTGTGGGGAACCCAGGTGATGTTTACATTCCACATAGCATGGTAACTTCCGGTATTACATAGTGGATTCCAGCCAGATCCCACTTCAGTCCCTACTTATTGGTAAGCAGCCGCTGGGATCTCCTGTCAATTGAGAAGTGGCTGCATGAGATTCCCACCCCTTCAAATAAGCCATCTCTGGCATGACAGGGAAAAAAACCATCCCTGTCACAGACCCTGTCATGCTAGAGATCACTTGTATGATGATGAGGTGGGCATCAGGCAGCCACTCCTTAATCACCAGGGGACTGGACCGTATCTCAGCAGCTGCTTACCAGCAAGAAGGATTCTCGGGATTTCCACAGTTCCTCCATAGCCCCTAAAACAGTGGCTCTGTAGCAAATGTGAATATGTAGCAGTCAAACATGCATAACTGTAGGTTAAATATTTGTGTATACTGTACATATATGTAAATGTAGATTAAATAAACATAGCTACATGATTCTGGGCTGTAGTTAAGTGGTAGCTAGAGCATGCAGCTGCAATCCTTTATGGCTAAGCATTATGTAGTTGGTTCACATGTGGAGCTACACTAGGCTTGCTGAGCAGCCTCTGAAGCTTTCCACACACCAGTGTGGCCATTCTCTCCTTCATAGGGAGCAGGCAAGATCAGAGAACTGTCTGGCTACATCCCCATAGGCAGGCAAGAAATGATACATCAGTGCTGAGATCCAAAGGGAACCCCAGCTGGTGGAGCCAGACACTTCCGTGAAGCAAGGAGTGGCCATGCAAAGGGTCTCACAGTCTGCTGAGTAGACTGTGGAAGTAGGTTTTCAGCACTGCAAAGGGATGAAGGGGATATAAACTCATGCAGTGCCCAAAAAATGACATACATAACCTAATGGAAACTTACATGTATGTATGTCCCTAACAGGAGCCCAGCCAATCTTTTCAGTGCAAAAGATGCTAGGATGAATATCTGGCATTTCCAGACAAAAGAATCCAGGGCAATGAGTAAAAGCAGAATGATTTCTTTGCTGGAGACCTAGGATACCACTTCTGAGGAGGGATGGAAAAAATATTGTAAAATATTTGAAAAATGCTAGAAAACCATTGCTTGAGTGTGAATAAACCCTGAAGAGAAAAATCCTAGACTGATGAGAATTTTCACATTTCAGGAATTACATTGCGTAAAATTTGCAGTTGCTTGTTTAGTGCAGAAAACAGAACTTTCTGCATATGTAGAAGCCTTTTCTACTTAGAAAATAATATTTCTATGTAGAAATATGATTGGGAAGACAATGCTATTTCTTGCAAGAAAGTGGTATAGTTAGGGATTTAAATTGTGCAAAAGTCATTTTTTTTTCTTTTGCAAAAAACCCGGAAATATTTCCACCTGGAAATATTATTCTCTGTGCAGAAACTGCTGCTTTCTGTGCAAAGCAACCGTACTCCCAAGCAGTAAATAGTCTTTGAAAACTGCAGAGTTTTCAAAAACTTTCCCACATCCGGAAGAACATTGCTAAAATTTGGCAATGCCTGTTTTGAGAGGACAATTAGCAAAGAGATACATCTCTGCTTCTGAGCCAGAAGAGACAGTGGTGCCGT
The DNA here is from genome assembly GCA_948472985.1 of Iguana delicatissima. Classification (NCBI taxonomy): domain Eukaryota; kingdom Metazoa; phylum Chordata; class Lepidosauria; order Squamata; family Iguanidae; genus Iguana; species Iguana delicatissima. The sequence continues at coordinate 527,319 of CAOKZL010002480.1, read as the reverse complement.
AGACAGAGATTTATTTAGAGAAGTTTTGCCATTGACTTCCATAAGGATGAAAGCCCATGATCATCCATTGGGTTTTCATGGCTGGGAAGGAATTTCACCTCTGGTCTCTTGGTGTTCTCGTCTAGCACTAAAAGCACTACATCACATTGGCTCGTTCAGCACTAAGCTGCTACTGCCCCCTATTTCATGGGGCAGTGCATCTGTTCTAGGTTTTAATTTACACTGTAAGAAATAATTCCAATATGTTGAACCTATTATGGGGACAGGTCTTGGCATCTTGGCATTTTAGCACTTGGATACTTAACTCACGCTCTGTCATCTTACCTTCCCAATATGTCTCTGTGATAGCTCCCACAGACAGTCACTGGCCCAAGGCCACCCTGTGAGTTTAATGGCTTAATGGGAACAAGAAACCTGGATCTCTGAACTCAGTTCCACAGCCTAGATTCCCCCCTGCTATGTTTGGAAAGTCAATAACAATGACTCTCATTCCTATCTTCATTTTTAAAACATTGGCATTCCCTCTTCTTTCTAGCTTCATTCTTTTCTGAGAAATGTGTACTTTAACAGTACTACCCTGGAAGAGGTACATTTTGATGAGGATGGGAATTTGGCAGCTGACTACGATGTTGTGAATTTGGTCACATTTCCTAATGAATCTGCTAGGAGAGTGAAAGTTGGGAAGCTAGAGACCCAGGTTTCCTCATCTGTAGAGATCACTATTCAGGAAGAGGCCATTGTGTGGCCCAACTGGTTTAACAAGGTGGGAAATGCACTCATATTCTACAAGCTGATGTAGTGCACTAACTATGAGAGTGAAATATATGCCGGAAATCTTCTATTCAACTAATGGTAAATTCATTAGTTGTGTATGTCAAACAACTGTCTCTTAGACTCTGAACCCTTCACTTGCAATATAGGGGTAATATTACTAATATTAAGAAGCTACTGCTGAGACCATGTGTAAGAAGTGTTTGGGAGCACACTAAAGACTAAGACAGTCTGAGTAAGTGGGCATAAATCCATGGAAGTATATGTTGTAATAAATTTGTTAGTCTTCCAGTTCTTACCACAAGGGTAAAGAAATCTCATCTTTAGGCTGCAATTTCATTCAGTACCACCCAAAACTGGCCAGTGATAGAGGCCTGAGGGGAATCATAAAATCATAGAATCTTAGAGATGGAAGAGACCACAGGGGCCATCCAATCCAACCCCCTGCCATGCAGGAACCCACATCAAAGCACTCCCCACAGATGGCCATCCAGCCTCTGCTCTTCTTAAAAACCTCCAAAGAAGGAGACCCCACTATAATCTGAGGCAGCAGATTCCACTGCTGGACAGCTCTGACCATCAGGAGTTGTGATACAAAACAGATATACGGCCAAATGTTCCCCATCCTTGTACCGTAAGCTAACTTTTTGTTTGTGGCAACAGACTATCATGGTGTTACAAGCTCCCAGGGCAGTTCTTATGCCTTCCTCTGCAGTCTCTACCCCACCTTAACCCTTCCTTTGAATGCACTACTGGCTTATCGAAAGGAAAATCAAGTGAATGAAACATATGCAGATTAAGCCCAGAAGTTGATGAAGGGTCCTCCCTCTACCCCAACGGCCACTGCCTGGGTGTTGAAGGGAAAGGAGAGAAGAACCAGCAGTATTTTTTACATTTAATCCTCTCCCCTGCTGTGATTCTCTTTTCCTTGTGTGTCTGTCTTCTTTTGATTGCAAGTCTGAGCGAACTATCAAAGTAACAATCTGTGAGCTGCTCTAAGAGCCCTTGTGGCTGAACAGCAGAGTATAAATACTCGAAATAAACAAACAACAAAAAAAGTGTTAGTTCTCTCTGTTTCCCTAGGTATGAGGTCTAAGGTCTGCAGTGTGAGATATCAGGTCTAAGTCCCCTAATAGAATAAGCTCAGGCAGTGAATTCAAATAAAAATGTCCCTCTTTCCCCCTTCTTTAAACACAAAACATTACCAGGCTGGATCTCTTTCCTAATTGTATAGTCTTTTAATGCTTTTTTTTATATTTTAGTAATATTTAATAATGTGCAATGTTTCTAACTTTATAAATTGTTTAGTTGTTTCTTAAAACTTATAATTTTACTAATGTTTTGTATTGTGGTTAAATTTGTATTGTTTTAACTATGTTGTTAGCTGCCTTGAGTCCCATTATTGGGAGAAAGGTGGGATATAAATGAATAATAGTAATAATAATAAACTTAGTTGCAGGTTGTATCCTTCGTAAACTTTTCCCTTAGCTCACACGGACCTCTCTCACCTCCCAACTGGCCCAAACACTAGCTATTTCCATCCTCCACTCAACAGCTAAAGCCATAAACATTACCAGCATCCTCTTACCTCGCCACCTCCTCAATTAAATGTTTTTCTTCTCTTTAGCCTTCTCTCCATCCACCACTTCACAACATCCCATGGGTTGTCATTGACCATCTTGGGTCAGAGTGGATTCCAGTCCTGTCAGTCACATGTGGCAAATCCTACATTCTGGGATACATATTTGGAACACAGTGTGCGCAGAGAGAGAGAGAGAGAGAGAGAGAGAGAGGTGATTTGTACTACAAGTCCTTTTCTAGAAAACCTAGAAAAGATTCAGGTGCTTCTAAATTCTATTTCCCATCTTACCCACCCAAAATGGGCACAGGCAATGAATGGTGGAAGTAGTTGTTCATCAATATGTGGAAGGCCAGAGATTCCTCATCCCCAGAACCATAGGTCCATCAGCATAGAAAGATGTAATTAAATTTGCTCAAATTCTATTTCAAGGGGCAAAACACAAAGTCTTACAAGACTCATTTTCTTCATGCCCTTCAGACAAGACCCTCTTCCATCTGTACACCAAGCTGCCAGCCAGGATCCAGGAAGGCAGTTCCAGAAGGGCAGCCTCTTTGCTGCTATGATTGCATCTCATGCGTGGAAGGGACCATTTCTACCCAAGCAGGTAAGGTAGCAGGGGGGTCAACTGTGGCAAGGTAGGGGGCTGCAATAATCCTCCCCCTGAAACCTTGAACTCTCACACCCATGAGACCCACCCTCAGTAAAAATATCAGATTTTGTCTCCAAATGCTCTCTAGGGAACATTGGGCCACTTTACATCCCAATGTTTTTTTAACAGCAGGAAGTGAGTGGAAGACACTTCCTGTTGACTTCCAGTTTCAAAAAGGCATATCTTTGGCAATCTAAAAACCATGAGGGCTCCTTTTATCATATGTGGAGGCAATGTAGAAAGGCAAAGAAATGTTGGTTCCTAATTTGTAAACACATGCAGAAGATACTAAGGATAAAAATAGCATTCAGACTGGAATTATTTCTCTTAAACATGACAGATAGGAATGATGTTAACAAAAGACAGTACAGAAACTTAAAGGATATATGGTAACAGCAGCTAGGATTACATATGCAAAATATTGGAAAAATAATGAATCTCCAAAATTAAGCAAATGATTAAATAAATTAATGGATTTAGCAGAAATGGATAAGCTCACAACTTTATTGAAGAGATATTCAATTGAATATTTTTTAAGAATCTGGGGACTTTTCACAGACCATGTAAGGAAGACAAAAAGGAGACAATGATTATTGGATTTGATATGTCAGAAGAAGATCATTGTACTTGAATAAGGAGAACATAGGTAACATATGAATTAAAAAGGAGGTTCTAAGAACAAAATTCGTAATTTTATCCAGCAGTCAAAGCAAATCAGGTAGTCAAGTGTTAAGTGTTTGCATTTTTTGTGTGTATGCTTTTATATGTCAAACTTCTTTTGGGGTTTTCTTAGCTTTTTTTCTTTGCTTATGTATTAATCCATTCTTTTTCTTCTCTGTTTCCATTCTCTTTTTTTCTTTAGATGTTTTTTGTAAGATTGTCTAAAATATCATAACTGTTTGTATATTTTAAAATAATAAGGATTTTTTTTAAAGGCATATCAGGCCTAAATCAACCCAGGATGAGCGCAAAATATTGTGGATATGCTCCCACAACCTCTAGAGGCCACATTTCTTGGCCAACTCAGGCTCCATAGCAATGTGTTCTAAAGATTTCCTGTGTTTTTAATATGCTCCTGAGCAGATGTGGAAGCTATGAGAGATGTTCCTAGTTCAACAGTAAAAGGGCAAACATGAGGAGTCAGATCACAGAGGGCTGGGTAATTGCCCTGCACAAAACAGCGAATGGGTACTCTCTTTTCCAAGCCCTGTGAGCTATTAGAGGAGGACACCTGACGGCCTAGGTAACAACATTGCAGCCTGTGAATATTACAGATTTGTTTCTGGCTTTCTCTTTTTGGTAAGTAGGCTGGATGGATTGCAGCTAGTAAGGCAAAGGGGTTCTGAAAGGAGATCCCTATTCCCTCCCTGCATGCTGGTCAACCATTTAAATGATCCATTTCCAGAATATGCATAATGAGTAAATAATCTCCATATTTTGGAAATGTGGCTGCCTGATTGTGAGAAAGAGCATAGGAAGAGACAAAAGGTCGGGGGGAAAGAGATAAATCGCAAGAGACCTGATGTTTATAAAAGTAGGGAGGAGAATTAGCAAGTGGGAAACATGAACAAAGGTCAAGATGGAAGAAGAGACTGCAAAGAAAGAAGGGAAAAACCATGCTAGGGTCAGTAATAAAAGAGATTTCTAATCCAGGTAGTAGACACAGGCAAAGGAAACAGCAATACCAAAGGAAAGATTTTGGGAAGCAGAAGAGAAGAGAGATAGGGCTGAATTGGGAGTAGGATGGAAAGGTTTTTAACTGAAGCAGAGCTGGGAACTTTCACTAGTTATTGACATGAAATATTTTTACAGTTTGATCCACATAATTTGTTTCTTTTTTTCCAGATGCAGACCATTGTCACAAGTGTTCTGAAGATCAATATGCAATCAATGACAGAGACCAATGTGTCAAAAAACTAAAATCTTTCTGTCTTATGGAGAACCTCTGGGGATTACCTTGGTTTTTATTTCTCTTTTCTTGTGCCTATCAACCTGTCTTGTTTCAGGAATCTTCATTAAATATCGAGACACACCAGTAGTCAAGGCCAATAACCGTAACCTCACCTGCGTCCTCCTTGTCTCTCTCCTGCTTGCCTTTCTGTCCTTGTTTCTATTCATTGGCCAACCACAAAAGCTGACCTGTCTTCTCCGCCAGATTACCTTTAACATCATCTTCTCAGTTGCCATCTCCTCTATTCTGGCCAAAACAGTAACTGTGGTTCTGGCTTTCATGGCCACAGAGCCAGGGAGCAGGATCCAGAAATGGGTGAGGAAGAATCTGACAAATGCCACTGTCTTTTTGGGCTCCATTATTCAGTTTGTCATCTGTGTTCTCTGGATTGGCATCTCCCCTCCCTACCCAGAACTAGACAAGAATTCCCAGTTCAGGCAAATTGTCCTACAGTGCAATGAGGGCTCAGTCACCATGTTTTACTCTGCCCTTGGCTACCTGGGCTTTCTGGCCACCATTTCTTTGCTTGTGGCATTTTTAGCCAGGAAGCTGCCTGGAAGGTTCAATGAAGCCAAGTTCATCACCTTCAGCATGCTGATATTTTGCAGTGTTTGGGTGTCCTTTGTGCCCACCTACCTGAGCACCAAAGGTAAATACATGGTGGCTGTGCAGGTCTTCTCCATCTTGGCTTCTAGCGCCGGATTACTGGGGTGCATCTTCCTTCCTAAATTCTACATCATTGTACTGAAGCCCCATTTAAATACAAAAGATCAAGTCATGAGAAACAGGAGAAGAAAATAGCCAGCTCTTGATCCTTCCTTTTATATTGTGGTATTCATTGATATTTTATGTGTTTCATATAGTAGCAATATTGACATCATAGCTGTGTACATGATTCAGGACAGTGATGGTACTGATTCCTTTATGTCTTTTGATGCCACAGAAAAACCTGTTCAAACAGGGGAACTTGTGTTTAGACCTCTCCGGTCAACTGAAGAAAGTCTGTTGGGGAGCCAGCATGTATCTCTTTATTCTCACTTTGTCACCACCTTGAGATGACTAAAGAAACTCTTATTATATATGCTGAATGTATGCAAATTAAGAATGGGGAAAAAAGTCATGAGAGCTAAGTTTTTCAGCCAAATTTGTTTGTTTCTTTAATTTATATCCCACCTTTCTCCAAAAAAGTACCCAAGGTGGCTTAGAACATGTACCCATATTGTAGTTGCTGAAGGACCCAATAAGGCAAAGCACACTTTGTCTCAGAAATCTGTATATTTTCAGATGGCTTGAGATGCATTTAGGATAAGTGAAAGGAATACAAACTATATGAATACAAATTCCAGAAGGGAGCTCACAAAAGAAGTTTGGAATTCATATCAGCCAAACCAAATTGCGGCGTAACCCTCCACCACTCATTACAGCATAGCAACGAGAGCCAGGGTGGTCTAACGGTTTGAGGGTTGGTCTATGACCCCGGAGACCAGGGTTAGATAGAGACCAGCCTTGGGAGCCCACGGGGTGACCTTACGCATGTCACACTCTCTCAGCCCAAGAAAACCATGATAGGACTGCCTTAGGTTGTCATAAGTTGGAAATGACTTAAAGGCACACAACAACAGCAACAACAACAACATGTATTTTAAACAATTGAATTGATTATACAGAGAGACACAACAAAAACAAGAGCAGAATTGTGAATGGTTGGCATAGAACTATTGGCTATCAAATAAAAACTCGTGGTCTAGTTCAAGTATAATTGAATGCTTCTGTATTCTGGGAGCAGAAAGAAGATGTCTGTTTCCAGATGATGATATACTGTTTCACATCTCTGTTAGGCCTGGGGAAGAGTGCTGCAAAAAAAAAAAAAAAAATCAAGGAAGTATATGGGGAGCAATTATAGTAATTAAGTAAAATAGTTAGTGAACTGGGTGTTTTACACTATTGCCTCTCTGTTCCATCTCCATTTGTGGTGAGAAAAAATATTTGATAAAAAAGGTTATGAAATAATTTTCCTTTTCTTTTAAATTTAGATTTACTAAAGTTTATATGTACTTGGCAAATTGCTGTTTGTATTTGATGTGGTTTCTTGACATCCATCCATCCATCCATCCATCCATCCCTGATGGAAACCAATATTCTAGAGATGACTTCCTTCCACCTGCAGTTCTCTGTTCCAGCTACTCTGGGTAACATTCTGATCCTTAGAAGGTGTTCATATAATAAAGCCTATTCACTTCATTTCTCTAAAACTGGAGTAATTTCTTTTTGATCAATATTTCACATACAGTTCCCTGCAGTGAATCCATTAATCTGAAACTCAGGCTTTGTGAGTTCTCTGGAAAAGTTTACTTGCATTATCAAAGCAGCAAATTCACTATTGAACCATTAGTTCTACACCGACACTAGGGAGATATTGGGGCAGATATCAAAATTATCAGTTAGGTCCCATTTCTAGGAAGCTCCACTGGTAACAGCGTGGCTTAACAGACTGTTTTCATAGATGAACATTGTTGGAGAAAAATAATCTAAGCCCAACACACATTTGGCCTCAATTACCATCCTTCAAATGGAGATAAAACACACAAACTATTGTTCTAGCGGACAATTTCTTCCTCCTCCATGAAGTACAAGAGCTGGTTGTTGTTAAGGTATTCCTTAATAATGAAACAAAATTGATTCTTTAATAAAAAGAAAGTAACCTAATTCATCAATTTTGTAATATAGATTACATTTATTTCCTGATATTAGGAATATGAAGAATCTCCCTGTTCCCAAGATTTTTCTTGATTGTGGTGTGAGGTTGAGATGCCAAAGGTTTTTTTCTTCATGTTTGCCACAATTTGTGCAAATTATAAACAGAATTTCTGCAAAAGTGCTTGTTGCTGAGCTAAGAATAGTCTGCCCTTTTCTAAATCAGTGACTGGATTTTTCTATAAGATGTTCTCTAGGCTTAAAGGATGGAAAAAGCATTTAATGCCATCTAGTTCTTGCAGAGAAAAAGACAACTCTTATCGCATAGTTCAAAACTGCATATTTTCTAAATGTAAAAAAAAGAGAACTTTTTTCTCTCTTTGTAAAATGTAGAGAGATAGGCAAATCTTAATATGTCACAGAAGGGAGGAGAAAAATCCCATTCTCTTATGTTTATTCAGGAAGAATCTAGTCAGAACAAAAATAGAGTAAAATGCAGGGTAAAATGTCATAGTGCTACTGTAGACTACTGTAATGAATTTTACATGGGGCTGCCCTTGAGCATGATTCAGAAACTGAGGGCCTTTCTGCAGTACACTTTCAACATCCTATGGAATCCTGGGATTTGCAGTTTAGGGAGGGACCTTTAGAATTCCCAGCCAGAGAGCTCTTTGGCTTCAGTAATCTACAAACCCCAGAATTCCACAGGATGTTGAAAGTGGAAAAATAGCATTTTTAAAGTTATATTTTTATTATCAAATAAAGAGAAAAGATAAAAAAACTTACATTTACATCTATGTAAAGAGTAAAAATATAAACATTTACAATTATTACAAGAGAAATTAGAAAAGTGAATGGTAATAAAAGGTTACAAAATATGCATTCTAAAAGTTGCAAATTGACAGTTATATAATTAATGCTCTCAGTCAACTAAACATCCAGTCATATAACAAAGGATATTTATCTTATACCTAACCAACTATTCCTCAAAATGATTCGTAGACATGTATTTAGTGCTCACTTTTAGACGCATTTAAATTTTCTTCAAATTTCTTTGCTTCTCCATGACTTCCTTTTCTAAGATTTTGAGTGGTAAAATATTTGGTTCTATCTCTCCAGCTAGAATGTGTGTGTGTGTGCGTGTGTGTATATGTATATATATATATATGCATATGCATATACACATACACAAGTATATATACACATACCTGTATATGCATATATTTATTTAACCCTAATTCCTACTGTCTTGACGAAAATATTACATTTAAGACATATATTTACTATATAATTCTTCTAAGGTGAACATTATTGTTTATCCTAAATGTCATTGTGATATTCTATTATATCCTTCTAAAGATCTATCAGACCATCAAATAAAGTCATCATAATTTATTTGGACATGCCAACCATTTCTATTTTAGCCCAAGTTGTCTCCCAAAGGGGGTTAATGAAGCTGCATGTATCACAAAATTGGTTAACTGAATTATGTGATAAAATTTCTGTTAACTTGTCCAGTTCTGCAACCTCATAAAGTTTCAGCAGCCAGTCTTTGATCAAAGAGGCCACTGAATTTTTCCACCTCTGTGCCAAGATTAGTCTGGCTATAGTTATCATATATAACAAAGCCCATTTCTGGATTTTCTTTAATCGTTGAAGTTGTTGAGAACTGTCTATCATATTCAAAAGGTACATCTTAGGACAAAGTGGAAATTGGATTTTTATAGCCTTGGTTATTTTGGTATGGACTTCCAAAATCTTCTAATTGTGGGACATCTCCACAGTAGATGAAAAAATGTCCCTACATTTTCACATTTCCAACACATAAAATCTTTGTTACTTGTCATCTTGGCTTTCTGGAGTGGAGATAAATGCCATATATATAGTATTTTATAATAATTTTCTGTTAATCTGGCAGGTTTTATGTAGTTCAATGTGTTGTTCAAGGAATTCTCCCAGCGTTCAAGTTCAATCGAGCTTCCCAAATTTTGTGCCCATTTAATCATGTTCTCTTTTACGATTTTTTTTTTATCAAATTTTAATAATAATTTGTAGATCTTACCTTTTTTGTTAGTTATGTTTTCTGGTAATAATTTATCAAAGTCTGTGATTTTGGATTCTATGAAAGTGGAAAAACAGTATTATAACAGTGTAGTGCAGACAGACCCTGACTGTGTGAGTGTATGTACCTTCGAGTCACCTGTTGATTTATGGTGTCCCCATGAATTTCCTAAGGTTTTCTTAGCTAAGGAATACTCAGGAGATGGCTTACCTATTCCTCCCTCTGAAATACAGCCTATAGCACCTGGTATTCTTTCACAGAATTGTAGAATCATGGAATGGTAGAGTTGGAAGAGACCACAAGGCCCGTCCAGTCCAGGCCCCTGACATGCAGAAATATACAATCAAAGCACTCCCAACAGATGGCCATCCAGCCTCTGTTTGAAAACCTCTAAAGAAGGAGACTCCATCACACCTGTTGGTGGTCTGCCATCCAACCATTAAGCAGGACTGAAAAACTGCAGCCAGCACAAAATGCAGCAGCAAGCTTGCAGACTCTACTGCCATACAGGCAACCCAGAATACTGGTCTTAAAGAAACTGCACTGGCTGCCAATTCACTTCCAGACTGAATTCAAGGAGCTGGGGAGACACTAAAAGATGTAAATAGCTTGGGATCTTGACACTCAAAGAATGGCCTCTTCCTTTACTGAAATCTGCTGGAGAGAACCTTCTCTGTGTCCCATCAGTAGGGGAATATGATGGCAGAGAACAAAGAAGAGGGCCTTATCCACTGAGGAACCACACTTATGAAATGCCCTCCCTGTCAAGGCCCAATTGGCACCAAACATTTTTTTTTTTTTTTTGCAAGGTTCTAAGTCAATGTATAGCTTTTCATTAACACTTTTGGGGCCTAGTTTACTTTTTAAAATGCGCATGGTTTTAATTCTTTTAGCCTTTGAAAGAGCTTTTAATTTGTTTGGATTATTTAATATGTTTTATCCTGTTTAAATTATTTGCTGACTGTAATTTCAAATTGCTTAATTTTTTTTACATTCTTTTTTCTATTCCATCCTATCGGCTATTGCAGCATAACCCACAGCAGGGAAAAATAACAGGAGCAATGGGATAGGTAGGGATATAGGAGGGCTTTATTTTGATAAGTGTAAATGATCATGCTCCAATTTGGGAAAATGGAACACTCTGGAACACTCTCTCTCTCTCTCTTTTAACCACACCAGTGTATCTGGTAAATACATTCTCTTTCAGGCCTGTAGCCCCTCCTTCCCTGTAAAAGGGGCTGGCCTTTCCTCTGGAGTGGCCATAGTTAGTTGCCTAGCAACCTGCCACTGGGTGGCTTGTCCATCACTCAGGATATTACTCCCCTTATACTCCATCATATATGTTCACCTTCATGTGTTGCTGTCCCGGGGGAAGGGCGGAGAGAAATGAGAAAAGGGTGCCTGCTTTGTACTCTAGGCCAGAGGTGGGGAACTATAAAGGGTTTGGAGCCATGCACTGAAGCTGAGGTGGGGAACAGGAATGTGGGGGAGAGGAATTTTGTATGCATGAAGAGTAAATGCTTAAACAGTACCCTATTCCCCAGGACATGGAGTGGCACACTTGAAAATTATGTTGCTGACGTTTTGCATTACCTCTCTTATAGTGCCTTCACTGGCTGAGATCCCACATGTGTACATAGCTCTACACATGAGGCTCCATGTCCTTCCACTGCATGGTAACTGTCAAGCCCTGCAAGGGCTCTTGCTGCTGTTGCATACCAATGAGGAAGGGAGGCAAGGAGGGGGCTGTCCAGATCATGGAGAAACAATTGGTCTCTGTTTGGTGGGGGAAGAAAGAAGAGTGCACTCTCAAATGGGCTGTGCTTGCTCTTTCCTTACCTCAGGAGCTTAGATCAGCCACATCTTAATGGTCTGACTCACCTGTCCCCTCCATTCCCTCCTCTCTGGTAAGCAACAGTGGCAGGGATTCATTCCGGAGGTTGACAGCTCCTGAGTGGTAGGAGGCTTTTGGATGGAGCACAAGAGCAAATAAATTGCCTTCTGCACCCTGTTCAAAGCAGGAGTTACGCACGAAGAAGCTGCACTTACATGGATGTAAGGCACTAACAGGATGCTAGCCAGTGGCTCATAGTAAAACACCAGAAAGCCTGGATGGACTTTTGTAAACATGTTTTCTCCTCTGTGCATGTTTGCACACAGCCGCAAAGGAATAGGCAGTGTTGAGGTGATGATTGCATTTCCTCTGTAATTACTGCAATCACTGTGGTTGATTTTCGTTTCTTTTGCCAAAATCCCATAGCATTTCCACTCAAGGGGTCACTTTTGAGATCAACAATAATTTTTTGCCCCAAATTGGGAAAGAGAGTTGTTCTATACGAATAAAGGCCCCGGGGTCACTGAAGGTCAGCATTCTGAGTGTGGAGAGTCCCTCAGTCTTGTGTCTGAAAATGCTGAACCCAGGCTTTGCGTCTCATCTACAGAGTCAGTCCTTACATGGGACTTGCTAGAGACTTGGACAATTGGCTGCTGAGCCAGTTGGAGGAGAGTAGTGATGGCTTGTTTGTGTCTTCTGCCCAAATGATCTTGCTACTGCTACTTTATTTGCCCTTTGGGATAGTGATGGGAAAAAAATCAAGATTTCTCACATCTAAAACAGCAACCACCTTATGATTATTACAGATCAGGAGATTATCTCATTACTGCAGTGATACCTATAAGGACAGCTATGTTCCCAATTCATACCTTTCACTCTGACCTTGTTGTTGACTTAGTACCATAATTGCTCCTTATTCTTTATGCTTTCCTCCCTCTCAGCTAGTCCTGATTTGCCAGGTCCACTCCATGTCTTGCTTTTTTTTAGAAAACAACAGGCTCTTGAGTTTTCAGCAAGTTAGTTCTGAACAATGGCTTTCAATAGAAAACGGAAAGGTCAAGTTTCACCTGGTATTTTTAACGCAATATTTAACAACACAACCTATCTTCCAGGGAAAACCATTTCTTTCCCTCAAATTTAGTGCTGGCAATATACTCTTCCTGCCTTTTTTGAAGAAGGACTTTGTGGAGGTGTTTCCACAACTATTAATTTATTTATTATTGTATCTTTCCATTACCATTTTCCCCTTTCAGATACTGAGGAGTTGTCATTTTGAGTGAGGAATAGATCCATCTTATTTCTAGTATACATAACAGTACACTTATTCCTAATATGCAGATATGTCCAAAATCCAGGTGGGCAATGCTTTTATTAGGATCAACTATGAATTCACAATAGAAATGAGATTTTGAGTGTGAATTCACAAAATGTGCAAGCCAGAACTCTTATGTGGGTATGTTAGTAAAACAGAGAGAAGGAGAAAGAAACTTGGGACTTCAAAATAAATATTTTGGTTAGAGATTTTAAGCTTCTGAAATAAGCAGTTGGACTCAGTTCCAAAATGGAAATTGTAGGTTTGATGAGTCTCTGAATCATCTGTCACTTACCTTAGAGGAAATACACAAATTCCTTTGACATCATTCAGGAAGAGTATAAAGATATCATAGCCCTTATGCAAAGAAAGCTGGAGATTAAATTTTAGCTGCAAACATATTTTGTATGATATTAATCATCAAGTGAATTGTTTATCTACAGTTAGTTCTCTTGTAGTAGTCAAATCAATCTCTGCATATAATGAAATTAATTTTATTGAAACCAATGTGGGAAAATGCTAAAACATAACAAATTAGAAATGGAAACAAGTGATCTGAAATATGAGAGTCAGAGTGGAAAGTGTAACTCTCATCCAGTGTTAATTCAGTGGTATCTACATTTGACAAGCCAACTGTAGACTTAGAAGAAACCCATGGAGTAGATCAAGATCTCTTGTGACTTCTCTGTAAATATCAAGTCTGTCAACTTTTGTCTGGTAGGGTTTTATAATCTCATTAGGCCAGGGGTCAGTAATAAGAAGATTATCTCTGAGTACCAAAGCTAGATCTAACAGGGAGCAGTGCCTTTGCAATCTTGCTTCATCTGTCAGCATCTCTTGGGTAGAGAACACTGTCAGCATAAGTGTGGGAAAGGCTGCTGCTGGACCAAACCAAAGACCTAATTAATTCAGAATTCTGTGCCTATTATAATTAGCCACATCCCTATGGAACAGTGGACTTTGCAGCACAGTTCTTAAGTACAAATGGTTATGGGTGCGTTGTTCAAATATTCAACCCACTGGAGTGTCTGTTGTAAGCTTAGCTGAAGGAAAACAACTAAGACGTAGGCCAAGACCCTGCATTCTCAATGTAACTAGAGCCCTCTCATCATAGTGAGATCTAACTGTGCCCCCCTCCCTCCCCCCCAAAAACCTACCTGACAGAAACATTTCTGAGGCACTGGGAATCACAGCACTGGGAATTATGTCTGGAGCACTCTCCTGGTTATGGGATACATCAGCTCAGTGTCTCTAGCACCTCAGAAACATTTTTGTCAGGGCACTGTCAGGCTGCAAAAGTAAGTTTTTGAGGGCACATCCAGGCATTTACTATCATAAACATAAATGACTGGCAGTGACAAGATCACAAGTACAACTTAAATGATCTCAAATCTGCAGAACAGGATGCCAGCCATAGTATTTGTATTTGTATATGTGAGTGTGGGTTTTGTGTGTGCATGTTTTCATGTGGCAGAGGTTTACCTTGAATTTTATTTACAATACAGGTTTTTAAAGAGAAACTACCAGCATGTTCTGGCCATTTTATTTGCTGTTAATGAGATCAATAAAAATCCTCAGATCTTACTCAATGTCAGCCTAGGCTACAATCTCTATGAAAACTGTTTCAGCACAAGGGTAGTCTATGAAGCCACAGTGGCTCTACTTTCTACTGGGCATTGGATGGTTCCTAATTTCAAGTGTGGACAACAAGAAAATCCCCCGGCTGTTATCCAAGGAGGGGACTTTGAAACCTATTTTCAGATGGCAACTTTCTTAGAACTTTACAAGGCCCCTCAGGTAAGGAGAATGATGAGGACAAATCTCAGACTTTGCTCTTAACCACTGGATTCAAAACCTCTCAGAAATATGAAACTGGGAGTTTTGGGGGTGGTGGTATAGAATGTGAAGAGCATATAAAACCTATCTCCTCCTTTTGTGGATTTTCCATTGTTGCCTACCTTAAGAAAGCTTTGGTAAACATTTGCTCTGAATATGAATGCGCACTATTAGCCTTCTCTATTTCTGGACACCGTTAGGAAGATCCAAGTAAATATAAAAGACATGTGAAGTGAAATCAGGAATAGTTGTCCACTGTTCCCCAAACACGATAAAAGAACTAGAAATTCTTGGAGAAAAATGTAATAGAGGTTTTCACTAAAAATTTCATGTTGCATTTTTTTCTTATATAAATTTAATTTTTTACAGCCTGTTATCTGTAAGCATCAAGTTCTTCTTTCTTTCTCATAATTTTTTATTTTTTTTATAGGCAAATATTTTTTATAAATCACTTACAATTTAGCTAAAGTAATATGAATAAATTTTACAACAATAACACAAGCAGACATCAGAGAACAATTTTATATGTAAAACACTTTTGAAATAAATATAGGGTAAGACAGTGGCTTCCAAAACATCTCAATACATACCAGCAAAGAGAAAACCCAGTTTTGTCCAGTATACTCCAGGATACCCCAGAATACTGGGGTAAAGCTGGGCTAAGGATACTCTCCTCAAATATTGTACATAGCAAGATAGGAAAATCCTATAACATGGTATATGAACTCTTTCCCATTTCCTAAGGCATGCTCAGCCACTGAAACTATGTCTGCTAAAACTTGTTTAAGTATTACATCTGTTGACTTTGGTTAAACCTGATTAACAAATCTGTTAAATCTTGTTAAATTTATTTGTTTAAATCTGGATTCTAATGATGTTGTGTGAGGGTACAAGTATCCCATGAAACAACTTCTCAACATGAAAACATTAAATGTTGAAATGTTATTGCAATTCAGCCAAAACTACCCAACCACAAAGATGATTCCATGCTGTGTCTCTGTGTGTTCCACACTAATGTCCATTCATCATTACAATCATTCTTCATTAGGGTCATCCTCCCACATTTCCAAATGAGGTAGAAAGGGTTGGTTCATTCAGGCTCTCCAATTAATTCAGCAGACATATCTAGTGTTGCAGTTAGACAACATTCAGTGCTGGACTTAATAGTCTTTAGGGGTGAGGGCTCTTTAACTGAGAATGCCTTGTTACATCAATGCCTTCAAAGTATAGTAAGACTACCCTATTGCATCAGAAAAGGCAGAAGAAAGGCTTCTAATTCATCTTTCCAAATTGCAAACACTGACATTTCTACCTCTTTCTAGCTTCACCCTTTTCTGAAAAATGTCCGCTTCAACAGTACTACCATGGATGAGGTGTATTTTGACAGTGATAGAGAGTTGGTGGCTGACTATAACATTGTGAACTTGGTCACATTTCCTAATGCAACTGCTAGAAGAGTGAAAGTTGGGAAGGTAGAGAGAGAGGCTTCCTCAGGTGTAGAGATTATCATTCATGAAGAGGTCATTGTGTGGTCCAACTGGTTTAACAGGGTAGGGAATGTATTCCTATTCTACAAACTGGTGTAATATAGGAGTTGCCTGTGTTAGCTATGACCCTCAGGATCTTCACTTCACATTAATGTTCCATATCCCTGCTGATGTACCTGCATTAGTATAAATGTATTTAAATTTTTCAAATTCAGTTTCTATAGAGAAAGGATAAAGTCCTCAAAAATGATTTCATTCCTTGATGCCTCTTAGACAAGACCACATTCTATCTGTACACCAAGCTGCCAGCCTGGATGCAGGAAGATGGTCCTAGAAAGATAAGCATTTTGCTGTTATGCTTGTAACCCCTGCATGGAAGATGGTCCCAGGATGACAACATTTTGCTGCTATGTTTGTAGCCCCTGCACGGAGGGGACCATTTCTTTCCAGACAGGTAGGTGGCTCTAAAGGAACAGCAGAGGTGGAGGAATGAAGTTCAGACAGATGATGATAATCATTGGCCATTTCCACACGGGCACTAGGGCGACCTCTCTTGGAGGTCTTCTTCACCGGGGGGTGCACTAGAGCAGTTAAAAAAAGTGAGGTTCTAGACCTCAAACTGCTCTAGAGCAGCCGCGGGGGTGGCACTGTGAGTTTTATAGAAACCACCTTCGCAAGTGGTTTTTATAAAACCACCCGCGCTGCCCCATGGCAGCCCCCGGTGAAGAACTGCAGAGACGCGGTAGCGCGTCCCTGCAGATCCGCCCGGGGGTGGGCTTCCGGCCGGCGTGCTGTCCTGATTGGCGGAGCGCCGCCGGAAGCCGCCGGCCGCCATTTTGAGCACCGCCAAGCGCCGCCGAACACCGCCGAGCGCCGCCAAAATTCAGCGGCATTTAGAATGGCGGATCCGCGCTCTCCACAGGGATGGAGCAACCCGCTCACGGGTAAGCTCTGCCCCTGCATGCGCGGCCCCATTTCGGCCCCCTCCCGTGAGGAAAGGGCCATTATGATCGGTTTTAGAAAGACATTTGACACTGAGGAGACCCAGCTTTGTATAATTCAAGTCTAGTACTTAACATGAAGCTTTTTCATCCTGTGGCTTTAATATACAATATTCAGTTCTTGAGAATCTGGAATATCCCAAGAAAGCTCATGCTGCGGATGCTTCTTTGGTAACAGCCCTCACCAACCTGATACCCTCTACTAACTTGTTGGGTTATGACAGATAAAGACTTTATTTTGGGGTTTGGTTCTTCAAATTGTCCCATCTCTCAGCCATTTAGACATGGCTATAGCTCCATCATGTGTCTTGTGTTGTTGTTGTTTTTTCAGATCAAGGCAATCCATTCTCTAATGAGTAACTAGTTCCTCTGACGAGTAACTGTGTTCCACTGTGTTCCTAACTCCCTGGTTATATTGTTTATGAACTCAAATCAGTAAGAAGCATAGTATTGAGAAAAATATAATATAAAGGTAGTATAGAAATAAACAAATGTTGGTAACATTAACACGAAGAAATGATCTGAACCACTGAAATATTTGTTCCTTTCATAGATGCAGATCATTGTCAAAAATGTTCCAAAGATCATTGTTCAAATAATAGCAGAGATCAATGTATCTCAAAGATTATTGACTTCCTATCTTTTGGAGAACTCCTGGGAATTACGTTAGCCTTCTTTTCCCTGTCCTTGTGTGTAGTTTCAGGTTTTATTCTAGGAATCTTCATCAAATATCGCGACACTCCAATAGTCAAAGCCAACAACTGTAACCTCACTTATATCTTTCTGGTCTCCATCCTGCTAGCCTGTCTGTCATCATTTCTATTCATTGGCCGGCCACAAAAGGTGACCTGCCTTCTCCGCCAAAGTGCTTTCAGCATCATCTTCTCCATTACAATCTCTTCTGTTCTGGCAAAAACAACCACGGTGGTCCTGACATTTATGGCCACAAGGCCAGAGTACAGAATACAGAAATGGGTGGGTAAGAGTCTGGCAAATGCCACTGTCTTTTTTGGCTCCGTTATTCAATTTGGCATCTGTGTTGTCTGGATTGGCACCTCTCCACCCTACCCAGAAATTGGCTTGGATTCCAAAATCAGGGAGATCACCCTGCAGTGCAATGAAGGGTCTGTCCTCCTGTTTTACTGTGCCCTTGGCTACATTGGCATTCTGGCAAATATTTATTTTACTGTGGCTTTCTTAGCCAGGAAGCTGCCTGGTGTGTTCAACGAAGCCAAGTTCAACAACTTCAGCATGCTGATGTTTTGCAGTGTTTGGGTGTCCTTTGTGCCCACCTACCTGAGCACCAATGAGAAATACATGATAGCTGTGCAGATCTTCTCCATCTTGGTTTCCAGTGCCGGGTACTGGGTTATATTTTCCTTCCCAAATATTACATCATTGTACTGAAGCCTCATTTAAATACAAAGAAGCAGCTAATAATGACCAGAAACAAACATAGTTGATTCTAAATGTGTTCCTTTTTATTCTGAGATTATTTATATAGTGCACATGAAGGAGTAACATCAACATTGTTGCCACGGACATGATTCAGGCCCATGATGACCATCATGATCACTCTGTGAATTTTTTGATGTTATAAAAGCTCAATCTATGCATTGAAAAAATGCAAGAAGCTAAAATTAGAAATGGGGTGTCTGTGATGGTCCCTCCCTCAGAATTCCAATGTACAGCAGAAGCCATCATCTTATCCTGCAATGTCACCATATGAGACCACCAACTATGAAATGCAGTAACAGAGATAATTTGCCCAGGTCTCCTTGCACAATGTGGAAAGTGTGGAAACTGAAAATATGGTGCCATCCTACTTATTCCTGTTCTTACAGAAAATCTGTTATACAGTCTGAAAGCATGTCAACAAATCAATTGAGATTTCTTGATATTTGGGGCATCACAGGTCCCGGAATCACCTCGTTTATTGCCAAACTATGCAAACTATTCATAGCTATGAAACACAAGAGCAGTAAATAGTTTGGAAACATGAGAGAAAAGCAAGCAAACCGAGGGAGGTTTAGGAGGGGCATTTCTCCTTGCCTCCTACCAGATACAATGTTCATAACAAAAGAAATTCTTTATGCAAATGTGTGATTGTAACTCTATTTTCAATGTACTATAAAAAAAAATCTTCAAATGATTATCTTGAATCATGGAAAGATGACCCTCTAGAGCAGTTGCGGGGAGACCTCAGTGGCTCATAGAGGCTCCCCACCTGCAAATATTCCTCGTAGAGCTTTCCTTGAAGTAAGAATAGGGATTCCCCTCTAGAGTCAACTTATGGCAACTCTAAGGCAAATCTGGTTTCTCTTGGCAAGATCTATTTAAGGGAGGTTTGCCATTGCCTTCCTCTTCGGCTGAGAGAGTGTGACTTGCCCAAGATCATTCAGTGGGTTTCCATGACTGAGTAGGGAGTTGAACCCTTGCCCCTCAGGGTCCTAGACCAACAGTCAGAACATTGTACCATGCTGACTTCTGCATTGTTGCTCAATTGGCAAAAGAGATTAGGAGAGTTTTAACCTGTTTTGACCCATTAATGGTTTAATAGGCTTTTAGTCTGTTTAAATGATGTTTATTGCTTTAAACTGCTTAAATTGATTTTACTTGTGTGTTTTCCCAGGATCTTATGTGTTAGAGTAGGATATTTGCATAAATATATTTTTTTTGCAAAGCCTGGACATTTTTCTTTCTTTCTTTCTTTCTTTCTTTCTTTCTTTCTTTCTTTCTTTCTTTCTTTCCTTTTTTTTTTTTTTTAACTTCTATTTTGCTACGAGCCTTCCTGGTTGAGGGATTCTGAGAATCGTACTCCAAAAAGTACGTTGTCAAGCTCTGAAATTCAGTCAATATGCTACCCATCCTTGAGGGCATATAGACGGCATTTATAATAGAGAAGTGCTATTGATTTTGTTTCCTTCTCCTGGGATCCTCACTGGTATTAAGCTGGTCATTGAATAAGCAAAATGGTGAGGAAGATAAGCCTTTGATCCAACACAGTAGAGCTCTTCCTGTGTGTATACATGCCTTCAAATCACTCGTTGACTCATGGCAACCCAATTAACCCCATTACTTTCATAGGGTTTTCTTAGGCAAGAAGCATTCAGAGGTGGCTTTACCTACAGCATCTGGTATTCACTTGTTACCCTGTTTACTGGGGGACCTGCGAGGGACACCAAAATGTACTTGACTATAGGTGGGGAAAATTAGCTCAGAGCACTGCTTAGCATTACGAGGGGCAGGGTAACTTAGCAGGATCTTGTAACCCAGTGTTTATGGGGTCAGGCCAAGTCAAGGAGCAGACCAGTTTGAAAATAATGCATGATCTTTATTAAATACAGGCACACAATGTAAGCAACACATGCACACAGATAACTAAGGAAAATAAAGGTGTGAGTAAGATAGCGGGATTTTCCGAGGGATAGTTGGTTCGGGTGATACGACACCTGTTCCTGAAGCCTGGAAGGAGACAGAGAGCGATGCTGGGGTTCAGTGGAGCACATGGAGCTGAGAGGAAGCTTGCCAAGCGAAGAGGCAGCAAGGCGGTTGGAACTCGGGAGCGATCCGAGGAAGGTCTCGGAATACAGGGTTTTTATAGGGAGAAGTGTGACTGCAGGCTATGCCTTACTCGGGGACAACAATGAGTTTTGGGTGTGAGACAATGGCCATTTCCACACGGGCATATTGCCCACGCTAGGGTGACCTCTCTTGGAGGTCTTCTTCACTGCGGGGTGCGCTAGCACAGTTAGAAAAAGTGAGGCTCTAGACCTCAAATTGCTCTAGCGCAGCCGCGGGGGTGGCACTGCGAGTTTTATAAAAACCACCTTCATAAGTGGTTTTTACAAAACTCACCCGCGCTGCCCCATGGCAGCCCCCGGTGAAGAACTGCAGAGACGCAGTAGTGAGTCCCTGCAGATCTGCCCAGGGGCGGGCTTCTGGCTGGTGTGCTGCCCTGATTGGCGGACAGCCACCGAAAGCCGCCGGCCGCCATTTTGGGCACCTCCAAGCGCCGCCGAAATTTGGCGGCGTTTAGAACGGCGAATCTGCGCTCCCCGCAGGGATGGAGCAACCCGCTCGCAGGTAAGCTCTGGCCCTGCGTGGGCCGCCCCATTTTGCCCCCCCCCATGAGGAAAGGGCCAATGTCTCCAAAAGGTCACAATTTAACATGATTGACAAAGAGATAGACTGTATGCAAATGCTCAGTGCTTGGCCTTTAAGCTTCTAGCTTGCCAAGTTACCTGCTTGGGGCAGGGAGTCCTTTGTAAACAGTGTGCATACACAATGAGGGCGTTTGCAGAGAGGTCTCCTAAAGCGGTGATCTGGCTATTTCTAGCATGCCTGTATTTTCTTGGGATATTACAGCGTTTGATGGCCGAGACTAGTTCTGTGCTTGTCTGGGGGCCTCTCAAACACGTGGAGAGGGGTGGTAGCATAAGGCCGAATTATTGATATCAAAGTGATATCGGGTGCTATTGCCAGGTAGGCCTAAACTGCAGTAACACACTGACATTCTCTTATCCAAGTACTAACCAAAGCTGACCCTGCTTAGCTTCCAAGATCAGATGGGACTGTTTCCTTTATGGTATTTAGGCTTTAAATGGCAGCGTATCATGATTTCAAAGAATTGTACCTAGAAAGGCTGGTTGCTTAGATTTTCCAATGAAATCATATTCTTTTAAAAGGATCCCCCTCCCCTGAGGCCATGTGATGTAAGAGGAGAGACTCCAACCTCTGATTCCTGTATCAGTTCCTCAGTTTAAATCCATACTCATTTCCTATTGCTTTGAACTGCTATTAGCTGTGGAAGGGAAAGGAAACAAGGACCCCTATTATGCTGTCTTTTCTACATTTAATTAGAGTTCTATGTATGTGTGTGTATGAAAGAGAGAAAGAAATATCTTCTTCACATCTAGGAATTAGCAGCACTAATATAAGCCATCATGGTTGTGCTGTATATTGAATGCTGTGAGACTTCATATAATTGTGTCTAGTTTTGTTTCAGTGAAATTTAATCATATTTTTAAGAATGTAAGAAGAGCTCTGGGCTGAAATATCCTAAAGGTAGCATAGAATCATAGAAGCATAGAGTTGGAAGAGACCACAGGGCTATCCAGTCAACCCCTGCCATGCAGGAACCCACATCAAAGCACTTCCAACAGATGGCCATCCAGCTTCTGCTTAAAAACCTCCAAAGAAGGAGATTCCACCACATTCCAAGGCAGCATATTCCACTACTGGACAGCTCTGACTGTCAGAAAGTTCATCCTGAGGTTCAGGTGGAATCTCCTTTCCTGCAGATTGAATCCATTGCTCCTTGTCCTAGTCTCTGGAGCAGCAGAAAACAAACCCACTCCCTCCTCAACATGATGTCCCTTCAGATATTTAAATACGGCTATCATGTCCCCTCTCAACCTTCTCTTCTGCAGACTAAACATACCCAGCTCTCTGTCCTCATAGGGCATGGTTTCCAGGCCTCTCACCATTTTGGTCACCCTCCTCTGGACACGCTCCAGCTTGACCATGTCCTTCTTGAATTGGGGTGCCCAGAACTGGACACAGTATTCCAGATGAGGTTTAATCAAAGCAGAATAGAGTGGTACCATTACCTCCCTTGATCTATACACTATATTCTGATCTTGGAAGCTGTCTGATCTGTCTGATCTTGAAAGCTAAGCAGGATCAGCCCAGATTAGGACTTGGATGGGAAACTGCCAACAGAATACCCTATGAAATTCTTTGGATGTTCCTATGAAATGCATGGGGGCACCATGAGTCAACTAGTAACACACACACACACACACACACACACACACACACACACACACACTGTCATCTGGAGGTAATGGAATGCAGAAGAAGAGAAAAGAAATGCGCTGTTATTTTAGAAACTCAAGTACTAAAATGCAACAGAAGAAAAGACACGTTATACTATCAGCACACTGAGCTCAAAGTGGGAACTGAAAGGAAATGAGATCAGGTAAAGCAGAATTAATTATGTCGTTTTAAAAGAAGTGGAACCACCCATCACCTCTATGCAATCACCTCTCTGTGTGTCTCTGTGTGTGTGTGTGTGTGTGTGTGTGTGTGTGTGTGTGTGTGTTTTCTTCAAGTCACCTTAGGATCTATGTTGTAAGGTGAAGCCAAAACTGTAGTGATCAAAGGCCTGAACT
The DNA here is from genome assembly GCA_948472985.1 of Iguana delicatissima. Taxonomy (NCBI): domain Eukaryota; kingdom Metazoa; phylum Chordata; class Lepidosauria; order Squamata; family Iguanidae; genus Iguana; species Iguana delicatissima. The sequence goes on along the minus strand of CAOKZL010002480.1, from coordinate 503,964 downwards.
CAATTACTAGTGACAGCTAGAGTAGACCTGCTGAGTAAATGTGCTTTATTTAAGTGTTGATATACCATTCAACACGTGATTCCATGGATTGAATCTATCTGAGACTACTAAAGGAATTAAGACAAACTCCTCCCCTAACACTTGCAGTTGAGAAAGTAATTTGGGGAGAAGGGATTTTGAATATGAAAGTGGCTCACAGAACATGTGTGTGCCACAGACCACTATGGCCCTTTCCACACGGGGGTAATAAAACGCTTTAGCGCACTGTAGCGCGATTTCTGACGGAGGTCTTCCATACCTTAAAGCGCGCTGAGTCGTCTTTAATTTCCAAGTTCCACACGTCAATCCGTTTAGAAACGTCTCCAACTGTGCTTGCACGTGCTTTTTAAAAACCGGAAAAAAAGTGTTTCTTTTCCCCCTGATCCGCGCAATCACGTTCTTGCTCACTTGTTTGGAAGCGCAGATACGCGCTGATTCGCCCCTGAGATGAACGGGGGGTGGGCCGTGGGCATGGACAGCCTATCACAGCCATAGTGGGTGGGGTTATGTTAATAGCGGGGGTGGTCAGGACGGCAACGTGTGGATCTCTGAAACCGCGCTAAGCCGGATCAAACATAAGACGTATGAATAGAGAGCGCGCATTAGCGCGGATACAAAAAAACCCGGTTCAAACCGCCCGGAACCGTCACTACGCGGATTCCTCTTCTCGTGTGGAAAGGGCCTATGTTTGTCTGAAAAGGGATGTCATTAGCAGTATAACTCATTATAGGACCATCAATCATTACAGTCCTCCCTCCAGATTTGTGGACTTGACTTTCAGAAATTTGGTTATTCACAAGGCACGCGTGTGTGTTCCCTCCTCATTCTTGGGCAAATGGGAAGGGCATGGAAAGGGAAGTACAGAGGGGGATGGCACATGAATGCTTTCCTTCCTTGCAGTTGGGCAAATGAGAAGGGTCTGGGAGAGCACAGGGAGAGAACACACGTGTGTGCCTGCCTTTCCCACCCCTGGGCAAAAGGGAAGGGAGTAGGAGGGGAGCTCCAGGAGGGATGGTACACACATGACTTCCTTCTCTGCACCCAGCCAAAGGACAAGGGAATGGGATGGTTGAGCTTGGGGAGAGAAGGCACATGTGTGCATTCTCTCACTTGCTCAAATGTATGAGAAAAGGAGAAGATATTCCCTTTATTTTATTTTTTTTACTTTTACAAGCGTTCTGCAGCCTGAACCCTTGCAAAAGTGGAGAGGCCACTGTAAAGTAATATACTGTACTGTTTAAATCAAAACAACAGGAACAGGTTAAAAGCAGTGATGTGTTTAAGCCTTTTACTCCAAGGATCAAGTCAAGTCTTAAGTCTCTACATTCAAGTCTCAAGTTAAGTCTCAAGTCTTTGCAAGATACTTTCAAGTAAAGTCTCAACTGGAGAGCCAAAAAAAAAGGAAGTGGTGGAGGGGGTCAGTGGGCATATAAGTGTCTTGAGCTTTAGAAGTGGGGAATAAAATCCTTTGTACTCTCCATTCCTGAAGTTAGAGGCTTTTGTGTCAATGGGTACAAAAGAGTCTGCAGCTTCTGAAGTGGGGAATAAGATCCTGTTACTTCCCATTTCTGAAGCTTGAGGCTTTTTCAGAAATGGAGAACAGAATTCTTCCTTCTTTCCATTATTGAAGCTTCAAGAGCTTTAAAATGAAGGATCCTTCCTCCTTAAGCCCATTGCCTAACAAATTTGCTGTTCCCCTCTGAGAAATTTGTCCTGCACTCTGGGGAAAAAGTCCTGCCTTCTGCTCTTAGGAAAAGTTTTAGAAAGCTCCTCCAATATGCAGCTGGGACAGGTTACTGAGCAGACTTCAACCCCACCTGAAGCTTGTTGCCTAATGCATTTCCCCTCCGAGAAATATGCCTACACTTTGAAATTCAGATGGATCATCACATGACCAGTAGGCAAAAAGAAAGGAAAGCATTGTTCAAAGTCACAAGGTTTCTGAAAGAATCAGTTATGTTACTGAATCAAGTCCAAGTAGAGTCATTGAAGCGACTTGAGTCTAACTTGAGTCCGACTTGCGTTCAAGTCAATTGACTCGAGTCCACATTATTGGTTGAAAGTGCCACTACCCATAGGGTAAAACAGAAAGGCACAGGGATTAAAGTAGCACCTGAATGCCACAATGAACACAGCCATCTTTGTTGCCCCTAAAAAAAACCTGATCAAAACAGTGCCAGTTCAGTGGAGAGAATGGGCTACAACTGGTTGCCAAAGTTTTTATTTCCAAAGGCTACAGGATTACCCAAGGCATTCTGCTGCCCTATCCACCCAAGTCAAAGTGTGCACTGTGTAGTACCCAAAGTCAGCCAAGTTACTTTAGTATATGAGGCAGAATATCCCAAATTAAATCATATCCTAACAACAACAACAACAACAATAGCAATAAGAATAACAACAACAACAACAATTTGTTCTCCTTTCATGATAACCAAAATCTCCTACCTGGGGCAGCAGCTTCACTCTGCCTAATGGTAAAAATGGGTCTAAAAGGAGGGACAACCATCCAGAAATGCATACTTTCATTGGGAAAATGGGAAATTTCAATGAGTTATAGTAGAGGATGGCTAGCGCAGAAAAATTATGTGGTTATACTAGCCCTTCCTCTGTGGTTCCCTCTTCTTCTTCTTTTTAAGTGTTTGTGAGTTTCCCCCAGCTTTAAGGAATCACCAGTTCCTGTTTCAGAAGGTATTTTGGAAGGCAGTTTTGGAATGCATTTTTTTCTTGAACAAATCAGTTGACAGTTGTTGAACATAGATAATGAAAAGATGCACACAACAGAACCTCCAAAACGAGCATCACCTCCAGTTCCAGCTCCTGTTCAGGTCAAAGGTACTGGGCTAAAGTTGTACATTGTGTTTTTCTCTTTCAAAATAGTGGTGTTATATTGGAGTATAGATTTTTATTTCTCGTAAAGGAATGTACAGTGAAAAGCTGGTAGTGTAATGACAACCTTACCTATCCTGATGCCTTCTGCCTGTGTTGAACAACATGCCCATTGTTCTCAGTCAGCACTGGATGATGGTATTTGTAGTTCAACTTATCTGGAGGGCTCCAGAGTGGAAGGATGCTATAGAAGATCTGGGAAGTTCCATGAGTGGCTAGACACACAAAAGATCTTGAGTCTCTGCCTTCCTTTCTTGTTTCACAGCAGAAGAAGTTTCAAAGTTCATTAGAAATACTAATTAGGGATGCTAATGAAATCTACAATGAATTCAACCAGTATTGAATTTTTACCAAGTTCAAAAAGAGTGGCAACCCTGCGATGCTACCTGCCGTGTCTCCACAAAATGTGTGTCTGGGCTGGAAAGATTCCCTGATCATGAAATTTGTGTAATTATTTACATATATCACAGGCACAAGTGAGCCAGTGAGGTGTAACAGTCTAAGTGTTGGATTATGACCCTTGAGAGCAGGGTTCAAATCCCTGCTCAGTCATGGAAATCCACAGGGTGACCTTGGATGCATCACATACTCTCAGCTCCCAGAAAACTTCATGATAGATTTACCTTAGGGTCACCATAAGTCAGAAGCAACTTAATGGCACATTACAGCAGCAGCAGCAGCAGCAGCAATCACAGGTACAATGGCTATACCAGCTTTTCATTGTCCCTCTGGAAAGTACTGTGTCCCTCTGGAAAATAATGGATGATGATGAAAAGGAAGGAAGAAGAAGCATACTTCTGCAATTACAAATGTGTATAAGTGGTTTGGTATAAACATGCCTCATTGAAAAATACTTGTATTATTTTGGGCATTATTTTCTACCAAAATCTGCTAGTATGGATGAGAGGGACATCAAGAAGTGTGCTCTGTGGATGAAAGAATGAACAAGAGCAGCACAGTTGCTGAAACTCTTGTGGGGTGAATTATATTTGATATGTACAACACTGTATCAAAGGACTGTTGTTAACTGCCATGAGACCAACTCTGACTTATGGCAACCCTACAGATGAGAGGCTTAAGTCATGCTGTTATCCACAGCTCTGCTCAGGTCCTGTGGACTCAGGGCAGCCATGGCTTCCCTGATTGAGTCTATGCACTTGTAATGTGATCACCCTCTTTTCCTACTTTCCTACTGTCTTCTATCTTACCAAGCATTACTGGTTATTCTGATTAGTCTGATTAGTTGCATTTTCTCATGATACATATTCTTTAATATTTTCCCCTCTGTCTCTAAAAAAGAGAGAGAGAGAGGAAAAGAGAGAGAGAGAGAAGGAATTGTTAAATTCAGATGATACTTGATCCATGTCAGTCTTGGCTGTTGCATTTCTAACTTTTAAGAAGTGTGTTTATTTCTGAAAAGAAAATAGCAATGATCCATTTCATGTCTTGCCTCACCTAGGAAACATTTCAATAAAGTCTGTTCTTTGTTTTTGAAATACTTAAAGAAAATGCTCTGAACTAAATCCAGAGATAATCATTCTTCAGCTGATTAAATCAATGAAGGTGAAGTCATGATTGGTTTAAGTTCCATTGATTTCAGTGGGTCAATATAAGTAAATCCAGGCAGTGCACAACACATTAAACAAACACACACACACACAGTCAGCTCTCCACATTTGCACATTTCACTTTTGTGGATTTGATTATTCACGGATTATTTGCCATCATCTCTGCTGCCTCCCTATGCCATTTTTCAAAGGGACTGCAAGCCTCATGAGACTGAGAAACTGTGAATGAGGCTTGTAAGGCCCTATTAAAAATGGTGTGGGGCAGCAGTGAAGGTGGCAGTAAGCCCCACCAGCCACTTACTTCTGCCTTATGAAGGAACCCTGGTGCCTCCAAGGAATCTATGGTGGGTTGAATATGATGATCATATATTTTTTTTGTGTAAAATATGGTTTGGAGGGCCTAGAGTTAGTCACTTGTTTTTACTTTCATAGGGGTCCTGTGGCCCTAACCCTAGCAAATATGGAGGGATTGTTACTGCAGCTTAGGCCTACCTGGCGATAGCACTAGATACCTCTTTGATATCAATAATTCGGCTTTATTTTACCACACTTCTCCACCTGTTTGTGAGGCCCCCGGACAAGCACGAAACTAGGCTTGGCACTTAACTGCTGAAATATTCTCAAACAATACAGGCACGCCAGAAATAGCCAGATCGCAGCTTCAGGGACCTCCCCAGCAAACACCACATTATGTATGCACACTGTTTACAAAGGACTCCCTGCCCCGAGCAGCTAACTTGGCAAGCTAGAAGCTTAAATGCCAAGCACTGAGCATTTGCATACAGTCTACCTCTTTGTCAATTCAGACTTAACTCAATCATGCTAAATTGTGATCTTTTGGAGACATTGTCTCTCACCCAAAACTCACTGTTGTCCCCGAGTAAGGCATAGCCTGCAGTCACACTTCTCCCTATAAAAACCCCTGATTCTGAGACCTTCCTCGGATTGCTCCGGACTTCCATCCAGCCTTGCTGCCACTTTGTTTGGCGAGCTGTCCCCTCAGTCCCACGTACTGAGACTCCAGACCAATGAACTCAAGCTTCAGGACAGGTGTCGTATCACCCAAACCAACTATCCCTCTGAAAAAAACCCTATCTTACTCACACTTTTATTTTCCTTTAGTTAATCTGTGTGCGTGTGTTACTTACATTGTGTGCCTGTATTTAATAAAGATCATTAGTTATTTTTCAAACCAGTCTGCTTCTTGCCTTGGCCTGAGCCCATAAACACTGGGTTACAAGATCCTGCTAAGTTACCCTGTCTCTCGTAAGGCTAAAGCAGTGCTCTGAGCTAATTTTCCCCACCTATAGTAGAGCACATTTTGGAGTCCCTCCCGGGACCCCCAGTAAACAGGGTAACAGGATGACTGTGTTTATGTATATGTGTAAATATTAATATATGTTACAGTTAATAAACCCCAACTGAACACAGCACATAGTAAAGACCAAAATAACCGACAACAAAGAATGAAAACTCTGGAAGATATGAAACCAAAATAAAACCATCTGCATTCCCTTCTTCTGAGGCTGAAAGCATAACTTGTCCAGGGTCACTCACTATATTTCTGAAGTTTCAGTCTAGCACTCAAAACCCAAAGCATGCTGGCTGTGATGTCATGGATTTTCAAACTATTAAATTATACTTCTCCCTAGGTCATCCATCTCTTCCATGGCCTGGAATTACTTTTGGGACGTTGCTCACAGAAAGCATTACTCTGAAGGGCATTGTGATCTTCTTGCTTCTTTCAGGTAATTTGTCTACTTTCACCAGGTAATCTGAAACTAGTAGGTGGCATGAAAGATAATGCCATTACACCATGTTGCCATCCAGCTGCATATGCACTATCCAGAATTTGCAGCTGGGGGATGGGACAGTCTACCAAACACAGAGGAAGTCTTTTCTAGAGGATTAGCAATCTCATTTTGCCTGTAACAAACAGAGCGAGATACCTTAAAAACTGTGATCGAAATTCTATATACTTTTAGCATGGCATAAATATGTAGCCTCATAGTTATGGTGGATCCAACAATGGCACTGCTGCTTGCATTTTGGGCACAAAGGCCTTGAGTTCCACCATTTTGCAATACTGAATTAGCTTCTCAGCTGCCATGTCAACACCATATGTGTGCTTATAGAACTAGAGACTGCACTTACACAAGTTCTTTTTTTATTTATTTTTAATTGGATTTTATTTTAAAAGGGGAGTAAAGAAGAAATAAAACAGGGGGTTATGGTGGTTATAATTATGATGATTTTAATGTATATTCTGCATTTTCCCCAAAACTGGGACTCATTATGGCTTACAAATTGTTTGCATTTAAAACTGGAGGGCCAAACCTGTATTGTACCAAATGTTTTAGTTGTAGATATTGCCATTTAGCTGACAGAGGTAGTTTAAACTGTTCTTGTGACATTGAAAATGGCACAAACCCAGCAACACCTAGCATCTGATTTAAGGTAACAACCTAATTTTTGGGCCATACGTTCCATAAAATGGTTCTTTACCATAAAGTCAATTTGGCATGAGCATATCAGTCAAACTGCAGTTGATGAGACAACATTTGCACACTGTTCTGGCTCCTGAAATTGTTGGCAAAACACTGCCCTTAAAAATAAATAAATAAAAATGAAAACCAAGTGGTGTCCATTTGCATAGAGGTGCCAGAAATGAAGACTCCAATGCAGACGATGGTGGATTACTCACTTACAGATATGCCCAATGATATGTAGGAAGATCTGAAAGGCTGAATCCTTCCTCTTTTTGCAGTTCTTGATATAGATGTTCAGATTCAGAGACAGCAAAATGAGATGCGAGAGCTTTTAGCTGCCTGTTCAATAATTCCTTTTTAAATGTTTAAGACTTTTTTTTTACAAGAAAGAACAAGCAATGAATCTATCTCAAATGTAAGTTTTACATGATTCCCATTAAATAGTGTATAAATTCTCAGAGCCTTTATTCATTTTAAAATATTCCATCAGATACACTGACATTTGAGCCCTAAACTGTTCATCATTGAGAAGCAAAACGTTAAATCAATAGAAACTGAAAGGTTTAGGAGCTTTAGAAAATTGCAGTTCTAGCCAAACTGGAGTATGGTCAGATACTATCAAGGATTCAATTTTGCATGTGTTTATATTTCTAAAAAAGAGATGCAGAAATTAATAAATAATCTAATCTGAAACAATTAAGGTAAACTGGAGAGACAAAAGTATATTCCCCATCTCCAGAGTGTACAGTTCTCCAGGCACCAATTAAACCATATTCATTCATATATGTCTGTAAAGTTGCACTCACCAGGGATTGTTTCATTGGCAAAGGTGTATTTCTGTCTAACGAAGGATCCAAAATTTTGTTAAAATCATCACCACTGATCAAATAATTGTACTCTAAGTCAACAATGTTACTAAAAGATTTTTTAAAGTTATGAAAGTCATATTTAAAACAATTAATTAATATAGTTAAAACCATGTAACTTTCATTAAAAGAAAGAATATAATAATATCCACAAAAGAGAGAACCATTAAAAGCCCATCACCATAAATTCATAAAAGCCTACAGAGTTGTCACTTGCCAGCAAAAGGGGAGTGAGGAGGGAGTTCCAAAATCTAGGAACACCCACTAAGAAGGCCCTCTTCCTTGTTCCTACCAAACATGCTTTGGAAAATAGTGGGACAGAGACAGGGGCCTTTCCCAAAAATTGTACAGCTTGAACAGCTCAGGAAGGATTTTGTACCATATTTCCAACACTACATTTTCTTACAGTCAGAATCTAAAAAATACACATTCATGAATAGCTAAAGCAGTGAGATCTTCTGACCACTGAACAATAGATGGAAAGTGTTTCACAGCTGAGGGAAAATGGAAGAGGGGATCAGAGAAGCATCTGACTATGTCCCTGTAGCCAGATGCAAAATGATTACACCATCCACCAAAGAAATTTCACTCCCCTCTTGGCTATGGAGACATAGCCAGATGCTTCTCCAATTCCTTCCATGCTGTCAAACAGCCATGGAATTGCCATGAGGAGAGGCTGCAATGGCTCAATGGTACGTCCAGGTAGCTTTGGTAATTGTAGAGGGAAGAAGGGAATTCTGTAGAGGGAAAAAGAGAATTCTGATCAAATATTTAAACATGGCTATCACGTCCCCTCTTAACTTTCTCTTCTGCAGACTAAACATACCCAGCTCCCTAAGCCATTCCTCATACGACATGGCTTCCAGACCCTTCACCATTTTGGTTGCCCTTCTCTGGACATGTTCCAGCTTGTTGATATCCTTCTTGAATTGAGGTGCCCAGAACTGGACACAGTATTCTAGATGAGGTCTAACCAAAGCAGGAAAGAGTGGAACTATTACTTCCCTTGATCTAGACATCATACTTCTATTGATGCAACCAAGAATCACATTGATTTTCGTGGCTGCCGCATCACACTGCTAACTTGTGTTCAGCTCGTGGTTCACCAAGACTGCTAGCTCCCTTTCACATGTACTATTATGTACTATTATCCAGCCACATGTTCCCCATCCTATATTTGTGCATTCCATTTTTTCTGCGTACATGTAGGACCTTACATTTCTCTCTGTTGAAATTCATTTTGTTAGCTTTGGCCCAGCTCTCCAATCTGTCACAGTCATTTTGAATTTTGATCTTGTTCTCTGGGGTATTAGCAACCCCTCCCAATTTGGTGTCATCTGAAAGCCATTGAGCGATAAGTTCCTATAGGATCACACTCTAATAATCATGATACAAGTGGCGAAGAAATGCAGTTGAATTTTGCACAGAAAGATACTGAGAAAGAAAGAGAGAGGGAGGGAGGGAGGGAGGGAGGGAGGGAGGGAGGGAGGGAGGGAGGGAGTCAGGATGTGAATATTTTTCTTTAAATTCTTGCATGTGAAAACAAAAACTTTCAAAAGTTTTCTCTGGGTTAGATGAAATTATGTATGTTTTTGTACAATCCACATTTGTTATGAAAATTTCATTCTTTTTTAATACAAAAGCCATTGTATTATATGTTAAATACTTTGCCTCCCAAACCATAGTTTTTGAGAAAAAATACAGTGGCCTCTAAACTTTCGCAAGAGCTTGGGGCACAGAACCCTCACAAAAGTTAAAAAAACCCCTGTGACTAACGCCCCCCCCCCGCGCAAGGGAGCATTCCCCCTCCTATTCGTCTCCAGGGCTCCCCCCCCATTCACTTGAGTTTTGCCCAGGGATGCTGCCTTCCTTCCAGGCACCCAGCCAACAGACAAGCAAATGGAAGGGGGCAACCATGTGCCTGGAGAAAGTATGTATGTGTCTTTTACATGTGTGGAGCTGCCCCTGCCATTTGCTTGCCTTTTGCGCAGGTCCATTGAAGGAAGACATATAGGCCTGGGCAAAAGGTAGGGGAAATGGGGAGAATGGGGGAAAGCAGGTGGGTGCCTCATGAATAATCAAATTTGAAAAAGCCAAACCCACAAATGTGGAGGGAGGACTGTACAACGCTTTTTACAAACTCCACAAGCACCCCAAGAAAAAACCAGGAGCAGAGGAACACTGGTCTTTTCACTGTCAGGCAGGAACACAAAATTGTGCAGAAACTAATCAGTGTTTTCAGTGAGGTGTCTCAACATGTTGAAAGATGCCTTCTCATAAAAGCTGAGAAAATTCACAAAAATTCTTTGTATCAGTAAACATACCTCATATTTATTTTATTTTTGTGTTCATTTGAATTTTTATTAGTCAGTGTGCTAGATAGCAACCAACCTCCATCTCAACTCCTGGTACTTCTTTTCTTAATATAAGCTACTGGTGGCATTTTGCAAAATTACTATTAATTTATGACAACACCATATTTGCAACATTGCAATTTCACTGCAGTACTGGAACCAGCTATGCACTTTCCCCAGGGCACCCTCCCTTCTGTAGCCTGCTGGCATTTGGTTGCTGAGGTACTTGTTGAATAGATCCTTCCCAGTCACTGTGGTCTGACAGAACTTGGCTTCCAGATGTTGCAGAAATGGTTCTGACTGACCTTGGAAATTTTAACTGTATGGACAACAGCTCCCAGAACCCTCCTCCCACGTCCACTGGCCAAGTTGGGAGAAGATCCCAGTAGTTATAATCCCAAACATTAATGTTTCCAAGCACTACTGTTTCTGGCTCATGGCATTTAGCCCCAATGATCATGTTTCCTCCTCCCACCCCACTCTCCCCATAACTGTGTGTATGTGTGTGTATAGCAGCAAAGTCAGGATACTTCTTCCAACATTTGATGAAATGGGTTGCAGCCTATGGAAGCTGATGTACAAGGGCAAACCCCACCCAGACCAGGGTTTAATCTTAGTAGGGAAAGAGTTCTCTACACAGGTAAAACTGGAAGCTTGCCTATTCTAATGTCATGCTTTTTTTCTCAGCTCCCCAGGCCCCTCCTGCGGACAAAGGTGCCCAAAAAGAGGTCCAGGTTTGCATTCAGAAATGTGGTCCTTGCAGATCATTTCAAAACCACACAACAGGTAACTGATTTTCCTGTACTGAACTAAAATTCAACATTTAATTTACTCAGAATACAAAAGTTGAAATTAATTGGACCCCTTTAATCACAACTAATCCAAATCCCATTGACCCAAATGCTTCTTAAGTGGCAGCCGGTGGCTTCTATGTTGTATCCACTCCCAGTTTTGGTCTTTCTCTAGTTAGGGCAAATTATAAGATTTATGTCAGCAAGTGCAATGCTGGAGTATCATAGGAGAAATTTTTGCTATCAGCAACCCACTTTTTATGCAACGTTTGATGATGTTGCAAGGGTAAGCAGCCAGACTTTCATGTAATCGTTTATCTCAGTTCCCCTCCATTCAGTTCAAATGCAGATGTAGGAGAGTTTTGGTTCCTCCGCGGATCTCGTCTGTGGGCAGTGCCTGCCTACTGAAATACCCACAGTGGTTTACTAACCTTTTGCAAACACAGGAGGATGTGTATGTCTCTCAGACTGACTTGATAGCCTAGTTTGGCTTTTGCGGCTCAAGCCAAGTAAAATCATTTGACAGGCAGGCTTACCACAGACGCCTGGTGGTAGTCAGACTTGCATCTGTTTGGGAAAAAAAATGAAAGACCTTCAAGCTACAAGAAGAGTAATTCCTTTTTAAGTAGGATGTTAATAGACAGGTGTGTGTGCATTGGCCAGTATTCAGTTATGTTGCTGCGCAACCACAAAAACCATGGTATCCCACAGCATGCCAGTTTTCACTTTCACAACTCCAGTATTTTTCATTGCAGTAATTGTAATTTCATTGAGCTGGCATGGTGTGATAGTTTGGATCTAGGACACTGGAAACCAGGTTTTCACTCCCCACGAGGTCATGGAAACCCATTGAGTGACCTTGGGCAAGTCAGCTACAGAGGAAGGCAATGAGAAACCCCCTCTGAATAAAACATGCCAAGAAAACCCTGTGACAGTTTTACTGAAGGGCCACCAAAAGTCAAGAAATGACTTGAAGGCAAGCACCACCAACGGCAGCACCATAGAATCTACCAACCTGTTACTTGATTGGTGGATTCTATGAGGCTCCCCCTCCCCCCAAGACACCAGATCAATAGACCAATATTACAGAACAAAAGAGGATTAAGTATAACCGTAGATCAAGCTTGTATAATGACAATGATGTCAAAAAAATATCAATTTCTTCTTCCTAAGAAAAAGCAGAATACTATGCAATAGATGCTGATCCTTTTTCTCACTTTTCTTTTTGTTTCAGCAAATGTGACCCTGGACCCCAAAACTGCCCATCCAGAACTCTACGTGTCTGATGATCTGAAGAGTGTGAAATGGAAAAATATGGAACAAAATGTGACTAGTAGTCAAATAAGATACCATGTCTTGTGCAGTGTGCTAAGCCAGGAAAGTTTTACTTCTGGGAAGTACCTTACCTTAGCAGTTAGATGTGATTGAAATACACAGATTTGTGATCCTGTATCTCTAATTCCCCCAACTGTGTTGTTCAGTACCTGTAACTCTTCCCCATATTCCCCAATCCAGCCTGTATTCAGAGATGTTAACATACAGAGGCTGGGCTCATGAGGGGACTTGCTTCTAGGCCTCGTCTCCATAGCAACTGGCCTGCTCAGAGCAATCAGGCTGAGAATTCTAAAGGTCCCTCCCTGAACTGCCAACCCCAGGATTCCACAGAATCTTCACAGCCAGCCAATCATATGAGGTCTGCGGCTGCTTGACGCGAACAGACAGGATCACTCACAGACTTTGACTTTTATATAGTAGATTAAAAAGCAAATTATAATGCCAGAGTTGTCTTGACTCCATTGAAAGAGTCCTCTCAAAATAAAGCCTCCAGTCAGAAGCTCTCTGCAGAACCTGTTTGAGCCTGTAGTCCTGGAGCAGGCAAGGCCCTCCAGCCCAGTGGCTGAAAGTCCATGCCCACAAGATGAGGCCAGCTTAGCAGCAGAAGCAAAGGGAAAACAACTTCCAAACTTCTGAGAATGCTGGCACCACAAACAACAAGAGAGAACTACAATGCCTAGAAGCAGTGAAAGGCTGCAGAAAAGGACCTCTCAGGAATAAAGGGCTCCTCATGAGGAAGGCACCTGCTGGAAACCTCTAGGAGACTGCAACTAGTAAGATTGCAGCTCCTGATTAACAGTGCCAGTAAGAAATTGCTAAAAACAACATGTCTGCACCTGTGTTTCTTCTCTGTTTGCATTCCTCGAATTCCTGAATCACTGTTCTTTCTTCTGCTGGAGTCTAATCCCGTAATGTTATTGGGTTTGACTTTAGATTCCCCACACTTGGCTTGTTTGTCAAGTCAGATAGGTAAGACTTGGGGAATACAAACAAGCATAGGCAAGATCATGACAATTAAATCTTGTCATGACCTTGCCTCTGCTTGTTTGTATTCTCCAAGTCTTACCTATCTGCCAGCTATGTGAGGCTTTATTGATACCAGTTCTGGATTGCTTGACTATGCTATTATGGGGACGTGCCTGTCTGGAACCAGAGCAAAAGTCAAACTTGGCATGGGTCTAATAAATCAAACAGGACCAAAAATATTATAAAAATATAAAAACAGGACAAAAATATGGTGTGGCTTGTGGCCTTTAAAGCCTGCTTTCGCTTCCCCATAAAATTACTGCACCTTTATCTCTATTTTTGTTTTTGCAAACTGTTTTTTGTTTGTTTGTTTATTTTTGGCAAAAAATGGCCAGAGTCTCTATGGGACACAACTATCTATTTAGCCGTGGTTTTGAGGGCATGATTTAAGCTTGTATAAGCCTTCCCGTGCTACCAAAAAAAAAAAAAGGAAGTAATTTTTGATCAAGTAAAGGTGATTTAGGTGAAGGCAGGCTGAAAATAGATTGGGATGGCCAATCATAAACACATACCAGCTTCCAGCTTCAGGGCATGCTTGGCCTTTCTTAAAGACACAAAATTTGGTTGTGGCAGGGGAAGTTCAGTCTTCTGGGATCCCTTACAGGGCAATGTATCCTCCAGTCTCTGGAAGTTACACAACCATGCCTTACAGTTTCAGTGCACTGAGAGCTATTTCTGCAGCTTTCAGTTAAAAAAAAATAAACTAAATGCCTTACAGTCTCAGGGTATTTTTAATTTTAATGGCTGAAATCAGGGATATAGACCAGGATTTACTGCTATGTCTTGGGTGATTTGAAGTGATGTAACAAGGATTACCATACCAATAATAACATAATTGTTGTTGTGTGCCTCCAAGTTGTTTCCAGCTTATGGTGACTCTAAGGGGAACCTATCAAAGGTTTTTCTTGGCAAGTTTTGTTCAGAGCAGGTTTGTCTTTGCCTTCCTATGAGGCTGAGAAAATGTGACTTGCCCAAGGTCACCCAGCTGAGCAGGGATTTGAACTCTTGTCTGCAGAGTCATAGTCCAACATTCAAACTGCTATACCAAGTTGGCTTTTAATGAAATAATACATGGGCAATATGGTTGAAATGACAGCTTGGGTGAGTGGGATGTGGAGGGGAATGGAGGGGAAGATGATAAACCAGTTACTGACCAAGAGTGGATTTTTGTGAGAACAACTGTACTCTCCCTTAAATATTGCTGGGCTTAAAATCCTTTCATCCTAATTGTATGTCTTTTGTACTTTGGTAGATCTCAGGATTCCAGTTTTTCTTAAAAGAAGAAAAGTTAATCCTACAAACCTGAAATGTACCCAACTCTACTTTGGATGCTCAATAGGCAAGATTATTGAGGGTTAAAAAAAAAAGTCTGTTTGTGTGTGCATAAAATTTCAAATTTTATACAATTTCAAACTTTCTCTCAGGTCTGGCTATCTTGCCTGGAAGGGCACCATCTACAGTTGCCAAAGTGAAAGCTACAGTATCTCCTGACCTTTTCACAGATGTGTAGAATGGGGACATTCAGGAGGTCTTGCTCATCATACAACTAGGCAACAAGCCAGACCTGCTGAAATTCTCTCTTCTGCACAACCATTAAAGGGACAGAAGGCACCTCTGCTTTTCACTCTCATAATCCTCACCACATTATCTCATAGTGCTGAATGGTGGAACTGAAAATCATTGGATTTTCCACAGTGTATTAATTCCTTTGACAAGACTGAACACAGAATGATCATTCTGACTGGAAATTTCCTTTGTTGCCCTAAGGTACTTCTTTAATGATAAGTTTATGTGGTGTGGTATTAAAAACTTTCCTCTTTGTGGGGACAGCTGCAGGCTAAGTAGCATTCAGTAAGATCAACCAGATGACCTTTAGGCCTGCTTTCTAGATTTGACTTATGTTACAGAATGTGCCTGAAGCGAGGCTTCAAGAACAAGGCAAAATGGAAGATTCTCCTAGCTCTTCCCTCTCCCCACCACTGTCATGTTTTCTTCAGCATCATAGGGCTGGAAGGGCCCCACGTGTCATCAAGTCCAACACCGAGATTAGTGCAGGATCTCTAGCTAAAGCATCCCCAGTAGATAGCTGACCAGCCTTTTTTTTAAGATACCCAGGGAACAAGACTTCACCACCTCTGTAGGCAATTGGTTCCATTGCTGAACCACTCTCATTATTAAGAAGTTCCTTCTAAATGTTCAATTGAAATCTATTTTCCTATAACTTAAAACCATTAGACTGAGTTCTACCCTCTAAGTCTAAGGCAACAGAGAACAAGCATGAACCCTCCTCTTTGTACAAGCCCTTGAGGAACTTAGAGTGTGATAGTGTCACCCCCCAATCTTTTCTTCACCAAGCTGAACATGCCCAGCTCCTTCAACCTCTCCTTATCTGTTTTGTTCTTCATACCTCTTGTCATTCTCATCTTTGAACCTGCTCCAACTTATTTATATCCTTCTTAAAATGAGGCATCCAGAGCTGAACACAGTACTCTAGATGAGGCCTGCAGATTATAGTTGACTGTTACTTCCCTTGACTTGGAAACAATGCTTCTGTTTATGCAGGCTTAGGTAGCATTTTGCTGGAGCATCAAACTGCTGGTTCATGTTCATCTTATGACCAACAAAAATCCCAAAGGTTCTTTTCACATATAGTACTGTTGAGCCAAATGCTCTGCATTTGTATTTTGTGGTCTAAATGTAGAAATTTGTGCTTGTCTCCATTAAATTTCATTTTATTAATTTTAGTCCAATTTTCTAGTTTATCAAGGCCCTTTGGAATTCTATTCCTATCTTCCAGTGTGTTAGCTGCCCTCCCAGTTTTGTATCATCTGCAAGTTTGATAAGGATTCCCTCCACCCCATCATCAAACACATTGATAAATACATTGAAGAGTGCCTGCCCTGAGACAGAACTCTGCAGCACTCCACTTGAGATCTCCTTCCAATCTGAAGCACAGCAACTGATCACAACTCTTTGAACATGGTTTTTCAAGAAATTATGGATCCATCTGATGGTGTTTCCATCTAATCAATGCTCAGTCAATTTGTTAATCAAAATATCATGGAAGACCTTATCAAATGCTTTGCTAAAATCCAGATAAACAATATCCACAGCATTTCCACCATCTATTAAACTAGGGACCCAATTTTAAAAAAGTAGGTTAGTTTGGCAAGATTTGTTCTTGACAAACCCATGCTGGGTCCTACTTATCACTACATTGTCATCAAGATGCTTGCAAACAGACTCTTGTATAATCCATTCCAAATTTTTCTTACAGTATTGAGGTCAGGCTGACTGGCCCCTAGTTCTCTGGATCTTCTTTTTTGCCTTTTTTTTTTTTTTTTTTTTTTGAAGAGAGGAATCATGTTTGCTCATCTCCTGTCCTTTGGCATCTCACCTATTTTCCAAGAGTTCTTACAAACGATGGCAAATGCTTCTGTCAGCAAGTTCCTTCAATTACTCTAGGATGCAGTCCATCTGCTCCTGAAGATTTGAACTTACTTTGCATTAACTAAATGATTCCTGACCAACTCCTTCTCAGTTTTGATTTGTAACCCAGATTCCTTACCAAGGTCTCCGATGATACATGAAAGCACATTCCTCTTTTTGGAGGAAAACACTGAAGTAAAATGGACAGATTTACCTTTTCATTGTGAGCTGTTAGCATTTTACCATCCTTGCCAAGCAGCAGTCCCACCATTTTCTTTATCACCCTCTTGCTTTGGAAAACCCCTTTTTGCTTGTCTCTGCTTACCTAGCCAGTTGATTCTTTCTTGCCTAGATCATTTTGAGCTTTAGCTTTTCTTACACTATTTCTGAAAGCTTGGGCTATATATCAGTATTTTTCCTGCTGATTTGTTCTCCCATCCATTCTTTATGCATGCCCTTTTTCCTTTTTTTATCTCCTTGAGTTTACTGTACATTGACTTTTTCAGATGTTTCCCATTTTAATTCTTCCACCCACACATGCTGTCTGTCTGTTGCATTTAACATCTTTAGCCATGGGGTTCTACTAATTATTTTTACGAGTTTGATAAAATAACCTTCCATGAAATCTAATGTTTGTGCTTGACTATACTTTTCTTTGGCCTGCCCCACAATCATAAATTCTAAGATTACATGGTCACTACCCACAAAGTACTAATTATTTTGATTCCAGTGACCAGCTCCTTCCTATTGATTAGGATCAAGTCCAGGATTGCCAATTCCCTTGTTCCTTCCTCCACCCTTTGAAACAGGAAGTTATCAGCAAGGTGCATTTGGAGTTTGTTGGAGAACTAGTCTCCCAAAGATATCAAGATAATTAAAGTCCTCTATAGCTACCATTTCTTGCTTCTTGGAGATTTCTGAGATTTGTTTCAGAAAAGCATCATCCACCATATTGTCTTAGTTTGGTGGATTGTACTAAATTCCTACAACAATGTTGCTTTTATTTCTTTCTCTATTTTTAGCCGCTGGTCCAGTGAATTTGGCTCCCCCTTCTTTTCCTTCCCATCAATTCTTTTTGAACAGATTACGCCCCTCAATTGTTATATTCCAATTATGAGAGACATCCCATCATGTCTCTATTATATCTATACAATCATATTTACTTTTCTGTGCTACCCATCCTCCCAAGCCCATTGTAATAGCCAACAATTGTACTAAGTGACAGAGGTCTGTTTAGCTGTCAATCAAGATGATGTTTCCAGCTCCCTCCCACTAGCGAATAAGGTTGCGACAATCAGAAGCAGGATCTTGTTGCAACTCCCCATTACAGCCTTACTCATTGGCAAGAGGCCAGAAACATTAGCAGCTGACTGACCTCCTCTGCCCAATGTAGCTGCTAGCTGTTAAGGTGAGAAGGGCATTTACATACTCTTACAGTAAGACTATGTAATCCTACTGCATGCAGAGCAGTTGCGGATCCACACCTGTAAGTTATGAATCTATAACTGCAATACAGAATGTTAGCTATGATCATTGGGAAGTCTCACATTCATAAAGTTGTCATAAGTTGAAGCCAACCTGATGTCACTTAATAACAGAAGTGTTTAGACAGAAGTAGCAACAGGTATTATTTTATAAAACACATTTCACCTTGTGTGAAAACTGTGGATTGAAACTTCATCTCAGTTTGACTGCCACATACAGGTTTACATTTTTAAAATTATTTTATTTGAATTATTCATCATACATACAGATTACGCACAACATGTATCTCATCCCTTCCCCCCACCCATCCCTGGAACAGTATTTCATAATTGATTTCTTTTTCCTTTTATGTGGTATATCATTTTAACTCTATCATCCACATCCTCATACCCCCCTCTCTCCTTTACAAACTCAGGCCCTTTTCTCACGTGGGGGGGCCGAAACGAGGCAGCGCACGCAGGGGCAGAGCTTACCTGCTAGCGTTTTGCTCTGTCTCTGCTCCGTCCCTGCGGGGAACACAGTTCCTCCGCTTCATATGCCGCCGAATTTCAGCGGCGCTCGGCGGCTCTCTGCGGCACCCAAAATGGCAGCTGGCAGCTTCCGGTGGCGCTCCGCCAATCAGGGCAGCGCGCCAGCTGGAAGCCCGCCCCCGGGCAGATCTGCAGAAACGCACTACTGCGTCTCTGCAGATTCTCACCGGGAGCTGCCACGGATTAGTGCAGGCAAGTTTGATAAAAACCACCTGGGAAGGTGGTTTTTAAAAAACTCGCAGCGCCACCCCTGCGGCTGGGCTAGAGCGGTTGGAGGTGTGGCGCCTCACCGTTTGCAACTGCGCTAGCTCATCTCGCAATGTGAACGACCTCCGTCTCCGGTCGTCGGACCGCGGGCTTTTACTCCCGTGTGAAAATGTCTTCAGTCAGTTTCTACCTACAATTTTACATATATATTTTTAAGAAATTTTTATCAATTCACTTAAAATATATTGCCCAATTAACTTTATTGATAAATACATTTACTTGATTAATCCATTAGAAGTTTATTGTTTAATACTTAAATATTATTGTTATTCTTCTTCCTTAACCTCATTTAAGGTTGTGTTCCTTAAATATATAAACAAAGGAATAGGAAAGCAAGGACAAAAGGTTTTAGCAGGATAGATGAGAAACAGGATTTTCCAATAACTCATGCAGCTCTTTCTTTCTGTTGTTAAGGTGAAGACAAGAACAGGGAGGTTTAAAATCACTGGAAGCATTTTTCAGCTTTGTTTTTTAATAGTTCTGATGCAATCTTTAAAACCTTAAATGACAATTCAACATATATATATAATAGTGTTTTTTCCGCTTTCTAATGTAAATGCAGTGGAACTGGGATTTTTTTAAAACTTATTAATGATTAGCTAAACACATTGGCCCTCTTCTATTAACCTTCCTATCTCTGACATTACATAACTAAACATGCTCCATTACATGTCTGCATTTGTTGCATTGAGGTTGGTTGCTTGTTAGTTTGTTGGGTTGTTATTACAGACCGCGGCCCTTTCCACACACGGAAGTTAAGACGGGCCAAGGTGTCCTGTCACGGAGGTCGTCCGCACCTTGGATCAGACTAGGTTTGGACTATTTATCTTAGTTCCGCACCTAAGTCTGATCCAAAATGCCCCCAAGTGGTCCTCCAGTGCGCTATGTGAAGACCGGAAAAAATCGGTCTTTCAATTTTCCTGAGCGCACCATTGCATTCCTGCTCAGTTGTGCAGATGTGCAGATTCACACCAATGCAAGCCTGCGATCAGCAGAGGGTGGGCTGTGGCCGTGGCCAGCTTCAGCGGTTGGTTCAGACCCACAAATAACCGGAAGCCACCATTTTGTAAGCCTCACCCGTGTGGATCTGAAGACCTCGCACTGCTCCGCATCACTTTGGAACAAACAGAGGAGCCCTGCGAAAGGGCTTAAGGGAAAGTCCACGCTGCTTCGAGCCAAGAAGAAGTGGTGAGTAATGGCACAGAGTGATTCACTCGCCTCGTGTGGAAAGGGCCTGTGTCTATTGAGCTGGATGTTGTGTTTCTAGTCAAGTGTTTCTCTTTTATGTATTTTGCTGTTAAGTTATCTTTCATGTTTTACTTAGGTTTGTATTTATATACTGTCAACATGTGGTTTTGTTTTTTATTGCACTTTCTTACTGTTAGTTGTTGTCATGTTATTTGTATTCACATTTTGATATTACTGATTATATTCATGTTTATTTATTTAAATATATATGGCTCATTTATTTTGACCTAGCATGCATTCATATGGCAAATTATAATACTTAAATACTACTTTAACTGTTATTATTGTGTGCCTTCAAGTCACTTCTCACTGATGGAGACCCTAAGGTGAACCTACCATGAGGTTTTCTGGGGCTGAGAGCATGTGACACACCCAATGTCACCCAGCAGATTTTCATGGCTGAATGGAGAATCAACAGTGGTCTCCAGGGTCGTAGTCGAATGCTCAAACCACTACATCACACTGGTTCTCTACCCACTTTGACTACCAAATCTTTAAATTTGCAGTTTAATGAGGTACTTAGAATTCTCTGTCAGATATTTCTAATGCTACAGTTAAGGGAAGTAAACCAAAGAATTCTAACAATGTCTCAAAACTACAAATACCAGATAGTATTAAACTGCTATAATTTTGCAGTGTGGATGCAACCTTAGACCCCTCCAGATTTTGTTCCCATTCAAACCAATTTTATTTTCAAGATCCATATAAAGTTTTCTGTATCCCAAAGCATCTCCTGGGAACTCCCTTCATCATTGCTAAGGTTTTTTCATTCCTACTTCCTAGGTCTATATTTTCTGAAATGAAACATATCACTATTTGACAGTCTGGTTATTTTATCCCAGAATGGGGATAAACATAGCTATTGTTTCCAGGACACAGATTTAACAAAGATAAAGGGAAGGAATGAGGAATGTTTACACCAAAACAAAATGACCCTAATGTTTAACTAGTGGAATATTGCTAAAGCACTTTAGCACTCTCTCTTGAAAAATAACAAAGACGCAGTGGAAATTGGTGAAAATCAATTTCTGAAATGTATGAGTCTAGATGTGACACATCATTGGTTGACTGGGGAGGAGAACACAAGTATAGAAGAGTGAAGGAGAAAGAATTTGGATGCAAACCTGAGAAAAGGAAGGTAAAGTCAAAACAACAGGAACTGGAAACTTTTGATATTTCCACAAACATTTTTTTTATAAATATAAAATTTATAAATATGTTTACAAAATTCATTTTTGTCTTCTAGTAATTTGTTTGTTCATGGAGTGAGAAGCTGTATTTTCCTGTCTGCACCCTCCTAGGAAAATCCCATGTTCCTGGAAGTCAGGAAGTTTCTTGTACAGATACATATATTTCCTTTGTTCTCTAATCAGTTTAATTAATAGGGATACATATGAGCCTGAGTAACCTTGTGGTAGAACATTGAGTGCCTGGACAGGAATCTTAATAACTGATTCTACTCAACTAGATTTTAATAGAGATCCCCATGTGTTAAAGTCTATAACAGCTGAAGCCTTTTATAAAACAACAACTGGTCCTACTTTAGTAAATTTAACTGCTGCCTAATTAAGCTGTGGAAGATTTCTCCAACATTGCCAAGGTTGACTAGAACAAGTAGGCTGCAAATATAAAATCCCTGTCTAGATCTCATTGTCAAACCTGGTTTTCTACCAATCAGATCTCCACTTGAAGTCAGTTCCCTTCCAGGAAAACATGATTTGAAAAAAGTATTTGCCCAACCCACCACACCCTTGTACCTGCTTGGCTGGTTTTGAAGAGGCCCTGAGCAGCTCTCCAGAATCAGGTTGAGCCTTCCCTGTGCATTTCAGTCTTTCCAATATCACATTCCAGAATGAATAACCTTCCTCAGACCAGCCCTCTTTCACATAAGACAAGGAGAGGCAACTTTCTATCCTGTATTCTGGGACAACTGCTCCCATCATCCTTGAGCAGAATTTCAGACCAGCTGCTGTGAGTCTTGTTACTCCTCCTTTCCCTCAGAAAACACAGACTAAAGGTGGCTTACAAATGTCAGCACACACAACATAGCTGAAACATACAAAAGTTTGGCATTAAAATGTAATTAAACCATCAGGAACATAAAAAACAATTTAAAACATACAGTCCAAAATAATTACATATATATATAAAACAATAATAATGACTAGAATCTTAACCATATTTCACAAAGGCCATTTCCACACTACACACTTATAGCGCAATTATTCCACTTTCAACATCCTATGGAATCCTGGGGTTTGCAGTTTAGGGAGGGGCCAGCTGGTGCCTCCCTAAACTGCAAACCCCAGGATTTCATAGGATGTTGAAAGTGGAATAATTGTGCTATAAGAGTGTAGTGCGGAAATCGCCTAAGTAGCCTCCCATAGCCCAACCGCACCAAGCCTGACAGGAACATCATTTACCCATGCTCCAATTGCCAGCAGAATGAATCTTCCTTTCCTCATGCTGCTGACACCTGGTAAAGTTGTGAGGGAATTCTGATTGTAACTTCTCTGAGTTCTTAAGCATGCATAGTAGTTAAGTTGATGACACTCATTAACAGAAAAAAAGTGTTGTGCAAAGTGAGCTAAGCCTTGTTTTGGACCTTTGAAAAATTAACTAAAAGAGGAAATGAAGGCATCACTGCTTCTTACCTCCTCTTTCTTTCCCAATCCAGCCATGTGATCTCTTCTCCAACTCTTGTGGTGTGGAAAACTGAAGTCTTGCTTAATTCAGCAGATTGGGAAGAGGAAGTAGAGTGAACATAGCATAAATTCCATTGCTTGTGAGTGAGAGAGTAGGAGTTTTGAGCGAAAGCAAGCCCCAAATATTTCCCTCATCAGCTAACTAGAAGTCATCTTCTGTGAGATGGATCCAAAAGCCACTGGTTGTCTATAACAAATATTAGGTCATCTTTTTCTCAGATTCCAGCTGAGTGATACTGACTTTGCCAACTGACAGGTTGGTTTTGCAAGTTTATTTACATAATTGCGTCTGGCTTCTCATTTTAAGAACTTCAAGGATGTGCCATTTCTTTTTTCAGAGACTCCTACTTGCAACTACTGCTGGCAGAGATCTCAGGAAGATGGAGGATGAGGAGGGATACATGAGTATAGATCCAAGAAAAAGGAATTTCTGTGCAGCAACGACTTCCATAGAAAGCAGAGGTATTGACTTGACTCTCTCCCTCTTTCTCTTTGGGAAGCTTAACTATTGAAGTAAGATAAAGGGAAGATTTTAAAAACATATTGTAGGTATGTGTTCGAACAAAGGTGGGAATGATGGTTCCTGCAGTTGTTGTTGGACTATAATTCTAGCCAGCATGACCAATGGGAAAAGCTGGATGTTGTTGTCCAACATCAGGAAGGCCACACAGTTCCCACCTGTGATCTAATCAGAGCCTGACTTGTAATAGTCCCACTCAGTTCTGCTTTGGTCAGACCCCACCTGGAATACTGCTTCCAGTTCTGGGCACTACAATTCAAGAGGGATATTGACAAGCTTCAATGTGTTCAGAGAAGGGTGACTAAAATGGTAAAATGCCTGGAAATCATGCCCTATGAGGAGCAGCTTGGGGAACTTGGTATGTTTAGCGTGGAGAAGAAAAGGTTAACAGGTGATGTGATAGCTGCGTTTACATATTTTAAAAGACATCATAGGGATGATGAGGCAAGCTTATTTGCTGCTGCTCCAAGGACTAGGACATGCAGCAATGGCTTCCAACTACTGGAGAAGAGATTCCACCTAAACATTAAGAAGAACTTCTTGATGGTAGAGGTGCTTGACAGTGCAATACGCCACCTTGGAGTGTGGTAGTCTCCTTCTCTGGAGGTTTTCATACAGAGGCTGGATGGCCATCTGTCAGGAAAACTTTGATTGTATTTTCCTGCATGGCAAGGAGTCGTACTGGATGGCTCTATAATCTCTTCTATCTCTATGACTCTAATACATTTTGTCCATAGGAGTTGCTTTCTCCTAAATAAAAATATAGAAAGTGGAAAGTGATTTGTATTGCAGGTATGTTTGTGTGTGCATGAGAGAGGGAGAGGGAGAGGGAGATATTCTTGAAGTGAATGTGGTTTCTTTGCATTGAGGGATTGCTGCTTTATTTCAGTACTGCTACCATAACTTACCATGATAATGTTACATATTGAACACAGCGAGGCTTAAATGAGTTGTAAGTAACATTGTTTCAATATGAATTAGTCATATTTTTAAAAACGAAAGAAGAGCTGCTCCGGGGCACATCAAAGGCTTTTCTCCCCTCGCCAGTTCTGTATGCTCAGTGACCAGGCTAGTACCCATGGGGTGTGCATGAGCAGAACACAAGGTTGAAAGCACCCTTCCCTATATAAATGCAGCCTGCATGCCCTCAGGGATGGGTGGCATACAGACTGAATTTCCAAGCTTGGGCAAGTTCCTTTTTTGGACTATATTCTTAGAATCACATAGCCATTAGGGCTGATGGACCAAAAATAGGGACATTTTCAAGCTCTGTTATGTTTCCACCCACGACTTTCTCTGCCAACAAAAATATTCTGTGCCAGAGGAAAAAGAATGAAAAGAGGAAAGAGATGGTTTCAGAACAATTTGCATCCTACAAAACTCTGGTGGGGAAGTAATAGTGGGAATCCTATGCACTATAACCTTATCCAAGCCAGGGAATGATAGACAGTGTGGTTCTGTGATAATGGGGAATCCCATTATCTAGACTTGGGGTTCACACAGAGAAATTAAAGGAGTGAAGTGTTTTCAGCCAGAGCTGTCTGTATCCTGGCTTTGGAGGTACTCACTCAGAGCACACTGGGGAATCTCTTGTTCTTATCTCCAATCACTTCTTCCAGCTGTCTGGGAGAGGTGGTTCTTTAGGGAGAGCTGAGGTTCTAGAAGGGGCTTTGGGGGGAGCTTTCCAAAGCTGAGTGACGAACATCCACGGGCTAATGAGGTTTGCCTTCCCTGCTCTAGAGAAGCACCTTTGTTTACTGGAACAAGGATAGTGAAGAAGACTGACATGAAGAAATGTGAAATGTAATGCTGGAGAAGAGTTCTGCAGATACCTCGGACAGCTAAAATGACAAATAAGCGAGTCCTACAGCAAAACAAGTCTGAATTCTCCCTAGAAGCTAAAATGACTAAACTGAAGCTAACATACTTTGGCTGTATCTTGGAAGGCAGTATGAAAAGAGGAAGACCACATTATAGATAGATGCAGGCCATTTCCTCCTTACACTGTTATGGTACTATTATTCCACTTTCAACATCCTGTGGAATTCTGAGGTTTGTCATTGCTAAATGCCTCGTCCTTAACTGCAAACCCCAGGATTCCACAGGATGTTGAAAGTGGAATAGCACTATAACATTTTAGGGCGAAAATGTCCTCGGATTCAGTCAAGGAAGCCACAGCCTTGAATTTGCAATCTTTTAAGCGGGCTGTTAGTAAGAAAGTGTCTCTGAGGTCTCTCATTCATAGGTTCACCATAAGTCAGTGCTGATTTGGCAGCAATTAACAATAACAAAAGAAAAGAAAAGGGAAGTTGTAGAGGTGAAAGTATATAGATAATAGAGCTGCATTAGATGTTTGCCTGTGAGCATTTTTTTCATTATAAATGTAGTAATTTTCAAAGGTCAGGAGAAAGGACCTTCCTGAAATGCATCTGCAGCAATCTATCACTCTCCTATTGCACACATTTAATAGCACTGATGGCTCTCAAACCAGGGCTTT
Source organism: Iguana delicatissima (assembly GCA_948472985.1). Lineage (NCBI taxonomy): Eukaryota > Metazoa > Chordata > Lepidosauria > Squamata > Iguanidae > Iguana > Iguana delicatissima. The sequence continues at coordinate 477,929 of CAOKZL010002480.1, read as the reverse complement.
TTTTTTTTTACTTTCTTCATCTATGGAAGTAATTCCAGTGGAACTGCGATAATCAAGACCACAAAAGCCCCTGTTTAGCTTTCAAAGAGATAGCTGTGTTAGTCTCTTGAAGCATAAAAAAGAATAAGGAAGGGAAAGGGGGGAAAGGAAATGTGGCAGCAGCTTCACTACTTTTTTTTTTTTGTATGACCTTTCGTGGATATAAACCCACTTCTTCAGATGCAGTAGTGAGTGGTATTAAGACCTCAGGCATAAAAGCATATACATTTCTGGCCCTTTTCGCATGGCATTTTCCATGTGAAAGGGTGCCTGGAGCATCACGTGATCTGCATGATGCACTCACAATCACGTGACACTCCAGGGGCCAGCAGGTGCCAATTGCGCACCTTTTCATTTTCAGCTCGAAGCTGAAAATGGTGCATGATCGCGCATTGCTCCCAGGCCCTGCACACACTTACCTGGAGTGCGGAGCCTCCGGAGCCACGCCAGTCAAGCTTCCTGCCCCAGCACAGCTTGGGAAACTCCCAGGCTGCACTGCAGCAGGAAGAGGTGGGGCTTTTGCACGAGCACGCAGCTCATGCGGAGCTGAAGCAGCAGGGATGCGAGAGTCTCTCGCCGGAGGCTGCTTGCACGATCCCCACACCCCAGCGCCAGAGAAAGGTAAGGTGCAGAAAGGGCCTCTGACAGGGAGAAGTACATAGCAGTATCTAAGTACTTTAGCTTTGTTAGATTCCACAATATTGTAGGTACAATTGTAGGATATTTCATCTTAACATTTAACCCTTTATCTGTGACAGAATGCCATCTCATCTATTGCTTTCAAGGGTTAATTTCCTCAAGCAATTATCAAAGAAATATTAAGTATATTAATGGCATACCAGCATATATCTATGCTAGTCTTACCAGAATGAATCAGCAGTTTAGGGCATTATGTTAGGACTGTCAGGAACAATATGTCACTGTTTATTCAAACAGTATATTCACCAGCAGTGGAGATATGCCAGAAACCAGCCTTATTTTTGTGGTTCTGAGTTAGCTTTCTTATTCTGTCCAGCTACCCATGCTATACATCGATTATCCAATCAGAAGCCTGGATCTTATCTTTATGTTCGGTATACTATAAATCTTTGTCTCATGAACTTTTGGCATTCTCCATACTACATGTTCATCAAATGTCATCTAATACACAAACTTGCAAGGTTACCACCAGTCAGCCTTTATGGTTTATCCTTACATATTTGGAGAGAACATCTGGCAGTCTTCTGAGAACTAAAAGCTAAAATGGATTTTTTTTCTTTTATTCTAAGACAGAAAACTGGTGGATAGTGTCACTGATTTATGTTCTGCATTCTACAATCTATAAATTTTACCAGGTTATGTGTCCTTTTTTAATGTTATATAAACAGGCTGAGGAGTTGCCAACTGAAATTTGTCTGTCCTATAACACTGGGCATTACCTCTTTAACATAAAAATTTGGTATCTAAGGCAGAAATAGCATGAAAAGAGTGTTAACAGGATCCTACATCACAAAAGAGTGCAGCTGAACAAATTTCAGCAAACTTTTTTGTTCAAAACTAACAATATGCACAGGTGAAATGAAACAACTAGATCAAGTAAATCAAAGGTGGGCAACCTTTGGCTGTTGACCTGTTCTCATGCAAACCTGCTTTTGGTTCTGGTCTTGTTACTGGCTTCAGGCCTGTCCTCTGTCAACAGCAGATTACTCCTTGAGGAAATGTGACCCTTGATGAAGAAAAAAAAGTTTCTCTCCTGCTGAAAAAGAAGAGACTATGGCCATTTCGGTACTACACTGTTGTAGTGCTGCTATTCCACTTTCCACGTCCTGTGGAATTCTGAGATTTGTAGTTTATTGAGGTCAGAGAACTCTCTGGCTGAGAACTCTAAATGCCCCTCCCTAAACTGCAAACCCCAGGATTCCATAGGATGTGGAAAATGGAATGATAACACTATAACAGTGTAGTGCAGAAATGGCCAAAGTTCTGCAATTGAGGGTCAAACTAGCTAGTACAGTTGGCATGTATTGAGAAGTGGTGTTCCCTAAAGACATCTCTTTGTTCTAGAGTGTGCTTCTTCTCACATCCAGATCATTCATTCCAGCATGCTTGTGATTGGTCATTGAAAGGTAAACATTAATCCCAACATCTAATTTGACCAAGTGGTGAGCTTGTATGGACAATAAATTCAAAATATGGAGATCTCTACAGAAAGAACACCTCCAATACATACACATTGTTAAAATTACTGGATGCAGGGGCCACTACGCCCAAGCTTCCTTTGTTCCTCTTAAGTTATACAGAACTTTTAAAGACTGAGAAACACTTTACTTCAGTGTTCTGGGCCCAAGTACTCTTTTGAGGTCAAAATTTAGCATTCTTAATTGGGTTGGGAGTAGTCACAGAGACCTACCCAGTTAGTAAATGCGTGAAAGCAAAGCATGGAACTTGTGTTGAATTTCACCAATCGACATCCAATTTCACAGGTTCTTCCTCAAATCTTCTCTGGTGGAAAATTGGTCTTGGAATCTCAGTGGTAGGAAATATTGCTATGATCATGGTTGTTATCCTTCTGGCTCTTCCAGGTAAGAAATTTCTTTCTGTTTTCCTTGTGTGCCTTAAAGTTATTTCCAATTTATCATGATCCTTAAGCAAACCTATCATTGAGCTTTCCTGGCAAGATCTGTTCAGAGGGAAAGATATGTTCAGCCATTGCCTTCCTCTTAGGGTGGGAGACAGTGAAATGCCCAAGGCTATCCAGTGGATTTCTATGGCTGAGTGGGAATTCAGTCTCTGAGTTCCCAGAGCCCAAGTCCGAAACTCAAACCACTACAGTATTCAGGAGGTCCTTTCTCCTGTGTGTCTTCTTGTTAATAAGCACTGCTGTCCATACAATCATAGTTTTTGTCATAAAATAATGTGTGTGTGCATATATATTTGTCTTCAGGTTTCCTGTCAACTTATGGTGACCCCATACATTTCATAGGGTCTTCTTAGGCAAAGAGTACTCAGAGGTGGTTTCAACGGTTCCTTTCTCTGAAATAAAACCTACAGTGTCTGGCATCTGGCAATCTCCTATTCAAGTACTAGTCAGAGCTGACCCTACTTAGCTTCCTAAATTAGATCATATTGGTGCCTTAGAGTATTTAGGATGGTATATAGCTCCTGTGATACTTCCCAAACTGGAATTCAGTCCACAGGCCAGAAAACATTCCTCATCATCTCTGGTTGGGGACTTCCCAGAGTCATCTGGTTGGCAATGTGGAATAAGCAATGGTAAACTAGGTAGGCTTGAGATCTGATCCAGCAGAGATCTTTTATTCTTATGACCCCAGTGGATGAAGACAGTGATATGTGTGTGGTTGATGGATCAAGGCTTTCAAGTGTCCAGGCAGATCTGGTGCCTTTAGGCCCCATGAAATAATATCTGGATAGAATTCAGCTTGGTTCTCTTACAAGAACACCTCATTTACTTAAGATTCAGACATCAGTGCTCTACTGATGCAACCATGCACATATCCCTGTCAATGTTCATGATTTCTGGTACTATGAGAAGATTCTCCTGCACCCCTCTATACCACCTAGAAACCTAAATTACTTCCCAAGGGTCTGGAGGAAATTTTGGAAGCACAGAGGACACTGAGAGAACTTCCTGGTGATCAGAGTTGTTCAGCAGCGGAATATGCTGCCTCGGAGTGTGGTGAGGTCTTTCTTTGGAGGCTTTTAAACAGAGGATGGATGGCCATTCAGTCACATAGTGATGGAGGGGGCAGCAATGAGGGTGGTTCACCCCTGGCAGCAATGTTTTCGGGGCATCCTGGCCGGTAGCCACACCCCTGTCTGTCCTCATCACTTCCCATGCACCCTGGCCATGCCCCCACTCACTGAGGCCACACACCCATGTCATAGCCATGCCCCCTCCTGGTCCTACTCCACACACTCCAAGTTCCGCCATTGTGGCCATTTGCTGGGGGTGCTTTGAGTGTGGGTTCCTGAATGGCAGGGGATTGGACTGGATGGTCACTGCAGTCTCTACTAACTATATGATTCTATGATTCTAACTTCTGGGCTGGACCAAGACAAGCCTGAGGCAAAATGGTACAGAACACTCCTCACCTACCGAAGTCAAGGGACATAGTACCCAAAGTCAGACACATTGTCATGGTACATGAAAAGAGAATGCAACAAGCAAAGCAAATAACTAACAGTGCACCACACTTTGAGGCCACTCCAGCTTATCTGCCTGAGCTGGACACGAGCTCCATCAGAAGAATGATTGCACCAGATCCTGGCTGAAGTTTTGTTTTGGGGAAAATGGGATCCCTCCCATTACCAAGGCAGCATGTCTATGATTTTTCCCTTCCTATCCCTTATTTTGCTATAAGATATGTAATGCATCATGTTTTCCAGGCTTTCAGGGCTCCTGCGAAACAATGCAAAAAATCTCATACTATCCCATGCTTTCCCCAGCACATTTAAGTGGCTTAAATAACCATGGAGTTAGCTACTTCAGCATCTTTTAAGACTCCCAACACAGAACTGCAGCATTATTTTAAAGTGAGCTCAACACTTCAGATTCAACAACCCCTTGTATTGTTCACATTTTTGAAAAAGTTTCCTTCAACATCTGATTTTAATTCTGAAGAAGCTTTAGAACCACCATCTAAAATATGCTCCTCCACAAAAATCAGGGCCCTATAACAGTCTCTGGAGAAAATTTCCTCCTCTTACACTTCTCTTTGGCCCCCAGCAGTAAGTAGTAAGCTATGTTTGCTATTCAGAGCATGGAAAAATTACTTTTTTATTACAGTGTTTGATTTCATTGGCCATCATGACTGGAGGAGCCTGGGGGTACAAGCTGTGTGGAAAATACATAATCTGGGACTCACAATTCATGTGCAAAGTATGTCCATTTTTGAGCATATTTAGAGGGAAGCAAGCTCTGTACAATTGACCCTCCAAATTTGTGGGTTTCACTATCACAGGTTTGATTATTTACGAGTTTCACTTTCATGGATTTGATTATTTTTGAGTTTCACAGATGCCATTATTTGTGAGTTTTTCCAACCCTTGACCCCTTCCACATCAAGTATCTCTTTTTGGGGGGGAACCTTCCCTGTTGGTGGTTCCAATCAAGCCATACAGCACTTTAAAAACATGCCTCGGTCCTCTTCCTTCTCCTCCTTCACTACCACGAGCAACAGCTGCTGCTGCAATCTAAGGACAGCTCACAGCCCAATTTCTCAGCACCACAAGACCTCTTTTGATGCCCTACACACATGCAAGGAAGCAGATGGGGGAGAGGAAGGAAGTATAGGGCCACTATGCCGACCCACCCCATTTCCTTCTCCTTTCCCTGACTTGGTTTTGACCTTGGGTGACTGCTCTCCCTGCCATGCCTTGGCCCACTTCCCAGAGACACAGACATATTTTGATATCTGTGTTTTTTCCACTTTTCCAGGGGTCCTGTGCCCCTGATCCTAGTGAATGTGGAGGCCAACTGTAATTCAATTCTAGGTAAATGTTCTTAGTGATGAAGATTGTTATCCATAGGGATTTTGTTTTTCTTAAGCAAGATAACTCACAGCAAAAAGGAACAACAAAGGACAAAGTACACCCCTAATGAATTCATTTATCAGAGAGACTGGGTTAAAGAGGATGAAATTATTGTGTAGACACCGTTGAATCCTATTGATCCTATTCTGAAATCAAACTATTTTCTAAGTTTCCCAGGATTTTCCTTATGAAAAACCTCCCCACAACCAGGTTCAGGATGTTCCATACACAAAGCCTCCTCACAACCAGATCCAGAGTTGCCTACTAAACTGTATCGCTTGCAGATCAGCTAAAAACAGCATAACAGGTAACCTTCCTTCCTTTCACTGGTGTACAATACGTTTGTTCCTCTATGCTTATTATTCCACAGGTGGTGAAGTAACAAAGCAAAGGTGGGGTTGCCAGATCTCTGGGGCTGGGCCTAAATCTTGGGGCCTCTTCACTAGTCCTCAGGGCAAGGGGGAGGAATCTCAAGGCAAGAGTGCTACCTTAGAACTTATGTGTATGTATATATATTTTCCTCATTTGCTAGGCCTGATTTTTTTTTTTACTTAAGTACCGTACAACTACAAGAATTTCCCAGCTTTTGATGCCCCATTATCTAACCATTCACTCTTTACATTTACCTTTTTCCCCACAGATGTATTAGAGTATGTGCTCTTCTGTTTTCCAGACTCTGATTTAACTTTTATCTGAATCCTATCCCCTGTTAGAAAAACGCTTCCCCAATACCCACAATGTTGCTGAGCACTGGAGATTTATATGTCAATCATCACAGCCTGGAAAATGTTGTTTTTTCAAGACTAAAACATCCAGAATCTAGTGTTCATGTCTTGGGGGATTCTAAGAGCTGAAGTCCAAAAAGCTATTTACATGCCATGGGCAAGAACGGGCAAGTGCAGAGCAGGCAGAGCCCATTTTTCCACCCTGCATCTGCATGGCAGGCCACACTGGCACCTTTCAGTCCACTCATATTTTAGATTTATCTTATATTGTGTGGAGATTTTAGGGGGCTTTGTAGGGTATGGGGAAGCAAACTGCAGTAGTTTGAGAACATTGAGTAGGGAAAAAATTGGGGGCAAAAAAATGGCCTAAAAATCAGTGGCATTTCTTTTTTAAAAAACTTTTTTTTTAGTCTGGAAGTTTGGGGAGCCTCCTGGAAGATTTCAGGGGCTGCACTTGGGAGTCCCAAGGACCACAATCTATGCATGGGCTGCACTTTGCCTACCACTGCCCTAAATGATGCTGGACTGCAAGTCGCATCAGCCCAAGCTGGAAAGGCTATTTGTAAGGAATGCCAGCAGCTGCACTCCAACAGTATGCTTTGGGCCACAACTTGCCCACCTCTGTTTTCTAAGCCCTAGTAGTTGCAGGCTGGCTACTAGTTGCCAAGATTATAGAATCATAGAATTGGAAGAGACCCCAGGGGCCATCCAGTCCAACCCCCTGCTATGCAGGAACACACATCAAAGAATTCCCAACAGATGGCCATCCAGCCTCTGCTTAAAAATCTCCAAAGAAGGAGACCCCACCACACTCTGAGGCAGCATATTTCACTGCCAGACAGCTCAGACCATCGGGAAGTTCTTCCTGAGGTTCAGGTAGAATCTCTTTTCCTGCAGCTTGAATCCATTGCTCCATGTCCTAGTCTCTGGAGCAGCAAGAAACAAGCCCACTCCCTCCTTGACATAACATCCCTTCAAATATTTAAACATGGCTATCATGTCCCCTCTTAACTTTCTCTTCTGCAGACTAAACATACCCAGCTCCCCAAGTCACTCCTCATAGGGCATGACTTCCAGACCCTTCACCATTTTGGTCACCCTCCTCTAGACACGTTCCAGCTTGTCGATATCCTTCCTGAATTGAGGTGCCCAGAACTGGACATAGTATTCGAAATGAGGTCTAACCAATGCAGAATGGAGTGGTACCATTACCTCCCTCGATCTAGACACCATACTCCTATTGATGCAACCGAGAATCGCATTGGCTTTCTTGGCTGCCGCATCACACTGCTGACTCATGTTCAGCTTGTGATCTACCCAGACTCCCAGATCCCTTTCACATGTCCCCCATCCTATGTTTGTGCATTCCATTTTTTCTGCCTAAGTGCAGGACCTTACATTTCTGTCTGTTGAAATTCATTTTGCTAGCTTTGGCCTAGCTCTCCAATTTGTCAAGTTCATTTTGAATTTTGATCCTTTCCTCTGGTGTATTAGCAACCCCCGCAATTTGGTGTCATCTGCAAATTTGATCAGCATGCCCTCCACTCCTTCATCCAAGTCATTGATGAGGATGTTGAATAGCACTGGGCCCAGGACAGAACCCCGTGGCACCCCACTAGTCACTTCTCTCCAGGATGAAAAGCAGTCATTGTTGAGCACTCTTTGGCTTTGGTTGGTCATGATGGTGATCACTTGCATTATTTCTTAAGAGACTAATGGATCTTGGTGGTTTTGAACAAATGGTGATTCCTTCTTTCTCTCCTCCTTTGTACACAGCAAACCTGACTCTGGATCCCAGCACAGCTTTTCCCCAGCTCTACATATCTGAAGACCAGAAAAGTGTGAAATGGAAAGGCATGAAACAAAGTGTGCCTGCTAGTCCTATGAGATATGATGTGATGGCCAGTGTATTAAGCAAAGAGGGCTTTACCTCTGGGAAAATTTGCTGGGAAGTTGAGGTGGTGGAAGGAGGGAAGTGGTGGGGTGTGGGAGTTGTGAGGGAGTCAGCAAACAGAAATGGGCCAATTTACCTTGCACCTGGAGGAGGGTATTGGGGGGTACAACGTATCGATGGGCAGTATCAATCAATCACTGACCCAAGGACCAATTTGTCTTTATGCCATCCCCCAAAGAGGGTCAGAATTTCTCTGGATTATTCAGTAGGAGAAGTAGCATTTTTTGATGGTGATACTCATGCTGAACTCTTCACTTTTCCAAAAGCAAAATTTTCTGGAGAGAAGATTGTTCCCTGGTTTTTGATCGATGGGTGGAATGGGGAGCTCATGATCCACCCATGAGAGTCAGATACTGGTTTTAGCAGTCTGCTTCTCATGGATGTCAAGCTCAACTCAGTCTCTATAGTCTTGGGGTATTCTGCAGGTCCCAACTTCAACCACTGAAAGTCACAGGATGGCCTTAAGGACTAGGGCCATATAGAAAATGTTTGACATGTAATATGACTTTAAAAAAAATGTGTGTGTATGTGCTTTCAAGTCACCTGTTGACTTATGGCAACCCCATGAATTTCATAGGCTTTTCTTAAGCAAGGAATACACAGAGGTGGTTTTGCCGGTTCTTTCCTCTGAAATATAGCCTACAGCACCTGGTATTTGTTGGTCTCTCCCATCCCTATCCTAACTCTTTCCACAAATCCTCTTCCCTCTCTTTGTTCATTTTTCCAGATCTTTCTTTCCCCACATCCATTCAGGACCAGCAATTCTCCTAGCTTCCTTTCTTAATATTTTGCACGGTATGTGCTTTGTGTTTGGCTTATTATGAAAAATGATACATGAGTAGATTTCATATTCTTTCGTGCTTACATCAAAGGACTTGAACTGATATGTAGATTTCAATGAATTTACTCCCTTTTTCATAATATGGCACCGTACTAGAGTGATACTTGCTGCTTCCAAAGATGCTGTGTGATGAATACCAATGCATGCTCTTGATGGAGAAATTCCTCCCAAAGTGAAGTACCAGTCAACTGAGAGGTGGAAATGAATGCTTTGTCTGCAGAAAGTCCCTTTATTGATCTAGAGATGAGACAAATCCTGCTGATACTTCTCAGGCAATTTGTATACAATCACTGCTAATGTTACATATGAATTACCTACCTGACAGCATCTGATATGTTGGTCTTGTTATATAATGACAGCGTCAGCTGCACACTTAAGACTCCTTCCCCATGTGGGCTGGTGCCCTCCATGTCAGTGAAATCCATCCTGGGTTGTAGCCTGAAATTCAGAGGAGCTATCCAAGGTGCAGGAAATTATTCCCGCAATAAGTCCATAGCTTTGAATATTTCCTTTAAAGTTTAGACAAAAACAAGGATGGATGGAGGAGCCACTAACTACTATGCTGTCTTGAGGTGTGGTGGAGTCACCTTCCTTGGCAGTTTTTAAACAGAGGCTGGATGGCCATTTGTTGGGGGTGCTTTGAGTGTGTGTTCCTATATAGCAGGGGATTGGACTTGATGGCTGTTGTGGTCTCTTCCAACTCTATGATTCTATGATTCTATACTACTGCCCCGTTTACAATATATGGGCTTATTAGGTTCATTCTGCTATCTTTGATACTCTGTGTAAGTGCTACTTCTCCCTCCCCTTTTGGCATTTATGAGATCTGATTTTTAATGCGCACACACACACAGAGTACCATTGTAAAACACAAAGTCAGTAGCTTTTACTTGACATAAAGGATATGCATTTCATAAACTGGTCAGTATGGGGACCTATCTAAGTATTAGACAAGGTATGCATTGTCACACCTTTGTTCCCCAAGTACTTCAAGTGAGGCGACCTCTAGGAATGTCAGGTTTATACAGCTTCCTGTTTCCTTGGAATAAGGTCATTAGAGACTTATTTTCATTTTTGTGATATACCACTGAACAATTATGGAGGGCTTCTGCTTGTTGATGCAAACAGTAAATATGGTTTATGGCTTAGAGAAAGAGTATCTCTTGTTGGTGGGTGGGGGAAGTTTGTGTGATGTTACACATGTACATACTTGATTATATATTTTATCTGAAATTTAATAAAATTATTATTGCAGATATAACCATTCTTCTTCTTTTTCTAAGCTTTGGGTCTTTCTTAGATCAGATCAGTCAGAACAATGATTCAGTGAGGCTCATAGATCACAGTCTTTTGTTCCCAGACATGACTGGATTACAGCTCCCCAAATCCTTGACTGTTGCCTATTCTTTGGGGGGCTTGTGGGAATATAACTCCAACAACACCTGAAGATCTCATGTTGGACGCTACTCCTGTAAGCAGAGCGTGTGCATTCTCTACAGTAGGGATAGGAGACTGTGGACAGTGCCATGGGCCAGTTTTCACCCACATGGCAAGTTCTTCTCCTGCCTCCCCCCACTCCCCCTTCCACTACAATTCCAGTGATAACTTCCAACTTCCATTTTTGTTTAATCTCAATCATTTTTTCCAGTGGGCATTGGCAATTGATGGCGGGAATAGAGAAAGGAAAGTGAGCAGTACAACAAACCATGTTTCACCAATGTCAGGCAATATGAGGTAAAAATATGTGAGGGCAAAGGACAAAAGCCAGCCAGAAAAGAAAACTTGAAATTAGGGATGGAATGAATCCAGAATTTTCCAAATCTGGATCTGGATCTGAATCCTTGGAAGGTTCTGGGAATCCACGAATCTCACGAGTCTCGAATCTTTTGAATCCTTTTTTTAAAAAAGGGTTTAAAAAGCAAGGGAAAGAAGAATAATTTTGGGCAAGACACAGTCTCTCAGCCTTAGCAAAATCCTAGGCAAAGGCAAACTTGCCTCTGAAGAAACGTGGCCAGGACAGTTGTCCTAGTTTTGTCTCAGGATCTCCCCAGATTGAAAATGACATGAAGGCCCTTTCTGAACAGGCAGGGAAATGTGGATTAATCCCACATTTTCCTGCCTGTGTAAACAGGGCCACATGCTAACTGGCTTTTCTTTGCGTAGCTCCTTCTGGCATCCTGAGGTTTGTATTTTGATGATGCCCCAGCAGACTTTGTCAGAGAAGGCTGTGACATCTTGTAAAACTCCAAACCCCAGAATTGTGTCTGAAAGAGTTTTGCAAGTGAGCTATGCAAAGGTGTGTTTCTCAAGCCTGTAGCTTCCAGTCAAGTGCTGAACTTAAATATTAAATGTTCAATTTAAATATTTTAGAATACAACCTCAGATGTAATTTCTGAAATTGTTAGCAAAGGCCATTATTACTCCAAGGGAAAAATTCACCTACTTGCCCTCTCCCCTCGTGTGCTTAGTCTCCCAAGTTTTCAGGCATCCTGGTCTCCCAGGTTTTCAGACGTCCTGGTCTCCAACAAACTATTTGGGTGGCAGATTCAAAAAATTCAGTTTGCCTGTTTTTGGCACAGGGATTCGGATTCGCGAATTTCAGATCCCTGCCAAGGATTCGAGGATTTGAGGATTTGGTTGGCCCATCCCTACTTGAAATAAGTTCCTATTTCCAGATTATTATAAGAAGGTTTAGAAGAATGGTATGAAGGCTGAAGCACAACAAAAGAAAAAAAGTAACAATTAATAGGCTGAATTTCCATAACTAGAATGCAAATTAGAATAATATGCATAATTAAAATAATTTCACAGTATGCAAATTAGATGCCCAGGTGTGAGGAAGTAGAATATGGAAATCCTAAACTGTTGCCACTCATCATGCTGTTGTTCTTGTGTGCCTTAAAGTTGTTTCTGACTTATGGAGATCATAATGTGAACCTCTCATGGGGGTTTCTGAGGCTTCAGAATGTGTGACATGCCCAAGATCACCCAGTGCTTTCCATGGCTGAGCAGGGAATTGAATCCTAGTCTCAAGAGTCATAGTCCAATGCTCAAACTGGGCTGCTCTAATTTGAGGTCCCTTCCCACCTCCAGTCTCCCCCCGCCCCCCGCCAAGCAAAGCATGCATCCTGCATTCTGGCTAAGTTTTAAAAATTCCTCCTCCTGCTCTTTGTCTTACTCTCTGTCTCCTTTCACGTCTTCCCCCTTCTCTCAAACACCTCGACTGCAGAGGAAGGGTCCAAACTCTGTGTGGTTGACCTGCTCTTAGAATTTCTGCTGCCTGTGCTTGTTTTTTGTGCTGCCAACTTTCTTTCTCCTCCTCATACATTTGTATCCATTCTCTCTCCTCCCTCCATCTCCTCCTCCCCCCTCACTCTGGTCCTGCTTGTTTTAGTGCTTGTGCCACATGCTGCTTTCTGGAACTGGTTGCAAGAGGGGCAGGGGCAGAGGGGCATCAGCAATAAGCCACTGGAGCATCATTTTTTTTTCCCCATATAAGGATAAGAGTCTTGCTTTTTAAAAAGTTTGGAATGGTACAAACATCTATCAAGTGAAATGCCTAGATTCTGGGGAAAAAGTGCAGCCAACTAAGTAATATCAGTAAGTAATGAATCCTGATGGTGCAGTGGTTAAATGCTGGTACCACAGCCACAACATTGTGAGTTCAGTCCTGCAGGGCTCCAGGTTAACTCAGTCTTTCACTCTTCTGTAGGTCAGTAAAATGAGTACTCAGCTTCTTGGGGGCAATTAGGTAACCACTTAGAGAGTGCTTGGTGCTTTAAAGCGGTATAGAAATGTAAATGCTATTGCTATCATACCCTCCAATTGTCCTGCTTTAGTAGAGGGAGTTTGGCTGAATCCTTTGCTATTCCACTTTTGTTGTTGTATGCCTTCAAGTTGCATCTGGTTATGGAAACCCTAAGGTGTCTGTTCAATGGAATTTTCTTGGCATGATCTGTTCTGAGAGCGTTTGTCTTAGTCAGTTTCTGAGGCTGAGAAAGTATGATGTGCCCAAGATGGCTTTCTGAGGCTGAGCTGGGGTGCCAGACCTGTTCTCCCAGATTCCTAGTCCAGCTTCCAAACCACTGTGTCACAGTGGCGCTACAGGCCCATAAACAGTAAGGCAGGCCTGACTCCTGTCTTGCACCGATGTGTATTGGCATAGTAAATTAAGGCACAAACTGACATCTGAAGAGTACGGCAAGATGTGTAGAATTGGCTGTGTGCTTGTACCTGCACTGTAGTATTAACACACAAAGTAGATAAAAAGATTTCTATCTATGTGCTTTTGATATTCCCAAATCCATATTCTCCCAAATTCATACTGAATAGCATGCCATTCTGTGCAATGTAGCTGCTGGGTAAATTTTCTTCTGTTGATGATATACTATATGACAATTGTGTTCCTCTAATATATCACTGGCCAAAAGAAAAACCACGGTTCTTGGACACAAATCTGCTGAGGACAGGGAAATACTAAATGAATAAATGGACATACATACTACAGACTTTGGAGACCAGAGTTTGAATCCCTACTCAGCCGTGGAAATCTACTGAGTGACCCTGGGCAAGTCACACTCTCTCAGCCTCAGAGGGAGGCAAGAGAAAAAGCCCCTCTGAACAAATTCTGCAAAGAAAACCCCATGATAGGGTTGCCATAAGTCAGAAATGACTTGAAGGCATGCAACAACAATAATCCCACATTTAAAGTATCCTGATTTCTCTCTTCTGCTCTCCTTAGCTTACTTCATTGCACCAATGGTCCAGAATGAAAATCTAGCTGAGCCAGTAGGGAAAGGGGATGGAGTCTTGCTCTTCTGTGTGGGCTCATTTGTCAGTGGTTAGTTGTTCCCTGCCCACTCTTTTTTCCCCCAGGTTTTTCTAAACTCAGCACATAAATTGCAAGGTTTCTCTGTTTAAAATAGTTTTGTATGATCTTCCTCATTGACAGTTTTTGCCCTCTTGTTCCCTGCCCACACCTTTGCTCAGCTACATGTGTATGGTTTCCACCCCTGAAATATTGGAGGGCATGTAATATGACAACTCCATTGTACAAGATGTGCTTTCTCACATTAGCAGTCTTCAAATACTGTGGTATTTTTAATAAAACAAAAGCATTTTTTCCCTGCCTACACTCCTCACCCTATCCTGTGGAGAATTCAAATGCCAGTAATTCAGGACATTATTTAGTGGAGTTGCATAGATAAGGGATTTTCCTTTGTTCTTCAAACCCATTAATTAGACTGAGTACACTATTTCCCAGAGATTAGTGATCACAGCAAGTAGAATTCCCAGCTAAAGGCCTTTAAATAAATTAATTATACTCATTACCTAAATTGCAGTTATACCTTTGCCATGGTAAATATGTATGCTAAAGAAATCCAGTACAGGAAGCAAATACAAGCCGCAAGCAAATGAGAAAACACACTATACCTACAGCCTCATTGACTGCATACTTACAGTCCTTTCAACAGAGCTGAAAAGTCTGCAGTTTCACAGTTCAGATTCAACAGTTTGAAATAATCTTTTACCCCACTTTTAAAATGCCCCAGTTTCCCCTTTCTTGTTCCGTTTTCCCTTTTGGCTTTAGCTTCCTTTGATTGCTGCAAACTGAGTCCAAAGTGGGAAAGTAGTTTACACTCCATTATGTCAGCAATGAGGGGAGGAGAGGAGCCCTGCCCTTCCTTGTAGGCTCAGGCAAAAGCAAACCGCTGCAGTCTGTCCTAGCTTGTGTGTTCTTACATATTAATAACTTTTGCCATCTTGACCACACTCTGATGTTGCTTGGCCATATGTATCCCAATTTTCATCTGTGAAATCATGGAGGTTATGGGCCTTATCAGGTGTCATTTGATAGTATTTGGACACTAAAACAATATCAGCCCTGAATGTATTAGTCCCAAGTTTATTATTTGCCTTGTTATCATACTTTAGAATCTGAATTCTGTTATTACTGTGCAGCCATCAGAGCTGTTATCTATACAGCATGTAGTGCTTTTTAGACCTAAACAACTTGATAATATGCACAAATGCCATCATCAAAATCCCATCCCATCTTTAAAATGTAAAGTCTGGATCATTTGACCAGTCAATAATCTTAAATACCTGTCTGGATTTAATTCCCACCCCAGCTTCTCTCAGCCTACTGCTGGGAAACTGCAGTAAAAAGTCAACCACCTTCACAAACACACCCTTGTACCCGCTTGGCTAGTTGAAATAAAACTGGAGAAAATACACAAGCAACATCCTTTGTAGGTTTAGAGTTTCCAAGCCTCTCATGAAAGTACTTCTTCCTGCTACCAGTAATTCATGTGAGGTGAAATAATTCACTACTTTGAGACGCCTTTGGCCTTGATGCAGTCAAAAGGAAGGACAGACAAATATCTAAAAGATAAGTACATTGGGCCCTCAGTTTCTGCTAGGGGTTGGTTCCAGGACCCCACATGGATACCAAAATTCGTGGATGCTCAAGTCTCATTATTGTCATGCCATGGATTGTCAACTCACAATCCATAAACTCCACTCTGAGGTAGACACTAGTGTTTAGCAAAGCAAGCAACACATCACACTTCTTCCAAAGTTGCTGAGACTAAAGTATGCACAGAGTTCACAGGTTTTATACCTTCACATACAAATTTGGATACACAAAGCCATGATTGGAGAGGATCATAAATGTAACATCACCCCACATCTTTAGACATTTCACAGACTTGTAGTTGTTTACTAGTCTTTCATCCTTGGGGCAGGATCATATTTTCTGCCTCTTATCTCTGGACACTTCATGTTCTCATAACACCTTTTGGTGCTTTTGCTTCACCCACCGCCGATCTTCTCTCTCATCCACTGGATACATTGTAGCAATGAGCAATAAATATATTTGTTTGAAATTTGGTTGTGTATTCCAAGGTATCAAATGGTTACATTTGATACCCTGGAATACACAAGTGTTACTGTCGTTTTCTAGCCCGTACTTGGGGGATACCAGATATCATTTGGATATCAATAATTTGGCCTTCCTTACCTATTCCTTCCCACGTGCTTGCGAGGCCCCCAGACAAGCACGCAAACAGGCTCGGTCGCTAATTGCCGTAATATTCCAAATCAATACAGGATGGCCACAAATAGCCAAACTGCCGCTTCAGGAGACCTCAAGGCACGTACTCTCATTATGTATGCATGCTACTCACAAAGAACTCCCTGCCCCGAGCAGGCAGCTTGACAAGCCGAATACCCAAGTGTCAAACACTCAGCGTTTGCATACTGGCTACTCTATCGACAATTCGGACTTAACTCAATCATGCTTAATTCTGACCTTTCGGAGGCTTTGTCTCCAGCCCTAAACTCATTGTTCTCCCTGAGAACGGACTAGCCTGCGGCCACCTTTTCCCCTTTAAGAACCCCCGACTTTGAGCACTTCCTTAGATTGCTTGAATTGCTGGGATCACTCCCAACTTCCATCCAGCCTTGCTGCCGCTTTGCTTGGTGAGCCTTCCCCTCAGTCCCACCTACTGAGAGCCTCCATATCCAAGAACTCTATCTTCAGACTATCCGGGCTACAGGACAGGTGCAGAGACCAAAAACCTCTTCTAAAAATCCCTCTATCCAACTCCAACCTTTATTTCTATAGTTCTCTGTGTAAGTGTGTTGCATACACGTGTTTGACTATATTTTAATAAAATCAATTATTATCAGTTACATCTGTTTGCTCATTGACTCGGCCTGACCCCATAGACATGGGGTAAAAGATCTCGCTTCATTGCCCTGCCTCTCGCATTGCTAACTTGTGCTCCTTGCCTAATTTCCCCAACTTGCATAATTTGAAGAGCATTTGGTGTCCTTCACGGGACCCCCAGAAATCAGGGTAACACAAGCAAACTTCAAACAGATATATTGTTGCAATCTACAGTTAACATTTGATACTTTGCAGCATTCTAACTAACTCTAGCATTCCTCTATGCTGACTATTTTACATATTCCAATACACATACAGCAAATATGACAGGGGCTGTATGTCCTGATATCTATATACAATGGTGTAGTAAAATGGTATCCCTCATATAAAATGGGAAAATCAAAGTTTGCTTTTTGGATTTTTTTAAAAATATTTTCAAGTCATGGTTGGTTGAACCATGGATACAAAATCCACGGATATGGAGGGCCAACTGTCTAGCAAGTATTTTGTCATTTTTACAGGGAGACTGCCTGTGAATATTGTTTGTCGGGGTGAGGCTGGAGAATATTGGGACAGCAAATAATACTGCAAGGACCATGTAACTCCTTTGATACAATAGCTACACTGGCAGTTTCCAGGCCCAATCCTTGTTTCCAGACATAGTTCAAAGCTCTTGTTTGTTCATAAAACCCTAAACAGCTTAACCCTGCATTTTGCCATATGAGCCTCCTTTAGTCCTGAGATTCTGGAAAGAGAGCTTTCTCTCAGGCTCTTTCTGCACCACCCTCCCAACCCACCTTAGGGATGGGAGAAGGATGGGACCACAATGACAGTTCTGCATGACATCACCATGGTCCCTTCCTTCTCCCATCCCCTGGTGGTGTGATCACAAATTAAATCATTGATGGGTTTTCCCCATCAATGACCTGCAACCACGTCTCCATCCTGCACTCACCTGTCCTGTGGAAGCCTCAGAAGTACAATGGCTGCATTTTCTGCCCCGGCACAGCCTGGGAAAGTATCCGGCTGTGCCACAGAAGAAAAGGCATGGCCATCTTGCTTCCTTCCCCATGAAGCCAGCCGGTGCAGAGGTGAGCACTCCTGTCTCACTTCCCTCCTGGCAGAGCCAGGATCCACACCAGACGTCTGTGTGAAAAGCTAGGGTGTGAAAAAGGTCTCAGTCTCATCACTTTTCCAAGCTTGTCTGTGTGGGGGTACCAAGGCAGAGCCTTCTTGGTGGTTGCCCCAAGGCTCTGGAAATCCCTTCCTAGGGAGCCTAGGCTTCCCTAGGCTTATGGCTTCCTAGGGAGCCAAAATGACTCCTTCCTTACTGTCCTTCTGTTCACAGGCAAAGACATTTTTATTCCAACAGGCTTTTGACAGCTGAATGGTTCTAAAGAAACCCTTTTTTTAAAAAAAGTATAATACTATACTGTTTGAAATCATGCAGTTTCTAAACTGCTTTTTATTATTTTTAATGTATGTTTTAATGATGTTTTTAGTGTTGATGTAGTTTAATTCCATTTTAATGTTCAGTTGTTGTTGACAGCTTAATTCCATTTTAATGTTGATTTTTTGTCTGTTTTAACCCCATTGTACAACCTATTTCTGGGGGTGAAAGAGTAGGATATAAATAAAGAGGAGGAGACAAACAACACTAGCAGGGAACTTCTGGATATGACCCACAGAGGTTCCTCAATCAAGCCCCCAAGGATCTCCTACTGTTATCTCTTATCAGTGTAACTGGAGAAAAGAGAACCTTTAAGGTGTTTTAAACTATAAATAACATGCATAGAACTGAGCTGTGCTTTCCTGACAACAAAGCATCTTGCATGCAACTGAGCTGAGTTTTGCAGGCAGGAGGGCTATGGCATAGAACTGATCTTTATGCTTGACAGGAAACATTTTCCACACATGGCCACCTTGCTTTGACCCTGCCTGCTCTGTACCTGGCCCCTTGCCCTGAGTTTAGCTCCAGCAACTGCTAGAGTGTGTGTGTGTATGCCTTCAAGTTGCCTATTGATTTATGGCAACCCCATTAAATTCATAGTGCTTTCTTAAGCAAGGAATGCTCAGAGGTGGTTTTGCCAGCTCCTTCCTCTGAAATCTAGCCTGCAGTACCTGGTATTCATTTGCACTCTCCCATCCAAGTATTAATCAGAGCTGACCCAGTTAAGCTTCCAAGATTAGACAGGACCTGGTGTCTTCAGGGTACTTAGGCTGGTATGTAGCCCCTGAGACACTTCCCAAATTGGAATTCAGTCCACATGCCAGAAAACATTCCCCATCACAGGATGAGTATGTTAGTCAGCCCTGGTTGGAACTTCCCAGAGATATCTGGTTGGGAATTTGACATAAACAATGACAAACTAGGTAAGCTTTGGGTCTGATCCAGCAGGGCTCTTCTTATATTCCTATGACTCCAGTGGATGGATACAGTGATGTACATATGGCTGATGGATAAAGGATTTGAAGTGCCCAGGTTAAAGCAATGTGAAGGCTTGTATCAGTTGCGTAGGGACGTAGGGGCGGGGAGGGGTGAATCACCCTGGGTGGCAATGTTTTGGGGGTGTCCCGGCCAATAGCCACGCCCCCGCACACCATGGCCATGCCCACGTGCACCATGGCCATGCCCCCGCACACTGCAGTCACGCCCCTGTGCACAGTAGCCATGCCCCTTATGCTGTAGCCCCCCCTCCTCCCACCCCCCCTCGACACACTCCAAGCTCCACCACTGGCTTGTATAATATATCTAATACTATTGGGCTGCTAATTTATCACTATCAGTGGAGTAAGCAGAACCCAGAGCTCTTAATTGAATTTAGAAGCCCTACTCGCTCCTGACTCTCTCAGTTATATAGAAATCATAACCCCATCTCGTCTTCTCAATACAACAGCTAAGCAGAGCATCCACAAAGAAAGGCAGCCAGACACCATCTTGGTACTGTCTAATTCCAGTACTATCCAAGAATTTGTCCTGCATGCCCTCCAACATTTCACAAATGAAAACCAGGACATATGAGACCAAGTAACATCAGAGTGTGGACAAGATAGCAAAAGTTATTAATGGGGAAGAACAACCACGCTGTACCAGTTTGCTTTTGCCCAAGTCTACTGAGAAGGGCAAGATTCAGCCTCCTCTCCTCTCCTCCTTACTGAGTTAATGGTGTGCAAACTACTTTTTCATTTTGAACTCAGTTTGCAGCAACTGAAGAAAGGTGGAAGCAAAGGGGGAAGGGGGGAGAAAGAAACTGGGACATTTTAAAAACAGCTGAGAAAGTGGCACAGCAAAGGACTAACTGGGACCATTCTTGCTAAGCTGGAAGCGCCGGAGGATGTGGCCCAACACCTGTGAAACAATTGCTTAAGCAGAAGATCAGGTGGCACAATTTCTCCAGTGTATTTCTTTCCCAATCCAGTCACCTGACTCCTCGCTAATGGTGGTTGCACATTTCTGGAGTCTTGTTCTGTTGTCCACTCCAGTAGGTTAGAAAGGAAAAGTGAGTGAAGGGAGTAAGGTTGGAATAACCTCCACTGCTCAGATGTGGGATACCTAAGCCTACCCGAGGCTGAAAATTTTTTTTACCTATTCATTAGCTAGTGATTATTTGTATACCAAATCTGGCCTGAAAGTCCTCTGCCATTCTGGCTTTAACTTATGAATCAGCCTGTCACAGATTTCAGCTGAATGAACTCTGACTTCCCCAAGGGGCAGGCTGTTTCTCCAAAACTATTTACATAATTGCATCCGGCTTGCAGCTATAAGGAACTACTTCAAGGAGAGACTAGTGTTTCTTCAGCAGACAATTCTCGCTTGCGACTACAGCTGCTCTGGAAAAATGGAGGATGAAGATGGTTATATGAATATAGACCCAAGAAGGAGAGAAACATATACAACACCACAACACAACTCAGAGACCAAAGGTATTGACGTAATATTCTTCCAGTTTATTCCTGTTGTTATTGTTGTTATTGTTTATTTCTATAGCTCCATCAATGTATATGGGACTTTACAAGTAAAACAACAACAACAACAAAACAGCCAGCCTTGACAAAGGTGTATAATACAGAGAGAGAGAGAGAGAAAGTTGAAGAAAAAAGTAATTTAAGTAATGTTGTTATGTGCCTTCAAGTTATTTCTGATTTATGGCAATTCTAAAGCAAAACTATCACAGGGTTTTCTTGGCAACATTTCTAAAGAGGGGGATTTGCTTTTGCCTTCCTCCAAGTCTGAGAGAGTGTGACTTGCCCCAAAGTCACCCAGCGAATCACCTAGTGAGTTCCCATGGCTGAGCAGTGATTTGAACTCTGGTATCCAGAGCTGCGGTCCAGTGCTCAAACTTCTGTATCACACTGGTTCTCTAAAGGCAAATATAAAACTGTACAATACAATTGTAACACAAATTAATCCAGGTAGAATACAAAACACAATATAGTATGAAAGAAAGAAAGCTGACTAATATGTATACTCAGTATGCATTTATTTTATTTTTTTCTATCAAAGCCATTGTGGTAAATTAAAGGAAGGAAGATTTTTTTTAAAAAAAGCATACCGTAGGTGTGATTTAGAAGGAAATAACTTTTCAATGAACCTTGTCCTTGTGACATCTTCTTTCTCTTACTTGGTATGTGCAGGGAGACTTTAAATACTTGCTTTCATTGCCTTAAATGCGAACAATTCATAAAACACTTGTTTCTTTTAAATATCCTCCTAGTTTTTAAACCTTAATTTGATCCTCCCCTTCTCCCAAATTTGACGCACTTTGAATAAAGATTTGATGTTAGCTTGATGTTAGCTTGTTGCTCTGTGCCTCCAAATAGTTTCCAACTTACAGAAACTCTGTTCTAGTGTTTTCCTGGCAAGGTCTGTTCAGAGGGGGTTTTGCCTTTACCTTTGTCTGAGGCTGAGAGAATGTGACTTGCCCAAGGTCATCCAGTGGGTTCCCAGGTTGAGTGGGTATTTGAAGCCCAATCTCCAGGTTTTGTTGTCTAACACTCAAACTGCTACACCATGCTGGCTACTATGCAGAAAGACAAGGCTGGGAAATTCTTGAATGTTTTACTTGTCTATTCATTTTTTTAAAAAAAGAATCTTGCAATTGTATATTGCGGGATGGTCTGCTAAGGGATTTTTTTGAGCCCAGGATCAGATTATATTTCTCATGTTGTTTAGCGTTGGGCCACCGCTGTGACATGGGGAGGGGGCTTTAACCCTTTGCCAACTCTGTCTGCAGTTATAATTAGAATGCTGCCCCATTCAGTGGCATACCAAGGCTCAACAGCGCTCAGGGGAAGGGGGTGACGTGAGCGGCAGCAGGGGAGGGGTGACTGGAGGGCAGGGGTGAGGCAAGTGGTGGCAGGGAGGGCAGGGGCGAGCAGCAGCAGCAGGGGCAGGGTAAGCAGTGGGCTAAGGTGAGGCAAGCAGCAGTGGGTGGGGGAGGAGTGAGCGAAGGTGGGGAGGGGAGGGGAGGGGCGAGAAGCAGGCAGGGGGCCAGGTGGACAGGGTTCCTCTTTTTGCACCCCCCTGACATTGGTGCCCAGGAAACAGAGTCCAGTTGCTCCCCCTAGATCCACTTCTGGACCCATTCACTATTTGCAACTTGAGAGAGGACCACCCCCACCCCCACTCCCACCCTGGGGATCAGGAAATGCTTTCTCCATTGCAAATAGCACACATGGCAAGTGCCTGGTTCAGGACCATAAAAAAGCAAAGAGTTAAAGAAGCTCACTTCTCATCACACTTCTCCTGAGAAACCTTTCCCCTCTATCCACTAGCTATTTGCTAAGCAAAAATCCAGTGAACATTGTCAGTATTGCAAAACAAGGTCATGTTTAGGGTTGCCCTCAGGCACCAGTGCATTCTCAAGCTGCCTGAAATTTAGGAGAAAGGTATAAGTGAGTATCTGACCTTACTCTGAGGTTTGAAGGCTCAGGTACAGTAATAGCTCCGGGAAGCTCCTGGAAGTTCTGGAAGCTCCAGGAAATTTCTGGTACTCTACTGGAGTATCTCTTTGGCACAGCAAGATATGTGTCTTCAGATTTTTGTATGCTAATTGGGAATGCAAGTGTGGTGGCACAGAATCTTCTGTTATTTTCAATCATGATTAGAGATAACAGTGGGGCGTTCCAGGCACTGCTAGCCTAGCAACCTGAGGGGAGTCTCTTTTACTCTAAGGATGGAACTCTTGCGAGAATTTTGACCTGACCCTCCACCACTAGACTGAGATCACCTTCAATCTGGATTTGATTCCCTTTCCCTTATGTAGAGAGATCTTATCCAATTAACATTCAGAAAGGAGAGATATAGTGGTAATGGGAGATTTCAGTTATCCTGATATTTGTTGGAAGTCAAACTCTGCCAAAAGTATCAGATCCAACAAATTTCTCACTTGCCTTGCAGACAATTTCATAGACCAGAAGGTGGAAGATGGAACAGCTATAGTACAACATCCATATCCACGGATTCAATTATCCGCGGTTGAAAACAGCAGGGAGTGCAGGATCACATTCCTCACTGTTTTTCTTCCTCCAGCTGCAGACCAGGGCCCAGTCGCCATGGTGCCTGGTGAGAAAATGGCATGGAGCACAGGATCCCACGGTCCCTGCTGTTTTCCCACCCACCACCATCACGATCGGGCCCGGGGCATTTGGTACTACCTATAGACTCCCATATCCAGGGGGGGGGGGGGGCAGAACTAATTCTCCATGGATAAAAGGGTCCTACTTTATTTTGGATCTGAGCCTAACCAACAGTGATGATCTTATTAATGAGATGGAGATGGTAGGATCTTAAAGTGGAAGTGACCATGTTTTTCTGAAGTTTATTAAACAGTAGAAAGGAGAAGCCAAATGTAGTCAGACACACATTCTAGACTTTAAGAAAGCTGATTTCAGCAAACTTAGGGAAATACTGGGAATGATTGCATGATTAGGAATACTAAAAGAGAAGAGAATTCATGATGGATGGGAGTTTCTTAAAAGTGAAATATTGAAGGTAGAATTTTTAACAATTCCACTGAGAAGGAAAAACGGGAAGTGTCTAAAGAATCCAGGATGGATTTCAGGTGAGCTAAGATTTAAAATGGCCATATATAAGAAATGGGAAAAGGGGGAAATCACCACACAGGAATTCAGACAAATAGCCAGCAAGTGTAGGGAGAAATTCAGAAAAGCTAAAGCACAAAATGAGTTCAGGCTTACTATAAAGATTAAAAACAACAGGAACAGCTTTTTGGGTTATATCCACAGCAAAAAGAAGAACAAGGAAATGGTAGGGCCTCTGCCTGAAGAGGATGACAAAGTGCTAACAAGGGACAGATAATAGGCAGAACTACTCAACACCTTCTTTGCTTCAGTCTTCTATGCTCTACCTGGGAAGATAATGTGGTAGAGGAAATGTAGCACAGCATAGTTAAAAAGGTAGTACAGGAATACCTGGCTACCCTAAATGAATTCAGTTCTTCAGGGCCAGACAAACTACCCCCAAGGGTATTAAAAGAACTGGCAGAATTAATCTCAGAACCACAGAATCTTTGAGAATTCCCAGAGAATGGGAAAAATCCGAACAGGCTAGAAAAGGGCAAATTTTGGCCATTTCCACATGAGGTGAGGGAATCGCTCCGTGACGGTACTTACAGGATCTTTCTGGGCAGGGACCAGTGCAGACTATCCCTTAAGCCCTTCCACAGGGCTCCTCTTCTCGTCCAGGGTGAATCGGAGCAGTGCGAGGTCTTAGATTCACACTGCTCCGGCTTCCAAAATGGTGGCTTCCGGTTGTTCGTGGGTCCCAACCAACCACGAAGCTCGCCATGCCTAAAGCCCACCCTCCGCAGATTGCAGGCTCGCATTGGTGTGAGCCTGCGAATCTGCACAAAGGAGCAGTACACAATGGCGTGATCCAAAAAATTAAAGAACAGTTTTCTACCATTCTTTAAAAAGCATGCTGGAGGACCAGTTGGGGGCATTTCGGAGCAGACTGAGGTGCAGATCTGAGGTAAGTAGTCTGGACCTAGTCCGCTCCAAGGTGCAGACGACCTCCATGAGAGAACGCACTGCACCGTTTTAATTCCCTCGTGCAGAAATGGCCATTGTCTCCACCTACAGAAAGGGGTAAAAAGAAGACCCAAACAATTACTGTCCAATCAGCCTGACATCAATACTGGGAAGGATCCTAGAGCAGATCATTAAACAGATAGCCTATAAGCACTTAAAAAGGAATGTTGTGATCACTAAAAGTCAACATGGGTTTCTCAAAAACAAGTCATGCCAGATTAATTCTCTCTCTCTCTCTCTTTTTTTGATAGAGTCACTGGCTTGGTAGAGGAAGGGAATGCCATGGATGTAGTGTATTTTGATTTCAGTAAGGCCTTTGACAAGGTCCCCCATGATATCCTTGCAAACAAGCTAGTAAAATGTGGGCTAAACAATGCTACTGTTACGTGGATTTGTTACTGGTTGGCCAACCAAACTCAAAGGGTGGTCACCAATGGCTCCTCTTCATCCTGGAGGGAAATTACTAGTTGGGTGCCACAGGGCTCAGTCTTGGCCCAGTGCTATTCAACATCTTTATCAGTGATTTAGATGAGGGAATAAAGGGCATTCTTATCAAATTTGGAGATGACACCAAATTAGGAAGAGGAGCTAACAGCCCAGAAGACAGGACCAGAATTCAAAATGACCTCAATAGATTAGAGATCTAAGCCAAAACTAGCAAAATGAATTTCAACAGAGAGAAATGTAAGGGCAGAAAAAAAATGAAATGCACAGATATAAGATGTTTGACACCTGGCTTGACCATAGTACATGTGAAAGGGATATATGAGTCTTAGTAGACCACAAGCTGTGTGATGCAGCAACTAAAAAATGCCAATGCAATTGTAAACTGCATCAATAGGAGTATAGTGTCT
Organism: Iguana delicatissima; assembly: GCA_948472985.1. Lineage (NCBI taxonomy): Eukaryota > Metazoa > Chordata > Lepidosauria > Squamata > Iguanidae > Iguana > Iguana delicatissima. The sequence continues at coordinate 452,260 of CAOKZL010002480.1, read as the reverse complement.
AGGTCAAGGGAGGTGAGAGTACCACTCTATTCTGGTTTGGTCAGACCCCACCTGGAATACTGTGTCCACTTCTAGGCATCACAGTTCAGGAAGGCTATTGACAAGCTGGAATGTGTCCAGAGGAGGCCGACCAAAATAGGCCTGGAAGGCCTGGAAACTGTGCTGTATGAGAAACAGCTTAGAGAGCTGGTTATGTTTAGTTTAGCCTGGAGAAGAGAAGCTTAAGAAGTGACATGATAGCTATGTTTAAATATTTGAAGGGATGCCATATGGAAGTTGGAGCAAGCTTGTTTTCTGCCGCTCCAGAGACTAGGACAAGGAGCAGTGGCTTAAAACACAAGGAAAAGAGATTCCATCTAAACATTAGGAAGAACTTAATAACAGTAAGAGCAGTTCAACAGTGGAATGCACTGCCTCAGAGTGTGGTGGCGTCTCCCTCTTTGGAGGTTTTTAAACAGAGGCTGGCTGGCCATCTGTTGGGAATGCTTTGATAGTGTATTCCTTCATGGCATGGGGTTGGACTCGATGACCCATGTGATCTCTTTCAGCTCTATAATTCTATGATTCTAATAAGGGTAAATTCAGAAGGCATTCTTATGATAGTTTGGTTGATTCTATCATTGTGTCCATCTGAAAATTCTCAAGAAACATTTGATGTGCAACCACAGTGTTGCTAGAAAAAAGATGGACCTCTAGAGATCTTTTGGAGAAGCCCCTCTCTCAGGCTTCTTTGGTAAGAACAAAGAACCTCTTGGCAGCTGCTCCCTCCCTAAGGGGGACAATATGGCTCTGTCCTTGACCTGTTCTTCCACTAGCAAGTTAAAACATCCTTATGACACCAGTCTTATGACATCAGCATAGGCTTTTAATGATGTTCTGTGCTGTTGGATGATTTTCATAGAGCCTTTTAATGAATTTTAATGTTTGTGTGTTGACTTAGGGAAACCCCATTAATTTCTTAGGGTTTTGTTAGGCAATGAATATTCAGAGGTGTTTTTTCCAGTTCCTTCCTCAGAAATATAGCTTACAGCACCTGGTTTTGGTTGGTAGTCTCCCATCCAGGTACTAACCAAGGCTGACACTGCCTAGCTTCCAAGGTCGGATAGGATCTGGTGCCATTAGGGTATTTACTTCACTAATTGTCTTTTAAATAACCTTTATATTTGTGTTTTAATTGAAGTTTTTGTATGTTTTTTCATCTTGTAAATATGTTGTAAGCCATCTTGAGTCCCAGAATTGGAAGAAAGGGGGATTGTAAATTAGCAACAACAATATGATGGCATATATTTCACAAAGCACTGAAATACCTCTCACACCTCAAAGGCCTTTCACAGCTATGGTATAAATTCTGTGGAAATAAAGTTCCTGCTGATCTTCACCATGACTTTCAATCCCACAGACGCTTCTTCCAATCTTCTCTGGTGGAAAATTGGTCTTGGTGTTTCACTAACAGGAATTGTCATTCTAATTGTGGCCTTAATTCTCGTTGGTCTTCTAGGTAAGCATTTCCTGTTCCGTTACTTTTGGCATCAGTTGTCACAGACCAGAATAATTTGCACATTGGTTTTCAGAACGCATCCCTACTTCACTGAGTTGGTAGCCTATTCATCAGCTAATTTCTGGATCCATTGTCATCCATTCATCCCTGAGTTCACAAAATTTCAGAACCTCAACTATTATTATATTTATCCTACATAGCTATGGCAGCTTGATGCCCTTTTAACTGCTATGGATCCATCCTGCTGAATCCTAGGAGTTGTAGTTTGCTCTGGTACATAGGATTCTCTACTAGAGAGTTCTAATGCTATGATTCATGTGATTCTGGCAGAACAGGTACTTCTCCAAACTATTAATCCCAGGATTCTTCAGTACAGAGCCATGACAAATGCAGTGGCATGAAACAGACTAGAACTGTGTACTCTAGATACACTCTATCATGCCACCAACAACCAGTGACTTTGGGAGTCAATTTGGGCTGCTAAGCAGGCCACAAAAATGCAAAATTCTCAAATAGCATTTTGTTCCTGGGAAAATGAGAGCCTTCCCACTTCCCAACAACTTTAAGTGATTCCCAGGAGCCCAATTGCCATGGTAAGTGTCATTTTCCTGAACTCCAGCAGGAAGCAAGAAGTAAAATTTGCACAGCAGAGTAAAATCTCAAAGGACAATGCAGTCCACCAGATAGTAAACCTATAGCCTTTTTCCCCCCAGTTCATTATGCTGCCTTTACTTGCTGTTTTCTAACTTATCATGTCTTTAATTAAGTTTCCCAGGACTCCTTTGGAACAACATTTTTGCAACATCCAGTGATTTTCCCCACACATTTACATGGTTCAGAAAACAGCAGTGTGCTGGACCATCTCTATAAACATCCCCAGAAAAACTCATGCACATCGAACAGTGCCTCGTGTTTATGTAAGTACAGTTCTGGGTGTATGTGCTCATCAACTGAATGTGTTCTTGTTTCACTTTTTGAGACCATATTTCTTTTTCATCTAATAAAATCCACAAGCATGCGGCTAAGATACTTTATAGAAAGATTTGAACAGGTTCTCGGACTATTAATCGTGATAGTGAAATGGGGTAGGTGCTTCCAGGAGCACACTTCTACTTTCAAACAAGGCAAGTGATCTCTCCATGGCATGGCTTACTATGAAAATAAGGAGAAGGGTCCATGAGGCTGCTAGAATTTGGTAGAAGGAGCTCAGGGGACCAGAAAAATAGGTGAGGATATATGTACCTCACAGGCAACTGACAAAGACAGGATGTGGTTAAGCTGGGTTCTCAAATCTCAAAGCCTCGTACTGAGTCACAGAACCTGAACTTTCTCAGGTCCTCAGGGGAAGGAGAAGTCTTAGGACAGGATTCTTCATAAAGATGACCAAGGGCCTTTCCACTCTACACTGTTATAGTGCTATTATTCCACTTTCAACATCCTGTGGATTTCTGGGGTTTTAGGTTTCTTGAGGTGAAAGAGCTCTCTGGCTAGAATTCTAAATGCCCCTCCCTAAACTGCAAACCCTAGGATTCTATAGGATATTCAAAGTGGAATAATAGTATCATAACAGTGCAGTGTGGAAAGGTCCCAAAAAGGTCATGTAGAAAATCTTGGGTCACGTGAAAATCAAGAAATTTCCCACAGTCTGTGGCATGCAGATGTTGGCAAAACACTGCAGCATCACAGCTATTCTTGTGACATACTATCATGTCTTGGTTTGCAAGGACTTCTCAAATTGCAGTCTTACATTTACAGAAGAGTTTAAGAGGAAGTAGGCTTTGTTTCATCCAAAATGTCATCATTTTCTCACCATTTCCATGCCATCGAGGAACTGGTGACTTTTAGCAAATGGTTTGTTGTGGGATGAGGGGCAAAAACAAAGTTGCAGCAACTGCTGGACTGTCATCATCTTAGTCCAAGAACACCACAGCCAATGTATGATTGTATTTCCTGAAATTAGTCCTTCTCTTTGTTTCATCTGGAGTAAAAACACAAGCTATGAGGCCTGTAGGCCACACGTAGTCTAACATGGTCACCAATCTGGCCTGTTAATCATAGAATCATAGAGTTGGAAGAGACCCCAGAGGCCATCGAGTCCAACCCCCTGCTACACAGGAACACGCAGCAAAGCATTCCCAACAGATGGACATCCAGCCTTTGCTTAAAAACCTCCAAAGGAGGAGACTCTACCACACTCTGAGGCGGCATATTCCACTGCCGGACAGTTCTGACCATCAGGAAGTTCTTCCTGAGGTTCAAGTGGAATCTCCTTTCCTGCAGCTTGAATCCATTGCTCTTTGACCAATCTCTAGAGTGGCAGAGAACAAGCCCACTCCCTCCTCAACATGACATCCCTTAAACATGGCTATCATGGCCCCTCTTAACCTTCTGTTCTGCAGACTAAACATACCCAGCTCCCTAAGTCGTTCTTCATAGGGCATGGCTTCCAGACCCTTCCCCATTTTGGTTGCCCTCCTCTGGACATGTTCCAGCTTGTCAACATCCTTCTTGAATTGAGGTGCCCAGAACTGGACACAGTATTCCAAATGAGGCCTAACCAATGCAGAATAGAGTGATACAATTACCTCCCTCGATCTAGACATCATACTCCTATTGATGCAACCAAGAATTGCATTGGCTTTCTTGGCTGCCGCATCACACTGCTGACTCATGTTCAGATTATGATCTACCAAGACTCCTAGATCCCTTTCACACGTACTGCTATCCAGCCACGCGTCCCCCATCCTATATTTGTACATTCCATTTTTTCTGCCTAAGTGTAGGACCTTACATTTCTCTCTGTTGAAATTCATTTTGTTAGCTTTGGCCTAGCTCTCCAATCTGTCAAGGTCATTTTGAATTTTGATCCTGTCCTCTGGCGTATAAACAATCCCTCCCAATTAGATATCATCTGCATACCCTCCACTCCTTCATCCAAGTCATTGATGAAGATGTTGAACAGCACTGGGCCCAGGACAGAACCCTGTGGCACCCCACTAGCCACTTCTCTCCAGGAAGAAAAGCAGCCATTCGTGATCACCCTTTGGGTTCAGTCGGTTAACCAATTACAAATCCAACTAACAGTAGCCCTGTCCAGCCTGCATTTTACTAGTTTCTTTGTAAGAATGCCATGGGGAACTTTGTCAAAGGCCTTACTAAGATCAAGATATGCTACATCTACAGCAGTCCCTTCATCTATCAACCTGGTAACCCTATCATAAAAAGAGATAAAATTAGTCTGGTATGACTTATTTTTGAGAAATCCATGCTGGCTTTTAGTGATTATGGCATTGCTTTCTAAGTATTCACACACCAGACCCAGCTGAGCTCCCTGTAATTATACCCCACCTCCAAAAAACAAAGAATCTCAAAGAGCCACAGCCACAGAAGTCTATGGGGGGGGGGGTCTGATTCTCTGTTTCAAGGTTCTTCCTACCACAATCCTTTCTGGGCCTGAGGTAGGATTTTCTGCCAAAAGAAAAAAAAACTGAAGTTATTTGGTTACTTACAGGTTGTGTGGTTTTTTTAAATGAGCAGGTATGGAAGACTGGTAAATGGGGCAGGAGTGACAAAAGGTCCTTCTTAGCTGCCTATCACTGGTCAAGAGTTTCTTCACAATTGCATGGGTTGATTTATTTTATAACTTATAAACCTTGCTAAAGTTAGATGAACGCAAAAAAAATCATTAAAATGCACAATCATCAAATTTTAAATTTTTACGAAAATCAATTAGATGTTGCTGTTCTTCCTTCCTTGACATATAGCTACTCCTTCTGAAATCTGCATCTCCACACCACAAAATAGCATCACTGCAGCAGTCAATCAAACAGTGGTCATTCCTGTTGATATTGATGTCACAAAGTCCAATTGGGACTTTATTGAAGTCCACTGGCATCACACCAAAGGAACTGATCATGACTTCATTCTCAAATATGACCTGAGATCATGCAGTCTAACCAGGACTGGACAAGGATGGTGGCAGAGTCCTTGCCACCTCTTTTTGGAGTTGATGCCAGTACATCGGTGGAAGGTGTCAGTCATGATGAATGCCTGGATTATCATCTGGAATGTACAACAGAAGGATGCTGGAAGATACCAAATCACAGTGAAATCCAGTAACATGAAAGATGCCTGCAGTTTTGTGGAACTTTTAATAAACAGAGGTAAGATGGGACAGACTTGTACAAAAGTTTTGTAGAGGTAAACACAGTTATGTTGTTGTTGTTGTGTGCCTTCCAGTCATTTCTGATTTATGGTAACCCTAAAATGAACCTACCATGGGGATTTCTATGGCTGAGAGCATGTGACATGGCCAGAGTCACCCAATGGGTTTTCATGGCCAAGTGGGGAATCAAACCCTGGTTTCCAGAGCCATAGGCCATTTCTGCCCTACACTGTTATAGAGTTATTATTCCACTTTCAACCTCCTGTGGAATTCTGGGGTTTGTAGTTTACTGAGGCCAAAGAGCTCTCTGGCCGAGAATTCTAAATGCCCCTCCCTCAACTGCAAAACCCAAGATTGGATAGGATGTTGAAAGGACAACAACAGCACTATAACAGTGTAGGGCGGAAATGGCCATAGCCCACCACTCAGACCACTACAACATGCTGGATTTCAGTTATACTCTCAATAGAATGAGGTGTGGCGAAGGATTCATCTGGACTGGATCCCTTCTATGAACAAGGTGGAGGCTAGAAGGTGGAACACTTCCTTACTGGAATATCCTCATATACAGAAAATGAGCACCTTGTGGTGACTGATCTTTCAGTGATGTCTTCCTTTTCTATTAAGCAGAGAGTAGATACGAGGAAACATTCAAGTACCCAAATCTCAAGTTGAATGGCAAAATCCCAGATGTTACATGTGTGCACTGTACTTCCAAGGGGCAAACCCATAGGAGTTCACAATATTCTTCGTGAACCAGCATGGCTTCTTCTGTTTTCTTGCTGTGTTGGCTTGTACTGGTTTTTGAAGGGGCTGTTTAGAATTTAAGAAGAGCCATGTTGGATCAGCCCAAAGGTCTGTCTAGTCCAACATTCTGTTCACACAGTAGCCAATCAGCACATGGGACGCCCATCAGCAAGATGTGAGTGCAATTCTAGCCTCTATCTCTCGTTTCCCAGCAACTTGATACAGAAAGACCTACTGCCTCTGATACTTCCTATATTATGTAGCCATCCTAATTAGTAGCTATTGATGGCTCTATCCTCCATAAATCCACCTCATACCCTTTTCAAGCTTTCCAAGTTAGCAATCATAACTACATCTTGTGGAAGTTAGTACAATAGTTTGACTATGGCCATTTCCCCACTACACTGTTATAGTGTATATTATTCTGCTTTCATCATCCTATGGAATCCTGGGGTTTGCAGTTTAGGGAGGGACATTTAGAATTCTCAGCCAGAGGGCTCTTTGGCCTCAGTAAACTACAAACCCCAGAATGCCAAAGGTTGTTGAAAGCGCAATAATAACACTATAACAGTGTAGGGTGGAAATAGCCTTTATGTAAACCCTATGAGCGTTGGCTTGACCCAGGAGGTAGGGAAACCCTAAGGAAAAGGTTGTACTTGCTGGTTTGAGTTCAGAATAAGAGGGAGAGCTGGAATTGGAGGGGAGCTACAGTTGCTGGAGCTAAGAAGTAGGCCCTTTTTGCTTTCAATAAGGTAGAGGGGTTTTCAGTTAGGTGTTTAAGAGAAAAGGGGGCAAATTCTTTGTAGTGTAATTTCTGTATTGCATTTACTTCATTTATTTATTTATTTTTATTCAGGGCTTTAAAGTAGCACCAGATGTTGCAGAAATATTGAGTAGCCTACCAGAAGAGTCCTGCAATCATGTCCTGCATTGGAACCTAATAGGATGCACAGACTTTTTGTGACAATGCATACGTGTCAAACCTAATGTATAAGTTGAATTGTCGTTAAAAACATATCTTGAAATTTAAAGTGCAGTTGTGTTTGCAATATTCAATTACAGTTGGCCCCACAAAACCCGGAAAGCAGTACATATGCACAGTGTGAAAAATTACGTCTTTTTATCTGTCACCATCTAGCTTCACTGTATGGCCCTGGCCTCTTCCTTTTCCTCTAAGAGGCAAGAGTGACATAACATAGGTCAACCACAAATGATTTCAGGTTCAGTAGGAGAGGGCTAAACCTTAAGCCTGATCTCTCAGTCTCACACGCTGAAATTGCCAGAACTGAAGAGAAGAGAAGTGAAATATCCCATGAGTTGAACTGGCTGGATGAAAGGAAGCTGTCTTTGCAACAGAACTCCTCAGTAATGAAGTAACTAAACCAGAGCAGTCCAAATATATCCACTGGATAGCCATATATCTTCTTCTTTTTCAAAATTGGTTAGTGTGAACAAATGTTTCAGCTGGAAATCAGTCAAATTCCTCTGAGAAATTCTGCTTGTCTGACTGAAATGTGACCATTCTTTTTCTTGTGATGTTTAATATAAACATGGTGAGATGTGACATCACCCCATGGTATGTCTCAATCCCACCAGGCAGTGATGATGTGCGGGGAGCAAGATGCAAAGCCCAGTGATGTCATGCAGATATTAACAAGAGAGGGAAGGCATCTCCATATCTTTTACAGGGCAGGGCGGTGCACATCTATGCAGAAGTAGGTCTATGGGATTTACTTCCTGATACAAGTGTGCAAAATTAATTTCTTATTAAGTTCCTCGAGTATTTTGCTCAACCTGCAAAATTGGCTTCAAATGTCATTTGGCATGCAGTTCAGGAGCCCACTTCCTTCCAGCCCCCTTCAGAGCTGATTTGTTCTGCCCTGCTCCAGGTACTTCAGCCCACAGCCCTGTAAACCTCACCTCTTCATCCTGCTTTGTCCTTCTGCACCTCTCTCCATTCTGCAGATCATGAAGGAAGCAGAAGTCCAGTTTTGACCTAAGAGAGTACTGGGACACTATTCTTCCAGCTCTTCTTCAGAGAGGTGAGTGAGACTAGTTGTTTTAACATTCTATTCCAAATCCTGTAACACATCTATTATATTACAGAACCTAAATACGTAGATACAGAATATCACTTGGAGACAAAACTAAGGTGTATCTGCACTACACTACACAACTAAATCAGATTGATACTATAGTCATTCCTCCACATTCACTGGGCTTAGGGCCACAGGACCCTCGTGAAAGTGGAAAAACAGTTAATAACTCTAGGCCCTCCCAATCCATATTTAACACACACACACAAAAGTATGATCACCATATTCAACCCACCGTGGATTCCTTTGAGGCATCAGGGTTCCTTCACAAGGCAGAAGTAGATGGCTGGTGGGCTGCCACTTCCACTGCCACCCCACACCATTTTTAACAGGGACTTACAAGCCTCAGTCACAGTTTCTCAGTCTCACAAAGTTTGCAGTCCCTGTTAAAAATGTCACAGGGAGGCAGCAGAGCTGATAGCAAATAATCTGTGAATAATCAAATCCACAAAAGTGAAACCTGTAAATGTGGAGGGCTGGCTGTACTTTAATTCTCATGTTTTCATCCTAAAGAACCTTTGAATTTGTCAAGAAGTACTTTGACTTCTCTGCTAGAGACTTCTAGTCCATTCACCTGAAGTATTGCACCCAAGCTACCCAGATTGAACCTCAGTCCCTCTTGTTAGGATGTCCTGGGAACAATACTTCAGGGGAGTTCACCAAAGCTCTCTAACAGAGAATTTGAAGTACTTTACCAAACTACAAATCCCAGAATTTGTAGTGTAGTGAAGTACGTTGAATCACTGCTAAAGAGTTCTGCACCATTCATCTGGTGTCCAGGCTACTCAGATTTAACATTGGTCTCGCTTCTTAGGACATTATTGGGGAGCTATTGGGGAATTCACCGAAGTTATCTAACAGAGATTTGAAGTACTTCACCAAACAACAAATCCCAACAGAATTCATTAGGATGGACCATGGCAATCAATGTGGTGTCAGATTGATTTAGCTGCATGGTGCCACTAGAGCTATAGTGGATCCCAGCCTTCTTGTAGTGATCTTTCACTGGACTAGCTTCTGGGTGAGAACCTTATTGTCACTTCTAAACAAGGCGGGGGCGGGGGGAGGAAGCAGCCATCATCATGCTACCTAAGGTGTGTGACACAGGCTTCCCTTCTCCAACTTAAACCAGTTTGAATATAATTCCAAACAATATCTCTCACACACTCACACCATTTTACAGGAACCTTATTCACAATCTGCTGCTTCTTTCACAAATCCCTGAAACAACCCATTTCCATGGAAATTTCCTTGTCCAGCATGGTCTAGTGGTTTGAACATTGGACTACAACCTGGAAGACCAAGGTTCGATTCCCTGCTCAGCCATGGAAACCCACTGTGACCTGGGGCATATCAAACAGTCTCAGCCCTAGAAGACCTCATGATAGGTTTGCCTTAGGGTTGCCATAAGTCAAAAATGATTTGAAGGTACACAACGACAATGACAACAACAAGAGCCTTCCTGGGCCAGACTGACTCCTTTCTGCTTTCCTGCTGCTGGCAGGCAAAGGGCTTTTTAAACAGGCAGTTGAAGTTTCTTTGTGGGGTGGATTTTATAGGGTGTATGCACTGTATTTTTATCTTCAACGTCGGTTTTAAAACAATTCTACACCTTAAACAAATTAATGGCATTCTAATATGATATCTTGTTCAACTGTGTCTTACCTTTTTTATTATTAAGTTTTTAGCTTTATCTTGTTTTAGCCTTTTTTGTAAGCCTCCTTGGATCCCACATCAAGAGAAAGGTGGGATGTAATAAATTAAAGAAAGAAGTTTGTGCATTTGAATTTGCACTTTAGAGTTCTGGAAATTCCTCCAAGGAGTAGATAAGGTGAGGTATTTCCATGAACCTTACTGCTTTGCTGGAAGGAATCCCAAAACCCCCAAAAGCACAACTTCTATGTGCATTGTTCTTTGAAACAGCACCACCTAGTGTCGATTTGGTAGTAATTCTTTTTTTCTGTATTCAATACCTCTGCTTAATGATTATGCTTTTATTTTTGTGAGAATTAGATTTGCCTTAATTTTTATGCAACTATTTCTGCACTTTCTTTTTCTCTTTGGCAAATAGGCAGCAAATATATCAACAAGATCAGATGAAACTTAGTTACAAACCAAGTCACAAACAATAGCAAAACAGTAGAAATTCATCTTTCCGAGCGCTCACTCACAGAAGTCAAACACAGATTAACATTTTTGTAAAGCAGCAAAGATGAAAGTATATTAGATCAACCATCTTCACTAATTGATTATTAATAACTGGTTTATGATGTGAGAACAAGTCTCTACTAACAGCCCATGATTTGTTAACCAGCTATAAACCACATTCTGAATCCATATTTTATCGGCTTACAAATTCTGACTTGTTTAAATCATTGCTTGCTGTGATGTCCAAACCCAGCACTGTGGCTTTTCTCTGGATCATTTATCCAATTGACTAACGTGATAATATGTGCAAGTACTGATAAAGAATGAATTTTGATATTACAGACTGGAGTTTTAAGACCCCTCTTTTGCATAGGATCTTCTTTGTGATCATTTCTGTCTCGCATCTTCAACTCCATATATAGAATCAGATAATCACAGAGTTGGAAGGGACCACAAGAACCAACTAATGCAATCCATTGCTATGCAGGAATATACAACTGAAGCATCATGAGATATGATCATTCAGCTTCTATTTATGGATCTCCAAGAAGGAGAGTCTACCATTTTCCAAGGCAATCTATTCAACTGTTGAATGGTTCTTACTACCAGGAAGTTTTCTAATGTTTAAGTGGAATCTTTTTTCTTGTGATCTGAATCCATTGGCTTGTGTCCTAGTCTCAGGAGCAGTAGAAGGAAGTTTCATCAATCTACTAGAATCATAGAATCATAGAAATGTAGAGTTGAAAGAGACCACAAGGGCCATCCAGTCCAACCCCCTGCCATGCAGGAAAACCCTCAAAGCACTCCCGACAAGTGGCCATCCAGCCTCCACTTAAAAACCTCCAAAGAAGGCGACTCCACCACACTCTGTGGCAGCACATTCCACTGCCGGACAGCCCTGACTGTCAGGAAATTCCTCCTGAGGTTCAAGCGAAATCTCCCCTCCTGCAGCTTGCATCCATTGCTCCTTGTCCTGGTCTCAAGAGCAGGAGAAAACAAGCCCACTCCCTCCTCGACATGACATCCCTTCAAATATTTAAACATGGCTATCATGTCCCCTCTCAACCTTCTCTTCTGCAGACTAAACATACCCAGCTCTCTAAGTCTGTCCTCGTAGGGCATGGCTTCCAGGCCCCTCACCATTTTGGTTGCCCTCCTCTGGACCTGCTCCAGCTTATCCATATCCTTCTTGAATTGGGGTGCCCAGAACTGGACACAGTATTCAAGATGAGGTCTAACCAATGCAGAATAGAGTGGTACCAATACCTCCCTCGATCTAGACACCATACTCCTATTGATGCAACCAAGAATTGCGTTGGCCTTCTTGGCTGCCGCATCACACTGCTGACTCATATTCAGCTTGTGGTCTATGAAGACTCCTAGATCCCTTTCACACGTACTGTTAGCCAGCCACGTGTCCCCCATCCTATATTTCTGCATACCATTTTTTCTGCCTAAGTGTAGGACCTTACATTTCTCTCTGTTGAAGTTCATTTTGTTAGCCTTGGCCCAGCTCTCCAATCTGTCCAGGTCCTTTTGAATTTTGATCCTGTCATCAGGCGTATTAGCAACCCCACCCAATTTGGTGTCATCTGCAAATTTGATCAGCGTGCTCTCTATTCCTTCATCCAAGTCATTAATGAAGCTATTGAACAGCACCGGGCCCAGGACAGAACCCTGTGGCACCCCACTAGTCGCTTCTCTCCAGGATGAGAATCTGCCATTGGTGACCACCCTTTGGGTATGGTCAGTCAACCAGCTACAAATCCACCTGACAGTAGCCCTGTCCAGCCCACATCTTACTAACTTCTTTGCAAGAATGTCAGGGGGAACTTTGTCAAAGGCCTTACTGAAATCAAGATATACTACGTCCACAGCATTCCCTTCATCTATCAAGCAAGTAACTCTATCATAAAAAGAGATAAGATTAGTCTGGCATGACCTATTTTTGAGAAATCCATGTTGACTTTTCGTAATTACGGCATTGTTTTCTAAGTAATTAGAAACTGACTGTTTGATGATCCGCTCCAGGATCTTTCCAGGTACTGATGTCAGGCTGACTGGGCGATAATTATTTGGGTCCTTTTTTCCCCTTCTTGAAGATGGGGACAACATTTGCCCTCCTCCAGTCTGCCGGAACTTCTCCGGTCCGCCAAGAGTTTTCAAAGATTATAGCAAGAGGTTCCACAATGACCTCTGCTAGTTCTTTTAAAATCCTAGGATGCAATTCATCTGGCCCTGGAGACTTGAATTCATCCAGTATGGCCAGGTATTCCTGTACTACCTCTCTATCTATTCTGTGCTGCATTTCCCCCACTTCCTCACCTGCTCCCCAACTGCCAGGTTGCGTGTTTTTATCCTTTTGGGAAAAAACTGAGGCGAAGAAGGTGTTGAGGAGTTCTGCCTTTTTTCTTCCTCCTGTTATTAATTCACCATCTTCCTTGCGCAGTGACCCTATCGTCTCCTTCTTTTTCCTTTTGCTGCGGACGTATTTAAAAAAGCCCTTTTTATTGTTTTTAATGTCTCTGGCCAGCCTAAGTTCGATCTGTGCTTTAGCCTTTCTGACCTTCTCCCTCATCTCCTGGCTACTTGCTTATAATCTTCTTTGGTGATTTCCCCCTTCTTCCATTTCCTGTACATGTTTTTCTTAATACTTAGCTCAGCTGAGAACTCTTTAGTCAACCATTCCGGTTTGTTCGGATGCCTTCCATTTTTCCTCCTTAATGGCACAGTTTTAGCCTGTGCCTTCAGTACCTCCCTTTTAAAGAATTCCCATGCATCCTGAACTTCTTTCCCCATTGACTATTCTTGACCACAGGATTTCAGCCAGCAGCTCCTTCAGTTTACAGAAGTCTGCTTTTTTAAAATCTAAGACGAATGCCTGGCTACACTTGCCTTCTCTTCCCCACTGAATACAAAATTCTAATAGGGCATGGTCGCTCTTCTCCTAAAGATCCAACCAGTTCTACGTCATTAACAAGGTCTTCCCTGTTGGTCAGGATCAGATCCAGAATATTTGATCCCCTTGTCGCCTCTTCCACCTTCTGGACCATGAAATTGTCTGCAAGACAAGCAAGAAACTTGCTGGACCTTGCCGCCTTTGCAGAGTTTGACTGCCAACATATATCCGGGTAGTTGAAATCTCCCATTATTACTGTATCTCTCCTTTTTGAATGTGCAGTCATTTGGTCTATGAAAGCGCCATCGAGGTCCTCAGTCTGGCTTGGAGGTCTGTAGTAAACCCCCACTATAATATCCCTATTGTTTCTCGCTCCCTTGATTCTTACCCAGATGCTCTCGACCTGGCTTCCGGTGTTCAAGTCATGGATCTCTTCACAGGTGAAAACATCCTTGACATATAAGGCTACTCCTCCTCCTTTCTTATTTGGTCTATTTCTACAAAATAGGCTATACCCCTCTATTCCTACATTCCAATCGTGAGACTCATCCCACCAGGTCTCAGTGATGCCTATCAAATCATATTTATTTTGCTGTACTAGGAGTTCAAATTCATCTTGTTTGTTTCCCATACTCCGTGCATTAGTGTAGAGACACTTAAGTCCCGTGCCCTTCCTGCAAGTCCCATAGCATTGTTTCCACCCCTCCCACATTGATGTATTCCTACTTGGCCAATATCATTTGGGCCTTTTTCCCCTGCACTTGCCGAGTCCTTGTCCTGAATAATCTTGTCTCCCTCCCCAGTTGTATTTAGTTTAAAGCCCTCCTAATCCTCCTTGCGAGACTGTTTGCAAAAACGTTCCTGCCAAGTTTCGTGAGGTGCAGCCCATCCCTTGCCAGAAGCCCATGTTCCTGGAATTTCAAGCCATGATCCAAAAAGCCAAACTGTTGGCGGTGGCAAAATGTGCGGAGCCAGCTGTTGACCTCTACTATTGTCCTTTCCCTTCGTGCACCATATCCTTGAACAGGGAGGATTGATGAAATGACCACCTGCGCACCAAGGTCCTTAAGCTTTCTCCCCATAAGCTCGTAGTCCTTTGTGATGTGGTGAAAGCTGCGCTTCACCGTGTCATTGGTTCCAACGTGAACCAAAACGAGGGGCTTATGGTCAGTGGGCTTGACCAGCCTGGCTAGCCTCTCTGTTACGTGGTTTATCTTGGCCCCAGGAAGACAGCAGACCTCTCGATTGAGCTTGTCCGGTTCGCAAACTGTTTGTTGGTTCCTCTGAGCAAGGAGTCCCCAACCACCAGAACTCGCCTCCTCTGAGGCCTGTCCAGGGTTCTTCGACAAGCAGATTCTTCCAGGATTGCCTGGGCATTGTGTTGAGGTCGGGAGTGCTGGACTTCCCGATGTTGGATGCTGTCCTGTTGGTGTTGAAGTTCCAGTTGCCGAAGTTGGATTCCTTCTTGCTGATGTTGTGTTCCCTCCTTCTGGTGTTCCTCATCATTCACAGCACCAAGAACGTTGAAGCGATTCTGTATTTTGAGAGTCTCTGTTTTCCCTTTCCCGGCCCTTCTACTTCTCCGTGTGACATTCCTCCAAGCATCGCTTTCCTGGCTCACGGAACTGATTTCCTGATCAGGCAGCTCCTCCGCATATCCGGTCTTCAGGAAGGTCCTCTCTGCCCTATCTAAGAAGTCCTCACCTTCCCTAATAAGATGAAGATTAGAAACCTGTGCCCCCAGCTGCCGCACCTTGACCTCTAAGAAGGTGACCAGCTTGCACTTGCTGCAGGTGTACCCCACCACATCTTGCGGCAAGAAAAGGAACATGCCACAAGCGCTACAGGTGACAGCAGCAGCTCCCTCCCCTTCCATACTTGATAATGCAGAGAATAGAACAAGAAAACAAAAACAAAAACTGGGCCTCCTTTCTTAATTTGAGCTGTATAAGCTATGTCTGCTCAGCTAACTCCCAAGCTCAGTTGAACTCTTCCTAAATTTGTTCAGTCGCTATAAGGATTGGTTGTTCCTAAAGCTATGTCTGCTCAGGTAACTCCCAAGCTCAGTTGAACTCTTCCTAAATTTGTTCAGTCGCTATAAGGATTGGTTGTTCCTAAACTTGAATGGTTGAACTTGAAGGAATGAAGTAGCTGAATGAAATTGCGCGCGCCATAGGCGCACGCCGCTGGGAGTTCCTAATAAAGCCTCCTTCCCCTAGCTGGCTCCTCCCCTAGCTTGATTAACTCTCCCTAGTTTGATTGACAGTTAACTGACTAACTAACAAACAATTAGCTGACAATAGGCTGTGAGCTCAGGGAGAGCACACGGCCAGCACAAGCAAAAAAAAAACACACACACACACACACACACACACACAAAAACCCACACACACAAAAAAAAACAACACAGAGAAATAAGCAAACAAACTCAGCCCCACAGTCCTGCAAAAACACCTATCAAAGTTGTCTTCACAGGCCGAGCTACCTTCTGCTCTCTCCTCTGGAAGTCAGCAAGAAGCCTGCTGGGAGTTTCCCAATAAAGCCTAAGTTAGAAATAACTTAAAGGCACAAAACAACAACGAGCAAGCCCTGTGAGTCTGTGGCATCAAAAACAACAAAGTCGTAGATACCTAAAAACCAGCAAGTATTTATCTGGCACTAGCCCACATCACCTTACAGTCCAAAAATGTATGTGTTAAATAAAATACTGTCATCATTAAAATCCTGCTAGCCTCTGTAGTTTTATTAATTCTGCTTTCTCTACATGCAATAAGGATTCAAAAGCTGTGGGTTGTGTGACAGGTGCTTCTTATGCTGACAAATAACAACTAGGCGTATGGGAACAGAAGGTAGATTGAGATCCACTTATCCATCCATTAGTGATCTGGAGCAGTTCAACAGCATTTTCAGATCCTACTGGTGTATCATTTATTTATTTCATGAATACTCTCACCTTTCTCCTAATATGGACCCAAGGCAGTGCACAACATAGGTTAACAGAAAATACAGATGAAACAACTGATTCTACACGTTTTTTTTTTATATTAGATAAGCAATCCTACTAAAACCAGTACTAATAAAAAACAGTTTAAAAAGCATTTGAAAACTACTTTTGAAAACAATTTTTTTAAATAAGTGGCAACCAAAGAGATGACTTTTTCCATGTAAATTAGGCTGCTGAAATGAAGATATCTTGAAGTAAACACTGTTGGACTTTCATGTGAGAACTCTTGAATAAAATTTGGGGTCAGGCCATGCTTGGAGCATAAAATATGTTCTTTAATTCTATTTTTTTTGTTTGTTTGTTTGTTTGACATTCTGAGTCTATGTATGTCCTTTTTATTTGGCTCTGTTTGGAGAATCTTGGGGTTCTACTTTAAAAAAGAGTAAATTAAAACACATATGTCTGTCAACTCTTCATCTAGGGACAATCTTAATAGCTATAAGAAAAGAACTGAAACTTACCATGCAGTTAGTTTGGAAGTCTGAAAGCATGAAGAAGTATCACCATCTGGAAATTGAAAAAGAGAGAGAAGGAAGAAGCAGCTTCTTGAAGCCTTATACTGCTGGGAATATTGACAGTGTGTTCACTCTGCCTGGTACTTCAAAATTGCAGAAATCAGATGATTTGGAAGCGAAGGGGCTATTCCAGTGGTTCTTAACCCTGGGGTCCCCAGATGTTTGTGGACTTCAGCTCCCAGAAGCCCCAGCCATATGGTCAATGCTCAGGGCTTCTGGGAGCTGAAGTCCAAAAACATCTGGGGACCCACAGGTTGAGAACCACTGGGCTATTCCAAATCATGTTAGTGTTGCAAGATGCGCAGCAGAACTCTTTCAGTAGTGTTGCTCATTCATCAGAGGATACAGTACAGTGCCAAATGCTCTACAGTACAGTAGGTCTCTGATCTGTGAGAGATACATTCCCAGACTTGGATGGCAATAAAAAAAAAAAAGTCAGATAATGTGCCCAGATTCATGTGTCTCTCCTGGCTGAGGAAAGACCTTCCATCTCCTTCCTCAGCCAAAAGAAGGGGGGGTTGCATGCTGCACTGGGGGTTGCATGCCTCTCTCCACTGAAGAAACATCCGTTTCTTTTTTTGGTTGAGCAAAGGGTGGGGGTGGGGGTAGCCGTGCCAGGTATGCATACCTCTCTGATGGAGGAAGGAGTGTCTGTTTCTTCTTCAGTCAAGAGAGGCATTGGAAGCCCAGCTGT
This sequence comes from Iguana delicatissima, assembly GCA_948472985.1. Lineage (NCBI taxonomy): Eukaryota > Metazoa > Chordata > Lepidosauria > Squamata > Iguanidae > Iguana > Iguana delicatissima. Next base: position 434,494 of record CAOKZL010002480.1, on the reverse strand, counting down.
GCCTTGATATACAATTCTCTCAGCCAGCTGCACAGAACAAGTAGTTCAGCCAGTCGTGGCAGCCATGGCCCTCAAGTGGATCACAGGTAAATGCAAACTAGTCACCTGGTTATGGGGGAATCCACTGTGATTTGTATACTCACACGTTGAGAGGTGCAAGCCTCGTTGAAGTCAATGGGATGTATTTCTGAGCAGACTTGTATTGTGCTGTTCTGTAAAGTTTGCAGGTGATGGGGCTTGAAAATCATGCCTCATAACTGAGCCATGCCTTCACCTCCAGGCTTAGCAAACCACCTTAAGTCAGCCTGAGAGCTACAGTTATCTACAACTATCTTACAGGCTTCTGTTAAAAGACAGAGAAAACCCCAGTCCTCTAGATGGTGAATTTCAGTTCCCAATACTCTTCATCTTTCTGCTGGCTTGGACTGATGAGAATATAGTCCAGCCACATCTGGAAGGCTATAGGATGCCTACCTCTGCTCTAAGAACTGAGTTGTTGTTGTTGTTGTTGTTTTAAAAAAAGAACTATTGTGATTTTTCTTTGCCTTCATGTTAGAAAAGTTGTATTTCTAAATTAAACTGTTCTGTTTTTGCAAATGTATTTTAGGGGGAGGGCCTACTCATTTAGCCCCAAACCATCACTGTTTTTCACATAGAAGATCCAGAACTTGAAAAAGTTTATTTTTTGGACTAAAGTTTCTGAGTGATGTAGGCACATATGCCTAATAAATTCAAAAAATAACTTTTCTGGGCTCTATTGATCTGCCAGAAAGTTGTTTTCCAAGGACCTCTCTCCATCATGGCATCAGTGCTTTTCTTTCTAAGTATACTCTTTCTATATATTCTCCTTAAGGTTTCTATGTATTCTTTGGGGAAGAGAGGCACATGAATGCCCAAATTAATCTCTTCCACTGATGATGCGCTTGGCAGCTGGGGAAACAAGGAAGACCTTACAGTTGCAGACATGCAGCCTCACTTTTACTACCAGCAAAAGCAGCTTCTGAAACAAAGAATTATTGTGCTTAACAAGATGAATCATAGGCCATATCCACACTACACTGTTATAGTGCCACATTCAACATTCTGTGGAATCCTGGGGTTTGCAATTTAGGGAGGGGCATTTAGAATTCTTAGCCAGGGAGCTCTTGGGCCTCAGTAAACTACAAACCCCAGAATACCACAGGATGTTAAAAGCAGAATCTATAGCACTAGAACAGTGTAGCATGGAAATGGCCTAAGTCAGACCTATGCACTGAAACCTACTCCTTTTGATAGTTAGGATTGCTCAGTGTTTCTTACTGTAAGCAATGTCCTTTATTTAAGGGGCCAGAAAGCTTGTTTTATCAGAATATTAAACAGGACACTGAAAATTCTGTATTTTCAGGTATTAGTTGAATGTGTTACCTTTAAATGCTGAGTGTCAGGGAGGAGCTGTTGAAAGCAATGTTGTGAGTGTTTTTTCCACTTCTGATTGAACACTGTGCTCAGCTGGGTGGTATTAAAATTCCTCCCCATGAATTGGCTCCTGGCTTTCCATGGCAAGACTTCCAGGTATTTGGGAAGTTTCTGCAGGATGCAAGATCTCATTTGAACCCAGAACTTTTCACAAAAGGCCCTCCTTTTGTGAAAAATGGGATGGGCCTTATATAAGCCTGCTTTACATGTTCCAACCAATCATAACAGACTTTTACTGCTATTTTGAAAATTTGGGCGCCCTGAGGATTATTTTGTTATATTGGAGGAAATAGTTATTGTTCAAATTTCCGCAGGACGTCATCATGCCGCATTGGGGATGGGAGAAGAATGGGACCCGGATGACACTTATGCACAATGTCACCCATGTCCTATTGTTCTCCCGTCCCCAGGCAGGGCAACCACATCACAAATCATTGATGGGTTTTACCTATCGATTGCCAGTGATCATGCAACCTTCCTGCCCCCCTCCTGCACTTACCTGAGCTTCAGAGGGTCAGTTTGCATGATGGCCACACTTCCTGCCCCTGCACAGCCTGAGACAGTGCCCGACTGCACTGCAGAAGGAAGAGACATGGCAATCATGCCTCTTCCATTCCTTCAGGCAGCTGGTGTGGAGGGCTACGCTCCTATCACACCCCCCTTCCAGGAGAGGATCTACCAGGATCCCCACAGGATGCCACCGGGATCAGGTAGAGTGAGGAAAGGGCCTGAATAATCAGTTTATTAAATGGGCACATGAAAAAGAGAGCAAGATCTAGCTACCCTTAATAGTTGTGCAGAAGATGGAGTTTCAGCAGCTATAGCTTGTCATGCAAGCTTCAAATGGTGAAATTCCCTCTGCTGCATGGCTGTTAAAGGTGCAGGACCCCTATCCTTTCCCCCTCCCCTTATTTCCCCCTACAAATTTTGCACCATGAATGGCATCTCTGCCTGAAATGGTAATTCACAATTCTAAAGAAATCCTGGCTTATTATTCATGAGCAACAATGTAGTATACACTGCATGTTAACTCTGGCTTGGCTTTGTTTTTTGCTGGCAAGTTCTTTGTTTGCAGTCACTCTTGTCAGCAGGAGAAGCCAAATTCCTGTTTTGTTCAGCTGCATTTCATAACAGGAGGTGAAAAGTGGGGAGTGACTGAGCACCATAAGTTCAAAACACCCTCCTTATGAATGATAAAACATGATTTCCAGGAAATAATTTTTCTTGTTTTGCGCAAAATGGTCCTGTCACCAGAACTGGATGTTCCTTTAAATGCATGTACTGATTCATTCAGTTAGTTTAATGTGCCTGACAGTTATGAATTTGTTCTAATACTTTAAAATAGCATATTGTACCTTTTTTTTCTTTATAAGCATTCCTGACTTGATTTGGTAGTTCACTGACATGCTGTGTCCTATGTGAAGCAAAGAAGTCATGTGATTATACATTACCTCTGTATATGTAATATGAACAAAACAATATTTTTTTAAGAATAGCTATGTGGGCTTATTCTTCCATTGAAATTACCTTATAGTACAATCCTTTGTATGTTTACTCAGAAGTACAAGTATAACTGAGGTTTACAAAACTTATTTCTAAGAAAGTATGCACTGCTATTCTACTATTATTTAGCAGGTAAGTCATAGAATCATAGAGCTGGAAGAGACCACAAAGGTCATCTAGTTCAACTCCCTACCATGCAAGAATACAAAATCAAAGCATTCCTGACAGATGGCCACCCAACCGCTGTTTAAAACCTACAAAAAAAAACTCCACCACACTCTGAGGAGCGTATTCCACTGTCAAACTGCTTCTACCATCAGAAAGTTCTTCCTAATGTTTAGAGGGAAATTCTTTTTCCCCGGGAAGTTTGAAGCCATTGCTCTGTCTCCTAGTCTCTGGAGCAGCAGAAAACAAGTGTGCTCCACTTTCCATATGACATCCCTTCATATATTTAAACATGGCTATCATATTACCTCTTAACCTTCTCTTCCCCAGGCTAAACACACCCAGCTCCCTAAGCCGCTACTCATGGTGCATGGTTTCCAGAATTTTTATCATTTTGGTTGCCCCCCTTTTGGACATGTTCCTTCCTGAACTGTGGTGCCTAAAACTGGGCACGGTTTTTCAGGTGGGCTCTGTCCAAAGCAGAACAGAGTGGTACAATCACTTCCCTTGCCCTAGACACTGTACTCTTATTGATGCAGCCTAGAATTGCATTGACTTTTTTAGCTGCTGCATTACACTGCTGACTCATGTTTAGCCTTTTGGTCAAACTATGACTCCTAGTTCACTTTCACAAGTCTTACTGAACTTCTGGATAAATTTAATTATCATAGGTCTTGTTGGGCTTCAATCCTGTACGTACTTACCTGACAGTTCCATTGATTGCCACAAGGAAAATGGGAGAGGTCCCCAGGCAATGGTTGTGCATGAAAAGGGGAATTTCAGCAGGTGTTGCTTGTCATGCAACCAGGTAACAAACAGCAAAGGATAAAAACTCCCTTATGCACATAAACATTAAAGACATAGGAGTCCTCTTCAGTCTTCACTCTGGTAACCCTAACTCAGTCGGATTTCCTTCTAAGCAGACATGCACAGGATTACACTACTAAACACCTTTAACTAGGCTAGATTGCTTCTAGTTTCCCTGAGCTAATATATCCCCCCATAAAAAAAAAACTCAGATAAAAAAAAACACATAAAAAATTGTTTTTTCCCCCAAGTATTATTTTTTTCCTTACTTCTAGAACATACAAGTTAAACCTCCTTAACAAATTTTAAGGTTTTCTAGGATATATTTTTTCCCCATTCTCTTGCTCTGTCAAAAATGCCAAAGAAGTCATTTGACCTTCAAGCAAGTCTGTCCTTACATGGGTTTTTTTTTTGAAAAACAGAAGATTTGCTTCTAATTGATGTTATGACAGGATCAGTCTGCCTTCTGCCCATAGCACTAGTAATTTCTTGCCCACAGCTGTTACTCTCCATCCAGGCATCTGCTCTGATGTACTTTGTGCTTGACTTCCTGGTAGAGATTAAACCTTTCCCCAGCCCAGGCTTATGTACATTAGCATCAGTGACACTTTTTTCCCCAGAACCCTTTCAATAGGACCCCCTTTGGGGAGTTGTTTTGTATCAACTTCAATAATATCAGGGCTGGGCAAAGGCCCCCCCCAAATTTTTGGCTAGCAACTCTGGGAGCCCTAAACAGCACAGTCAGTGATAGGAAGGCTAGGAGTGGCAGTCCCACAACATCTGGAGGGCTACACTTGCTCTGCCCATTTGTCCTGGCATACACTATCAAAAGCTATTTTAGGTTTTTTAACTTCCGGTGGCTGCGGTGTGGAGCTAGGTTGTCACCCCATGTAGCCCCGGGGGGAGACAATCGCCCCACGAGGTCGAGAACTCGTTGGAGGAAGGGAGAAAAGGGACGAATATCCCCTTGGGAAAGGGGGTTCAGAGGCATTTTGGAAATGACCAGATTTTTAAGCATGAGTGCCCGAAAAAGTCATCTGAAGTTTGGGACACGGATCGCACTGAAGAGGTCGTAGCAAGCCGCCATTACCTCGTGGAGGTTCCTGAGAGGAAAAATCCTCACCACCACTTTATTTTAAAAGAAGAGAGGTTTTGGACGGGAAAAAGATCAGAGGCTTTTGATCTACATTTTGGGCGTGGTAAAGAAAATCCAGCGCAAATAAAGACCCTACACGAGGAAAAGAAAGAGGAAGGATCCTGGCAAAGGGCTCCGGACCATCGGGAGCTGAGCTCCTGTTGGGGAGAAGGGGGGAGACGGCAACCCAGAGACTTTTGCTAACGATTTGATTTAAGAGTATAAGAGAGACTTATAAGCAGTAAAATTTTTACTTACATTTGGTGTTGGTGTGGGTAGATTGGAAGAGGTAAAAGAAGGGCGGTTGCAAGAGAAGAGACGGGCGACTGTAAGAGAAGTTAAGAGAAAGAAAAAGTGAAGACTGTTTAGAACGAAGTTGTAATCGGTGTGAGACGAGAGATGACTGAGAAAAAAGGAAAAAAGGGGGGGAAAATATCGTTCGTTCTCCGCTTTTTGTTTGTTTGTATGGTTTTGTTTTGGGTTTTGATTTTTTTCTTCCCTTTTGTTCTTCCGTCCCTTTTCCCCTTTTTTTTTCCCCTTTTTGCAAAATTTTTTGGGAAAAGTTCTGGACTTTGTTTTTTTTGTGTGGTTTTTTTGTATTTTTTGATTTTTGATTTTGTGCTTTTCAACCCTTTTTAGATCCTTTTTAGATTTTTCTTTTTCTTATTTCCTTTTTGCCCATCATATCTGGACTTGTTTGAGATTTTTTTATTTTTTGAAATTTGGTTTTCTTTTCCTGGAAAGGATAATTGGTGAAAGCAGGAGGTAGACGAGTGTATTTTATTTTTTGCAAGAGAGGGAAAAAATAGAATCGGGGTTAAAGTAGCAGTAAAAAAGGGGAAGATCTTCAAGGATGGTGAAAAGTTGGAGAATTGTTAGTGAGATGGTGAATAGCATTTCAAAGGGCAAGTGGTCATTAACCCTTTCACTACAATGCGGCGGGATTAGATAAGAAAAAGGGAAGAAGAAGAGGAAGAAGAAGAAGGAGAAGAGATAAGGGGAGAGGGGCATCATCTAGTGGAGAACATTAATAAAACAATTAATAAAAAAAAAAAGTAATACAATATATAATTTAAATTTTTTTTAAAAAATATGATGTGTACACTTTTATAATTTAAAAATTTCCATATTAGTTTTAGGAATTATTTTAAAAAGAAATTTTCACATATATATATATATATATAATATTTATATTTATAAATTCACATTTTTTAGAATTACTGGAATTAATTACTGGAATAATTATTGGAATTAATTATTGGAATTATTGGAATTAAGTTGAAAAGGTTAATTAAATAATTATTGGAATTAAGAGAAGTAGGCTAATTAATTAAGAGAAGTAGGCTAATTTTTAAAAGGTGAGTGGAACAAAGTTAATATAGAATATAAAGTACAGAATTGTTGACTTTATAATGAGTTATTGATTTATAGTGGTTTATTTATAGACATATTTAAACTTTCCTCTCTTTTCTATTTACTTTTTTTATTTACTTTATATATTGATTATATATGGATTCATATTAAGATATTAAGATATCAGGATTTTAAACATATTACATTAAGATGAAGGTGTTGGACTTTGAGTTCGGATATTAATATATTACTGTATATTATTATATATAATTATTATTGATTGAATAATATAATTGACTTTTAGGCATTGATAAAGTACTTATTATAGATTAATTTTTTGACTAAGGAATATTGAGTAGGATTGGTTTTTTTGGGTTCAATTTATGATGGCTGCTGGAACGAGAAGAGCAGTATCGGTGAAAACAACAATTACAAATGAGACCAACACTAGAAGAACATCCAAAGAGCACCGGAATTTACGACAACAATTATTGAAGAACTTAGGAAATTAAGAAATGAATTCAAAAAAATATAAAAGAATTAGTGTGTGATATGAAAGATATGAAAAAAGAAATAGGAAATGTTGGAGAGACATTAGAAAACATAACGATTGAAATGAAGAATATTAATTCAAAACTGGGAACAAAAAAGAACAACGAAGTTGGGAAAAGATGCATCAGTGAAGGAGAAACAAATGGAGAAGATTGAACAGCAAAATAGAAGTATAGAAGTGAAGTTCAGAGACAGGTGTATTAAGATCAGAGGTTTGAAAGAGATTCAAGGAGAAGACTTATATAATAAAAGGTAATACCATCATTGGTGAAATATATCGGATGGAATGCTGAACAACTTGATCTTGAGGTAGATAAGATGTTTCGGATCAATTCGTTTATCGCAAAGAAGAGGAAGTTACCACGAGATATCGTAATTTATTTTTTGAGAGAAAGAGTAAAGGATTTAGTGATTCAACAGAGTTATACAAACAAATTGTGGATAAAAAAAAGCCCAACTTCAAATATTTAAAGACGTTCCGGGACAGGTCCTAAAAAAAAGAAAATATTATTTTTTTTAAACTCAAGTTTTAAAAAAGGGGTAAATTTCCATATCGTTGGTGTAAGTTAGAAGGAATCACATTTCTATACAAAGAAAGAAGATTTACGTTGAATTCTGTTTTGAGAGCACAGGACTTTCTGAAAAGGTAAAAGGAAAAACCAAGGAAAAAAGACATATGGAAGAGCATGAGAAAGGAAAAGATTATGATAAGAGAAGTAAAAAAAGGTGAAGAAAGTCCAAAAGAACTTTCAAAGGGGGGAAAAGGGAAAATGGTAAAAGGGGAAAAAGATAGATAAAAGAAAAAGGGACAGAACAAGGGGAAAAAAGAAGAAGAAGAGGGAACAGGAGAAATAGAAGAAAAAGAAGAGAAAGAGGAAGAACAAGAACAAGACTTGGAGAAAGGGGGAAAGGGAAAAAGGACAGAGAGAAAGGAAAGAAAATGAAAATAGTATCATGGAACGTTAGGGGATTGAATGCTGTAATTAAAAGAAGAAGGGTATTCCATCACTTAGAAAAAAAAGCAGACATAATTTGTCTGAAAAAACTAATATGGGATAAGGATTTAAAAATATGTGAAGAATGAGATTGGGACAGGATTTTTCTACGACAATTAAGAAAAAGAAAAAAGATGTGACAATATTTGTAAATAAAAAATATAATGCAAAGGAAATATTCAGAGAAAATAGAGGGATGGTGATTGGAGTAGAAGTGGAAGTAATTGGCAACAAGATTTTGATAGTGGGAATTTTTTCCCCCACTTGAGAACAAATCGGCTTTTTATGAAAAACTTGCAAAAGATATATTGGACTATGATTATCAAAATATAGTATTATGTGGAGATTGGAATGGGGTGATTATTTTTAGAAATAGACAGAACATTGAAAAAAAAAAGGGAAAACACCAAAAAGAAAACTACCGAAGACTTTTGAAGAATTTAGGGATGTAACTTCAGCAACAGACGTGTGGAGATACTTTATATGGAAATCTTAAAGAGTATACGTATTTTTTAGAAGTACACAAAACATGGTCGAGGATTGATATGTTCTTTTGGGCTCGAAGACGTTATGTAAAAATATAAAGAAAATGGAGATCTTACCAAGGACATTATCAGATCACTGTCCTATTATGATGATGTTGAAAGAGAGAAAGGGAGAGTATAAATGGACTTTGAAAGATGAGCTTCTGAGAGATGAAAAATTATAGAAAAGGTAAAACAAGAGATGGGTTTTTTTTAAAAAAAATACAGGAAAAGGTACATCAAATAAGATTGTATGGGATGCAGGAAAGGCAGTAATAAGAGGTATTTTTTTGAAACAGGAACTTTTTAAGAAAAAGATGAAGAAACGGAAAGTTCAAAGTATATGGTAGAAATTAAAGTAAAAGAGGAAGATTTGAAGAAAGACCCAAATAATACGAAATTATTGAGAAAATCAAAATTTTACAGAAACAATTAGCTAAAGAAGATAGATTGGAGATTGAAAAAAAGATTAAAATAACTAGACAGAGATTTTTTGAGCATGCAAATAAAATTGGAAAATGGTTGGCATATAGATTGAAGAAAGAAAAAGAGAAGAGACTAATTACTGAGAAATTTAAAAAGGAGATAAGATATTTAGAGAACAAAAGAAAATTAAATATATGTTTAAAGAATATTACAAAGATTTGTTTGATGGTTCGATGATACAGAAGAATATATTCAGCAAGTGAAGAAAAATTTTTGATGGAATTGGAATAGTTCCAATTCAAGAAGATCAAAAAATAGAATTTAATAAACCCATTTCAAAGACAGAAAAAAGAACGGCAATCCAGAAATTAAAGATAGGAAAAGCACCTGGGCCGGATGGTTATACGGGAAGATACTATAAGGAATTTCAAGACCATTTGATTGAACCCCTTTGTAAACTTTTTAATAAATGGAATTTAAAAATAAAACCAAAAAATTTATGGGGAGAAGCATTAATTACTTTAAATTTAAAAGAAGGAAAAGAAAAATCAGAGGTAAAGAATTACAGGCCAATATCCTTACTAAACATAGACTATAAATATTTACATCTTTTCTTGGCAAAAGATTAAAGAAGATTTTTTAAAAATTTGGATTCATGAGGATCAAAAAGGAATTTTTTCCTGGAAGAACAATAAAAGAAAAATAAAAATAATATTGGACATAATTAAACATTATCACAAACACAATGAAAAGAAATTAGGATTGGTTTTTGTAGATGCCGACAAGGCTTTTAACAACGTGAAATGGAAATTTATAATTGAGGTACTAGAAAAGATGGATATGGGGGAAAAAATTTATCGATTGGGTTAAAAGAATATATAATAATCAGACAGCAAAATTGGTTATAAATGGGGAAATGTCAGAGAAATTTGGAATTAGGAAGGATAAAACAAAAGGGTTTTCCACTATCCCCCTTAATTTTTATAATGGTATTAGAAATATTAAAAAAATAAGATTAGGCAAGATTCGGAAATAAAAAGAGTAAAGATTGGAAGTCAAATGTATAAGTTAAGGCATTTGCGGATGACCTTGTAGTTATGTTGGAAGACCTAATCACGAGTGTGTTAAGACTGATTAAGGTTTTTGAGGAATATGGGAGACTCGCAGGTTTTAAGGTAAATATGGAAAAGACAACATTGTTAACCAAGAATATTTCTAAAAAAGAAGAGATGGAAATTGAAGGTTTAACTAATCTTAAAATATCAAAGAAAGTATGGTATCTGGGTATTAATATTACTGATAAAAGTATGGAGTTGTTTGATAATAATTATAAGAGAATTTGGGGGGGGATAAAGGAGGATTTAAAGAAATGGTCAAAATTGGATTTATCTTTAAAGGGAAGGATTGCAACAATTAAAATGAACATTTTGCCAAAAAATTTTGTTTCAAAATTTACCGATTATTGTAAATGATGTATCCTTTAAAACAATGGAAAAAAGATTTATCGAAGTTTGTCTGGAATGGCAAAAAACCCAGAATAAAATGGAAGGTGTTAAAAAATTTCAAAAAAGGGGGGTTAGGACTTTGGGTTTTTAAAAATTTTATTTCCATGTTAGTTGCCTTTGCTGGATAATAGATTGGATTAAAAATTTGAAAACAGGAGATTAATGAATTTTGAAGGGGCAGATCTCTATTTCAGTTGGCATGCCTATTTATGGTATGATAAAGTAAAGGTAAACAAGGAATTTAATAATCATGTTATAAGGAGAACATTGTTGAAGGTTTTTAATTTCAAAAGTAAATTTTATGGGAAAATACCACTATGGGTTTCGACACATGAGGCATTTTACAAAGAGAACCCCAATTAAATAAATGGATAATTTAAAAGGTTTTAAAAATACAAGGAGAAAATGTAATTTGGAAAAATAAAGAGGAATTGGCTCGGGTGGGTATTATTTCTCATTGGTTACTGCAAAGGCAACTAGAGGAAAATTTAAATGGTAAGAAGACACAGGGAATTGAAATAAGAGAGAAGGAATTTGATAAATTGTTAAAACCGGGTTTAGACCATTTGTTAGGTAGAAAATATAAACTGTTATTAAATTGGCATTTGGAAGATGAAACAATTAAAGAGAATATGATAGGATGGGGAAAAAATCTGGAACATTTATTCCCTTTTCAGAAATGGGAAGATTCATGAAGGGATGTGAAGAAATATTGTATTAATATTAATTTAAAAGAAAATTATTACAAGCTCTTCTATCGTTGGTATTATAAACCCAAATTTTAAAATAAGTAAGAATATAAAAGATACGTGTTGGAAATGTTCAAAAAAAAGGACGTTTTATCATTTATGGTGGTTATGTGATAAAGCTAAGGAATTTTGGAGAAAGATATATGAATGTATTGTTAATGTACTACAAATTAAATTTCCTAGAAGTCCAGAAATATATTTTTGAATATGTTGGATGATAGATACTTTAAAATGAATTCACTGAGAAAAATGATGATTTATATGGTAACAGCCGCAAGACTAGGTTTTGCAAAATTATGGAAGTCGAAGGAAATACCTATGGTAGAAAGGGTTGACTATGGAAATTGTATGATTTATGGGAATTGGACGAACTCACATCATTAATAAACGATAGATCGACAGAGTTGATTACCGAAGAATGGAATTTAGTAAAACCCCTTTGGGAAGCCCAATGGGGAAGGAATAATTAAGAAATTTGTAGAATTGGAAAAATTTAAAATGGAAATTAGAAAATAAACTTTGAAATTACATGAAAGGTAGTGGTATTATTCAATGAATACTGTAGTAAATGTTGGCCAACGACAAAAATATTGTAAATTATCTTCAAAGTATGTAGAGGAATAAGGGAAGGAGGGTAAGTGGGGGTTTTAAAAAAAAAAGTGTTAGTATTAATAAAATATAGTATTAAATTGTGTAATGATTTAATTAGATTACGTTTATATTTGAATTTTTTTTCTTTTTTAAATGTATGTAAGATTTATTGTGATGATAGAATTTATGTAACCAAAGACATAATGAATGTTTTATTTATATATTTGTTTTTTTGTTTTTGTTTTTTTTTTAGTAAAATAAAGATAATTTAAAAAAAACTATTTTAGGTATTTAAGTGTTTTAAGCAGGCAAGTAGATAGACACAAAGATGTATATCTTTGGTAAAACTTTTTTCCATATTATTAGACAGATTTCAGTCTGCACGACTTCTCAAAGTTTAGTACCAGCTTCTGTCCTGTGGTCACAGCAGATGTTCAACGCATAGACATCAGTGGAAGATACTTTATATCCAAACCTTGAAAAGTTTCATTTTTTAGATTTATGCAGACTAAAGCAGGAATGAGGAACTTGCGGTCATTCAGATACATATCTTCCAAGTGTCCCAGTTTGTCAGGGACATTCTCAATTAATTCTCTGCCATCTTTCTTTTTCAGCTGCTTTTAAATGACCTTGTTTTTTCTCTTCTCCTCCTATTACCCCAAAAAGGGGTGGTAGCCCTTGAGATCCTCCCCGCAATACTTGCAGGTCCATGCAAAAACAAGGGAATTAATTAATTTAATTTGGAAGGCTGTGAGAGGTGGGGTAACCTGGGAGATCTTTCTGCCAATGTTTATGGGGTCATTTCAGGAAAACCAACCAAAATTCAAAAGTAAACTAAATGTGTTTTATTGAGAGAAATTCAACCACACATGCACACAAGATTCAAACAGTCACTCACTCAGACAAGAGCTAGCCAAAGGAAAGGGAGGGAAAAGGGTTTATAATGAGATGTAGGGGAGTGGGTGACAATTAACAATCCAGAAAAGAAGCAAAGAATCAGTGACGTGGCTTAGACATGCACCTAAGGGCAGTACAAGTTGGAATTCAAACTAAGAGGATGTTCTGCATCCGATGTACTGCATCTGACTTCTCAAAACTGATAGTTTTTATACTCATTTTTTACTTTGGGGGGGCATGGGTGTAAATGGCTCTTTGGCTGAGTAAACAAAAGGAGTTTACAACAGATACAAAGGGGTCCAGAATGAGTTGATGGTCTTCCTTTTAGGCGACAGAGACTTTTTTAAAAGATGCCATAGCTCTGTTAAGGGAACAGTCTTGTGGACAAAGGGGAAAACTTTCAGGTTGGTGGGAAGAAGGTTGAAACAATCAATCTGCTGTTGTCTGATACCAGAGCTATTATAGCTTAGCTTAAGCCTATCACCTCTGAAGCTACCTGATGATTTCCTGACTATGACCTGGCTACTCCTAGAGAAAATCTCTGACCTACTTGTGCAGCACACTATCATGCCCTGCTTCCAGAATATGGACTCTGACTCAGAGTCTGAAACAGGGGACATGCCAGAGGCTGAAACAGCAGGCATGTCAGGATCTGCTGTACAGGAAGAGATGACAGTGCCACAAACAGAACAGCTCTAGCAGAGAGTCCTGCTCCTTCAGACACAGAAGAGCACTTAACTGTACTCACCTCTGCAGACCACAGACAGCAAAGAGAAAGGTCATGTCGTTCTCTCAGAATTTAGAACCGGCAACAATTAATCAAGCAAGAGCTGTGCTAGGCTTCAGACCTATATAGCTGCTGCCCTTCCCCTCCAGAAGTTCTCATAGCTTATCTGACATTCTACACTGCTGGATACCTTGCTGAACTCTGGAATACTCTGTCTGACCTTGATCACTCTCTTGCATTGGAACCTTTTTGGACTTTGTTTATGACCTGTGCTTACTGACTGGAAGTAAGTAACAAGCTGGGCGATATTCCATTTGTTTCGTTTGAATTATCAGCTGAGCCGCAGGGACTGAGATAGAACATGCACATGTTCAGGCACTGTTTTCCTCTTGTCTAGCTTGGCCTTCCAGTCACATCAGGACACATTTTATATCAAAGCCAATTAATATATCTTGCCAATTATATCATATTTTGCCAATTAAACCATATCAAAGCATGGGGATACACGGCTATAACACTCCCACTTTTCCCCTTCATCCTTAGCATATTTCAATTGCTGCAAAATACAAATGTAGTTTTCACTCAGTTAACTCTGTAGGAGGGAGAAGAGAGGAGGGAGACATGCAACCAGGTAATAAGCCACACCTGCTTAAATCCCCTCTTCCACACAATCATTAAAGGTACAGGAGTCCTCTCCAGTTTTCATACTGGCAACCCCACTTGTGCTAAATGCACTGGAGCAAGGCAAACCATTTTTTTTCTGAGCAACTAGTAATACCAATCAGGGTCTTGAAAACATAAACAGCTAGTTATTGTTTCCATAGACTCATGGAGTTGGAAGAGACCCCAAAGGCCATATAGTTGAACCTCTTGGCTATGCAGAAACATCCCTAAAGAGTAGCCATCTAACCTCCAATACTGTTGTTCTGTTGTTGAATAGCTCTTAACAGCAGGAAGCTCTATCTAAGGTTTAGTCTGAATCTCCTTTCAGCCTTCTATGGCCAGAGACAGAAATTAACTGGCTAAAATCAATCAAATTATCAATTGTTGGAAATTTTCTTACCAGAGTGAGACAACATATGTTAAAAAAAAAAAAAAACCAAAGTGATTGACTGGTGTCCTATTGGCACCAATAGAAACACAACAACACTTAGTGCTGAAGAGTTCAAAGTGTCTTAGCTAGAGTAGCAATGATAGCCTTAGTTAAACGCAAATTTCCCCCACTTATTTGACAGGTTAGAAGGAATTACAGAAGCCCACTTGTTACCAACCACACGTGTGCTGCTTGTAGCCTCTCAATCAGCTTATTACCTCTCCCACCACCCCCAGCTTGCTTTGCAAGCAGCATGCACATGTGAGAGGTGCCAAGCAAAGAAAGAGCAGAAATCCCGGATGAATTAATGAAACTCGTCCTTAATTGGGAAGCATCAAAAGAGCAAATGGTCGTCTAACAGAACATCAAAAGGTGGGGGCTTCCTGTAGTTTAAGTGACCCAGAATCTCCTCATCTCCTTTCCACCTATCTTGACCTCTCTGTGAGTAAACTGATATTCTTAGGGATCTTTCAGCCTCTTCTCTTCTCTTCCTGCCTACCCCACCCCCACCCCCAAGCTTCTTCCAAATGTGAAACTAGTTTAGTTCAGCATTAGCTTAGCCTCCTAGGACATTGTTACTCAAAGTGGTGGTTCTTGGACTGATGTCACCCCCTGAAGAGTTTCCAGGGAAGAGAGAAACAATTGTTGCCAACAGTCCCCAGTAACTGAGACACAAAACAAAACAAAAACAAATAGCAGGTCCCATACATCACAGCACTATCCTAGAGAACTTTCCTCTCTTTAATGGAGTTCTTAGAAGAAAGCCTTTAGTTTGTTGCTTGAGCGAATGGGGTCTTTGCTCCTTAATCAGGATTTCTAGTTACTGCAAACACTCTCCATGAGGAACAACACCAGCACATGTCTGTTAGGGGGGAAGTGTGGTCCTTGTGGCATGAGGAATTGGCTAACTCCTGCCACACCAACACCACCACTGACCATTGGTCATGTTGGCTAAAGCAGCTAGGACTTGCTTCCAACAACATCAGAAATGCCATATGACTCCCATCTTTGGTTTAATTAATTCAGTGATTTCTTAAAAACACTTGCAGTTTGCTCATGGTCTCCCTTTCTATCCTCTTTCTTTCACCATGAAACTCAAGGTGGTGCATTGAACCTCAGTTCCAGGCAGTCTCTCATCCAAGCAGTGACCACCTTCAAATTCTTGCATGAAGAAAGCTTCAAAATAGTTGTAGGATCACAGGAATGAGGGCCCTTTAGTTCTATAGATGTTTTGGTCTACAGTTCCCATAATCCCTTTCCTTTGGTCATGCTGTCTGGAGCTGCTGGGAGTTAATCTGTTGGGAGTACTTTGATTGTGGTCATTTCCACACTACACTCTTATAGCACGATTATTCCACTTTCAACATCCTATGGAATCCTGGGGTTTGCAGTTTTGGGAGGGGCCACATGGCCCCTCCCGAAACTGCAAATCCCAAGATTCCATAGGATGTTGAAAGTGGAATAATCACGCTGTAAGAATGTAGTGCAGCAATGGCCTGTGTGTCTTCCTGCATGGCAGGGGGGTTGGAGTGAATGGCCCTTGTGGTTTCTTTCCACTCTGTGATTATGATTCTATGATGTCCAAATCATATGATGGGGCCAAAGATTTACCACCCTACCATATCATCTGCCCTCAGAGCATAGCTTGTTCAGAGCTTGGCAAAGTTATCTTTCAGACCCACAACTCCCAGAATTCTCCAGAAGAATTCCATCTTGGAATTCTGGGGGGTTGTTTTGCAGAACAATCATCAGCCAAGTTCTACCTGAGACTCACCACATGAGAGATGCTATTAAATTTTTTACCATTTTTGCTTCTGCTTTTTCTATAGGCCTCTGTCATGATCATAAGAATGAAAAAAAATTTCACTTACTCCCAACTTCTTCTCCTCACCCCATTAAAACATTCTAAAGGAATCCACACTAGGAAGAAATACATGCTTCTCAAAGTGCCCTGTGCCAGATGGTGGCCTCTATTGGGAAAAAGGCCTCAGAAGATGGAGGCCTAGTCAAGGTGTTGTCATAGCAATCAGCTGTTCAAGCAGGAGGGTTGTTATAGCGGGTGGCTCTTGGATAGGTGATAAGGTTTATAATAGTGATTCTATTTCATATAGTGTAAGCAGAGGGGGTTATTTTAAAAGAGATTAATGAAAATGGGCATGCTCAGTAGCCCCAAAGTGCTGGCCAGTGGTTGAAGTTTGTAGGAGTGGGAAGTGGAAAAATTATCCTAGAAAAGGCATGGCCAGGGGACCATTCGCACTAGACAATTACAGAGTTATGATTCCACCATAGCCCTCTATGGGCCCATGCTAAGGATTTAAAATTGAGGGGAGGTGATTTAGAGTTCTCAGCCAGAGAGCTCTAGTAGTGCCTCACCAAACTACAAACTCAGATTTCCATAGGATGCAGCCATGGTAGTTAAAGTAGTATGAAAGACAGCCAGGGGCCATTTTTACCCTATACTGTTATTGTGCTATTATTCCACTTTCAACATCCTGTGGAATCCTGGGTTTTGCAGTTTTGGGAGGGGCCTTTAAAATTCTCAGCCAGAGAGCTCTTTGGCCTCAGTAAACTACAAACCCCAGAATTCCACAGGATGTTGAAAGTAGAATAATAGCACTAAAACAATGTAGTGCGGAAAGGCCCCACGTTTGGTTGAAGATTTTGAATAGAGTGTCCTGAAAAGGGCATGGTCATGGCTGGTTGAAGAGTGGGGTGATTCGACTAACTGTACCCACCTTCCCAGGAGGCAAAGCTTTCATTAGTTTCTTATATACTATTGCCCCCTGCTCAAAATCTGTCCACAATGCATTGGTTCTGGTAGAATAGCCACCATCATCGCACATATGAAAACTAGGACACACGGAGCCAAGCTACATCACAATTTGGTCAAGATGACAAAAGCTGAGGAAGAACAGAAGAAAGGCTACAGTAGCCTGCGTTTGCCTGAGTCTACTGGGAAGAGCAAAATTCCACCCCTTCACTCCTCTCTTTCCCCACTGAGTTAACTGAAAGCAAACTAATTTTGTGCTTTGATCTCAGTGTTCAACAACTGAAATAAGTTGAGGACAAAGGGGAAAGAAGGTCATGGTGAAGAGGCAATGGACTTGTTTTCTGCTGCTCCAGAGACTAGGCCAAGGAGCAATGGATTCAAGCTGCAAGAAAGGCGATTCCACTTGAACCTCAGGAAGAACTTCTTGACAGTTAGAGCAGGACACGGCAGTGGAATACGCTGCCTCAGAGTTGGTGGAGTTTCCTTCTTGGGAGGTTTTTAAGCAGAGGCTGGATGTCCATCTGTTGGGAATGCTTTGATGTGGGTTCCTGCATGGCAGAGATTTGGACTGGATGGCCCCTGTGGTCTTTTCCAACTCTATTTCTATGATTTTAAAGCAGCTGAAAAAGTAGGATGACAGAGGATTAATAAGGACTGTCCCTGTCAGATCAGGATAGCTGGATTCTACATTGCAGGTGACAGTGGCAAAGCCCCACATATATCATATTTGCCACTGGATCTATAAACTGCCTCTGAATATGATGGGCTGGAACCCTGAACAGAAGCATTCCACATTGCAACACCAGGCCATTTTGGACTACACAGTGATAGCACTAGGAAACCAGTTTAATTGCTATGAGTGCATCCAACGTAATCCTGGGATTTGTAGTTTGGTGAGGCACTATAGCTCTTTGGTTGAGAATTCTAAATGACCCTCTCTGAACTGCACGTTCAAGGATTCATTAGGATGTCTCCATGGCACTTCAAGTGGAATATCATGCTATAATTGTGTAGTGTGAATAGGCCAACTGTACTGCAGCTTCCAAATGTTGAATCAACTGAACACAACATGAAAATACACAAAGCAATAGGAAGTTTAGCAATAAGCGACAATCATCATGAAATGATGGCAAGGCTACTTGTTTGTAATATGCTTAGGGCTTGTTGGATTATAGCAGTGTTCTGTAAGTTGCAATTGAATACACACTTACCTGGGAATAAGCCACATAGAGAGAGCCAGCATGGTGTAGTGGTTTGAGCATTGCAGACCAGGGTTCAATTCCCTGCTTGGCCATGGAAACCCACTGGGTGACCTTGGGCACCTCACACGCTCTCAACCCCAGAAACCCCCATGATAGGGTCACCATAAGTCAGAAACGACTTGATGGCACAGACCAACAAGTCCCATAGAACGTAACAAGATTTATGTCTGCATCAACTGTATTGGTAGTGTTTTTCTTCTTTCAAGCTACAGATATAACCACAACTGTACTCTGGGCAGATGGGATGTCATTTACACACACACACAAAGCTGAGGTGATCAGACACTAAGATAAAGTGATCAGTGACATTTCCTTGAGTTGTATGTGGGCGGGCATAGAGGAACCTTCCACTTTAGATGAAGCCCCACTCTCACATGTGACAGTTTGCCATGGAACCAACAGTCATCTACACAGAAGTAAACTTACCAGAGAGTTCCTTAACCAGAAGAAACACAGATTCCTTTCCACGGGCAGGTAAGCTAAATTTCTTTTTAAAAAAATTCTTTCAGGTCATTCTCTTCAATTGGAGCTGGGGTGGAGGTAAGATCTGAGAGAAATGGCCAATTTTTTGAAATACGCCTTGTGTCTCAGCATTACTGAGGACACTTTCAGAGACATACCCAAAATTCAGTAGGACAAAATGCCAAGTCCACCTGCCATGTTTCTGAAATAGGGCCAGCCCACAGAATTTTTCTGCCTGAGGTGGCCTCAGTGAATGTGATTCTGTCTCATCTACTGTGCCCAGTACCTAAGGCTGGTTAAGTTATTATGGCACCTGAGGTAGAAAATCCAACCCTTTTCTATCAGTAAAATAGGAATGCGAATAGACGCTAACATTTTCTGCTTTCTCATGACATAGAAAACCAGCTGTGTCAGGCAGCTGCCTCAGTCTTGCCTAATAGCACAGCTGCCCTGTTTTGACTGTGATAACTTCCCAAAAACAAGGGTTGGCCTGGATGTTGAGGGTAATATATATTCCCTACAATTGTCCCATTATGTTCCAGCTTCAAGGATGAAAGACAAGTAAACAACTGTGCCTCTAGGAAGTGTCTAAAGATGTGGGGTGATATTAAATTTAGAATCATTTCCACTCACAGCTTTACATTCCTAATTTGTATGGAAAGGTATAAAACCTGTAACTACCAGATATGCTTCAGTCTCAGCAACTTTGGACAAAGTGTGCTGTGTTACTTGCTTTGCTACAATTGAACACTGCTGTCTGCTTCTGAGTGAAGTTTGCTGGTTGCAACTTACCTAGAGCATGACTTGCTATCTTCCTCCGATTTTCAGGCCCAGTTCAAAATGTTAAGTATTAACTACGAAATTCTTTCTATACCTGAAAGCATGTATCTTTTTTGAGTGTCTACACCATCTTCATCTTCACACAGCTTTGTTGAGATATACAGGGGAAGCTTGGATCTCTCTCCCCCATCTAAGTGGCTGAATCCTCTCCCTGCCCCCATCTGCTCAACAACACTCTTGTCAAGATGAAATTGCATGAATTAGTCTCTGTCTTCAGAAGGCATGTGAAGACGTTTATCTTTAGATTACCATGTGGGTAATTGTAGTTTTGTTGTGATTTGATTGACTTTGGCTTAATGCATTTTATTCTACAGTGCTTTTGAGATGTCTCTGGAAAGGCAGCTGAAAAAGAAAAATTTTACAGTCTTCACTTATTTGTGTTTTCATGCTGCTATTTGGCCCGAAAAATGTCTCATTACTCAAAAAGTGAAAATAAACCAAAACGAGACTGATCAGAAAAGAGCCAAAGTTAAAATACAGTTAGGAAAATTACATGAACAGTTATTGGGGCCAGGGTTAATAAAAAAGCAATACAGTGAGAAAATCATTCACCATCAACAGTCTAGTGAAAGAAGATATTTACAAAAGATCAGAGAGAAGAGATAGAGTTCAAGAGAGAAGAGCAAGAGCCTTAAGCCTGCCTCCAAAGCAGAGAAGGCCCAGTTCCACATATGTGCCAACCTAATTTGAGAGTCCTTGGAAGATCTCAGACAGAGTGAATCTGCAGAACCTGGGAGAGTTATTTTAGATTACGGCTCCCAGAATCCTGCAGCCAGCATGGGCACTGGTCATGCTGGCTGAGAGGGTCTCTGGTGTATGAAATCTGGGCCAAAAACCATCTAGGGCTGTAGAGGTCACAACCAGCCTCATAAACAAAACTGATATGACCACAACCAATCAGTGAAATGAGACATAATTACTTATCTCAACTATTGTTTCTGGGAAAGGGATCTTAGCTGCATACAAGTACCAACCATTAGCAGTGCAGCTAAGTTGATTTAGACACTGGACTTAATAGTCTAGTTATCTCTTCTCTGAAGGTGATGTGTTTTTCTTTAATTGGGAAATAGCCAATTAACTTTTTTCTTTTCCACATACCCCATACTTGCATGATTTACAACTTTTCTCTATTCCTGGTATTTTCAAATAACAAAAATTTAAAAAAAAATTATTTGTCATACCAAAATCTAATAAAGAAAAAGAAACATACTGGGCAATTTTGTTTTTTAAACTTACATAAACCATAGTCCCATTGTTACTGTGAAAATAATCATAAAATGAACATCAGTAAGCACAGACAGGCCCAGCCATTTACTTCCAAATACTTGTAGTCCTGTCATTGTGAAGAAAAACTTCTTGCTTAGAATATAAAATTAAGAAAGAAAATGATGAAGCAACCAGCATTAGCCCTGGTGGGCCCCAATGTATCTGTGTCAGCTTAGGTGTTAATGCATAAGAAGAGGACCTTCTCACACTACATAATTGTAGCATTATGATTCTGCTTTAACTGCCATAACTGCATCCTATGGAATCCAGGGTTTTGTAGCCTGGCAAGGCATCAGGGGATCTCTAGTATCTTGCCAGCAACTATTTACCAGTTTGTGCCCCCCCCCGCCAATACCTGATGAAAGTCTTTATTCCAGTGAGTATAGCATGTGTTTCTGCAAAATCAACATACTGTCTGCATTCCTAAATTACATGCTGTATACATTTCTGTGTTTACAAAGGGACCACATCCCAAAAGATGGGATTTTTTGGCATCTTATTCCGTCTATGCAAAAAGAAATCTTTCCAAATTTTCAAATCAGGAAAATCTCTTATAATAAGGGACATTATTACCTTAGGTGATACTTATCTCCAGATAAATTGGCAAAGACGTACAGTGCCTTAGATGACAAATGCTAGAAGTGTAAGGAAGAGAAGGGAATGTTCTACCACATATGGTGGAATTGCTCCAAGGCAAAGAGGTATTGGGGGGAAAAATACATCTTCAGATAGAGAAAAATTTGGGTCTAAAGTTCCAATTGAAACCAGAATTCTATTTGCTGGGTATGATAGTGGAAGATATCAAGAAGAAATATGGGGAACTGTTATTTTATATTATGGTGGCGGCCAGAATTGTAACTGCCAAATGTTGGAAACAACCAGACAACCCAGAAGATGACGATTGGCTAATCAAATTACTTGACATGGCATGGATAAGCTGACTAATTTGATAAGAGCTACTAATTTGGGAAATTATGCTGAAACCTGGGACCCTCTTATTGCATAGGTAAGAGGCAGACGGGGAGACTTAGCGACAGCTAGTTTTGTAGACTAGTTTTGAGTTGAAATGGAAGCCAGATAGTTGAAGCCAGATAATGTAGAGTAACCTAAATAATCATCTCTGTTAGTCTGGATTTTTGATATTGAATGTAGATGGAACATATAGAGGTTTAATGTTCAAACAATAAGGAAATGGAACTTTGAAAATTATACATATATAAAAATAAGATATGGTAAGTGTAAAAGTGGAAAATATAATTTAATGGAAACTTGATAAAGAAATTATCTTGAGTTATGAAGTGGGGTATACCAACTGGATGTACAAATGAGGCATGAATGTATATTTGTTTGTTGTTTCTGTGTTTTAATGTATTGAAAATAAAAAAAATGCAAAAACAAAGTATAATAAGGGACATTTGCCAGCCCTACAAGGGACAAGATTTCTGACCTTCAAATAAGGGGCATCCTTTGTAAAAAGAGATACCTAGCAATGCTACCACTGCTAAAGGGAGTAATGCTTTGTGCACAAAACATTCCAGATTATGTATTTGGTACCTCTAGAAAAGACTTAGGAAAGATTCCTGTCTGCAGCCCTGGAAAACTATTGTGAGAGTTCCTGTGTCACAGCAGCTTTAGGGTGATCCCATTTTGTAGCAGAATTCCCAGTCTCCTTGGAGCCCTATAGCATAGATTATGAAATAGCTTCCCTCCTTCCTTTTCTTCCCTTCTTTTTATCATAAAGGCTTGTGTTGAAATAGCATTGCTAGTATTTGCACCTGCATTGTTTCAGATGTCCAATTCTGCCCTCGCTGGCATCAGATTGTGCTGCATGTTGGATGGGTGGGAAACATCCTCTTGGTGGTGACAGTGATAGTGATGGCTGTTTGGGGTGAGTATCTAAAAGGTAAATGTTTGCATGAGACTCCAGGTTTAAATTAGACATCTTCATCTGTGTGTGTGTTATTTATATCCTGCCATTCTCTGAGAACTAATACTCAAGGCAGGTCACAAGACTGACACCATTTCCTCACTACACTGTTATAGTGCTATTATTCCACTTTCAACATCCTTGGTGGAATCCTGGGGTTTGCAATTTAGGGCAGGGCACTTAGAATTCTCAGCCAGAGTGCTCTTTGGCCTCAGTAAACTTCAAACTGCAGAATTCTACAGGATGGTGAAAGTGGAATAATTGCACTATAACAGTGTAGTGTGGAAATAGTCTGAAACCATACAAATAAAAACTGATGGTCATAAAAGTAGAAAAAATACTAGTTGAGACTGCACTGGCAGATGCAGCTGTGGGGATGGACCTGCACTGTCACAGCTATTCTTGCTGATGCTACCCATATCTACCTCTTATGCCAGGAAGCACCCCAACCAAAATGCTATAGTTCAGGGAACCTGATTTCCAAAATGCTATAGATCAGGGAACCTGGAAGTGAGGACTGTAGTGCTCTCCCAGTTGCAGGATATGTCAGGAACAGGCAGTGGAAGAGGTCCCTTAGGGTCTTGCCATAACTGCTGCTCCCCATGACCAGGACAGACCTATGGTCATCATTTTCCAGTGCCCTGATTGGTAGTAGCTCAAAACCATTCATTTGGAGTGTTGCCTGGCTGAAGAGGTATTTTTTTGCCATTATGTTCAGTCACTGAATACTGTAAACAGGAATCCCCAAAGTTACAAGACTGTACAACATTTTAAGAAGATGACTTTAGGATTTGGGTGGGCAGCTATGGAAGAACTAGACACAATCTTCAAGTGTAAAGACAGAATACTGAATACCAGGGTCAGGACTCCCAGCACCATCATCTTTCCCCTTTCTATGCATAGTCGTGAAAGCTGGAGAGTAAAGAAAGCAGACAGGAAGATAATTCATTTGTAATGTGGTGCCGGGGAAGAGTTCTAAGGATAACATGGACCAGTGATGTATTTAAGTTTTTTACTCCAAGTCTCTACCTTCCAGTCTCAAGTCGAGTCTCAAGTCTTTGCAAGATAATTCAAGTAGAGTCTCAAGTCTAGGAGCCAAATTTAACAGAAAAAAGGAGGTGGGGGGATGGGTTTACATTTCAATAATTAGAAAATCAAAGCCTCATACTGTCGCTCCTTTTTCCACCTTGCCTCCGCAATGCTTCAGACAGAGTTTAAAATTTCCTTTAAGGGGTTAAGCTTTAAGGGAATGCAGCATACCTAGCCTGGTGGATTCCTCATGAGTAATCAGGATTTGATTTAAACCCACAAACCCATAGATTCTAGCCTTTCACTTCTTTGCCTTCCAAGCCTCCTTTACTTTAGACCAAGCCCTTCACTAAAAAAAGACAAGTCTTGACTCTAGTTGAGTTGATTCATGATTTATTGACAAACTGAGTCCAAGAGAAGCCATTCAAGTGACTTGAGTTGGACTCAAGTTCAAGTCAATTGACTCGAGTCTACATCACTGCTGTGGACTGCTTAAAAAGCAAATAAATGCGTATTAGAACAAATCAAGCCAGTACTCTTTACCCTAGAAGGTAAAATAATTAAACTGAGACTGTTGTACTTTGGCCATATCATCACAAGATATGACTTGTTAGAAAGAGATAATGAGTCTTGGTAATGTAAAAGTCAGTGGAAAAAGATAAAAAGACCACATTACAGGTGGATAAACACAATCAAGGCAATCACAGCCTTGCAAGATTTGAGCAGGACTGCTGATGACAAAGAGAATTGGAGGTCTCATATCCATAGGATCACCACGAGTCTGAAGAGAAACCAGAGATTCATTTCACAGAGGACTGCTACTTCTTGCGACCCAGTTCTCACCCGCTGTAGAGATAACGTTTCTACCCCTCTTCAGGCATTCTGCAGTATGCATTTGGTAAGATTTATGGCACAGACTGTTTTACTCAGCTGCTTGATCTAATTTGTGAAACTTGCCTTCAGATCTGGGAAAGAAGTAGGGTGTGAAATAGAAGTAGCTGCATCTCTTCATAACTGGAAGTTTTCTGAGAATTAGTTTGTGGAATATATTTTACAATCAGAAGGACTCCAAAACAACCGAGATTGCAGTAAACTGTTTCAGCCCACTGCAATAAAGCTTCACTCATTTGGACTTTGCTAATACAGATTTTTTTCATAGGATCACCATGAGTCAAAGCTGACTTGATGGCAGTTAAGAGCAACAACATGAAAAAACAAAAACAAACCCAGCTTATAGTCTGATCAGTACTGAACCGGATGCCAACCACTGTCATGTTCATAACCTTATTAAACAGATCATAGTGTTAAAACACCACTGAATGGTGGTGTTAAAACACCCCCAAATCTGTTAAAAGACTCTTTCTCAGCAGTCAGTTGCTGAAAACTCTGCTCAGGTAAATAAAAAGATTTTTCATTGCTTCTTGTTGGCAGAATAACAGGGAGAAAAGACAATCTAGCCCTCTATGCTCAGTGAAACCTATAAGCTTCTCCATGCCATGTGGGAATTAAGCAGGAAGACCAGACTTCATTGATGAGAAGAAGGACAGGATAGTTTCTCTTCCACTCTTAACTAGGTGTTAAACAGACCCTTTTAAATTCCACTGTACATTTCTGGAAAAGATGAAAATGGTAAAACATGACAACCTTTTGTGTCTATGCTAGATGCAGCAAAACAGGATGCCAACAATCTAGAATGATAATTTTTTAATTCTTAGATTACAGTCAGTCCTCCACATTTGCAGGTTTGACTTTCACAGATTTGATTATTTGTGAGTTTCGTCAGTCTTTGGGCCCATATCTCAAGCACTTCTTTTCTTTTCCTTCTTGGTGGCTCTGATCAAGCTGCACAGCCCTTTAAAAAAAAAAGCGCTCTGGTCTTCCTCCTCCACCACCAGCTGCTGCCTAGCCAGCTAAGGATGGCTGACAGCCCAATTTCTCAGCACCACAAACCCTGTCTCGATGCAACCCGACACCCAAGGAAGATAAGCAAGAGAGAGGAAGTATAGGGCCACTGTTCCAACCCACACTTTCCCTGACCTGGCTTGGACTTTGGGTGCCCATCCTCCCAACCATGCCTCAGGCCCCTTCCCACAGACACGCAGACATTTTTTCCACTTTTTTTAATTTTTCCACTTGTTACCCTGCTTGCTGGGTCCCAACGCCTGTCAAAATTATCACTTGTGGGGAAAATTAGCTATGAACACTGCTTTAGCAATGCAAAGAGGGCAGGGTAATTAAGGATCTTGGCCCAGTGTTTGCAGAGTTGGATCACAGAGAATCAGGCTAACTGTTCAAATTTAAGTATTTTATTGACATAGATGTTAAAATCCATACAATCACTCAGCTGCGCTCACTCCAACAAGCATACAAGACTATAGAATTTTTTTTAATTTTTAAGTATTTCAGTTACATTATTAAAAGAGAAAGGAGAGCCAAAAAAGGAAAAAATCAGGAAAAAAAGAACACACAGTAACATATCATAGATATTATCCTCCTCATTTTTCCTAATTAAATTATCATATTTTCCTTAATGTCCTGGATTTACCTTTATTTCTTATTTTCTTAATTCTCTTAGTATTCTAATAGCTTCTCCTTTACTCCCTCTCATTTCCACCTCCCCACTTCAAGAAGCAAGTGCTAACATATATCTATTTCATTCTCTGAATTTCTATTCTTACTAATTTTGCAAAACCATTATTCTCCCTAATTTCTTCTATATCTGAAGACTATAGAAATTTAGAAAGAGGCGAAAATTAACAGAGAGAGACATAAGGGTTTCGAGGTAATACTGTACCAATCCAGAAGTCTTCAGCTGGGAGAAAACAAGCAAAAAGCTGATCTCAGCCACGCCTTTTGAGGCTGAGGGGAGCTTACCAGCATCATGGTTTGCAGGTCTGGGAAAACTCCAAAAAAAAAAAAAAAAAAAGGGAGAAAAAGGGGGCTAGTTATAGTGATAAACAGAGCTGAAAAAAAAATGTCCTGTGGACCAGATGGCTGCATTTTTATGAAGATGGATTTCAGCACTGTAGTTCAAAGAAAATACAGCCAAACATCCTTGCAGTTTCCTGCAAGATGAGTTTCTCATCCAGGGATGCATACCTCAAGGTGTCACGTTCCAGGCTGTTTGCTTTGTTTATTTGTTCCCAGAAACGTATTCTCTCCTGCTCACTGCTGAAAATCAATTCAAATGGCCTGTGAACCATTTGCAAGATTCACCTAGGAGGCGCGGCAGAAAACAGGCTACTCTTTGATCTGTATCCATAGCTCCACTGCCTACATGTCCGTTCAGTAGATCTCTATGGCTCACTATGTTTGATATAAAATAATTAGGACCCTCAGAACCTAGTTTTTAGGTGGGCTAGGTGGGTAACACACTTTTCTGAGGGTCCCTAGAGAATATGGAAGGCCAACTGTATTGGTTTATTTTAAGCCTCTTCCCTCCAAGCTCTGGCCAGACAGGGTTTTGGGGGGAGTTATTTCTATGACACTTCCTGACCCCGCTTACACTCTAAAGCATATGACACCATAGGAAAAAAAAGTAACAGGAAAAGAGAAACAGACAGTAGGAAAGAAAGTCTTATGGAGATCTTATTTTGTCCAAGTTAAACAGAAATGGTTGAGGACACAGAGGGGTCAAACAGAACTAGTCTGTTCACAAGGCAAATGGAGTAGGCCTCGCATCTCTTCTTTAGGGTAATTGTTATTTAACACATATTCTTCTCAAAGTCATCAAATGGTGACTAAAGGTGGCAGCAGAAAGTCTTCAGCACCTGTCTCTGGTAGTCAGCGTAGCACAGCCAGTGGGAAAGAAGTAACAGCAACTGCAGGAGAAAAATAACCCATGTAACAAACAGCTGAGGAGTGCGCCACGGTCTGATTGTATAGAGCCTATGTAAAACAGAGTCTCAGGAAGTGTGAAAGAATATTTCATTTCTCAAATTAGTCCAATATATTTTATCCAGGGAGTATTCATGTGGCCGCCTTCAGAGACCGTTCGTGGGGTAATGCCTTTGTAATGATAATTATTGGCAAGAGTATTATGGTTTGTCTCCTGCTCAGAGAACCATCAATTGTCAGGTATAAGCTTTGGAGATACTTTTTTGAAATCCATATAAGTTGATTTTCAAATTGTTTTGAAAGTATTTTTTGATATGTATACATTTTATCCAGTTTGATACTATGTATATGTGTATATGTATATATATATATATTATCAAGTTTAATACCATTTCTATATTGATGTATTTTATATAAAATTTATCATGAGGCATAAATGTGCATACGTATTCTCACAATTCTTCAGTCGAAACCATGCCTATAAATATTAAATATTATATAAATAATATAATATTTAAGTAATATTATATAAATCTTTATTATACAAATATTTTTGCATATTTATTATTCTGCCTCTTTTTCTTTTAACAGCCCCTGAAAAAGGTCAAACAAATATTTCCTGGCTGAAATATGTTGGATTAATTTGAGAAATCTCTTTTTTACACAACTGAGTCTCTCTTTCACAAAAGATTCATTGTGAAAGTTCTTTAGACATCCATCCTAGTTCTTTTTTAGACACCTCTCATTTTTCCTCCTCATTGGAACAGCTTCAAATTGTGTCTTCAGTATCTCACTTTTAAGAAACTTGCATCCCTCATTAACTCCCTTCTCTTTCAGTATTCCTGATCATGGGGTTACATCCATTATTTCCCTAACATTACTAAAATCAGCTTTCTTAAAATTTTCTTAAAGCCTAAAGTGCATGTTTGACTACACTCGACCTCCTCTTTCCACTTTATTACAAACTCCAGGAAAACAAAGTCACTCCTATGTACAGATCATGCCACTTCCACCATATTCACCAGGTCAACATTGTTGGTTAAGATTCAGTCTAAAATAGCTGATTCCCTTGTTGCTTCTTCCACCTTCTGGAACTGTCTGGAAGGCAAATGTGGAATTGTTGGACCTTATATTCTTGGCAGAGTTTGACTTCCAAATATCAGGATAGTTAAAATCTCCTATTACTATTACATCTCTCTTTTCTGAATGTTTCGTCACCTGTTCCAGGAAGACATCATCCAAGTCCTCAGTCTGGCTTGGGGTTTGTAGTAGATCTCCACAATGACATCACTTTTCTTTCTCTCCCCCTTAATTTTTAGCTGGATGTTCTCAACCTAGCTTCATGAACATCAGTGACATATAATGCTCCTGCTCTTCCTCTCCTATTTGGTCTGTTTCTCTGAAATAGTTTATACCCTTCTATTACTACATTGTAATCATGAGAACCAACCCACCAGGTTTCAGTGTTGCCTATTATATCATATTTGCTTTGCTGTACATCTTGTTTATTGTCTGTGCTCTATGGACTAATGTAGAGACATTTAAGACCATAGGTCTTTCCCCCTGGCTGCTTATTTAAGGGTTTTTTTTCCCTCTCCTAATGTTGAGTTCTTCTCCCTATAACATTTGGGCTATTATCTCCAGCACTTGACACATTCTTCCCGCAGGAATACTGTCTCCCTCCCTCACATCAGCCCTTCTGATCAGGTTTGTGAAACTCTCAGCAAAAACATTCTTGCCAACTAGTGTGAGGTCCGACCTATCTCTTGCCAGAAATCTGTCTGCATGAAACCACAAATCACGTTCCAAGAAGCCAAATCATTCTCAGCAACACTATCTGTGGAGCCAGTTGTTCATCTCCGCTAATCTTCTCTCCCTTTTTGGGCCATGTCTTTTAACTAGAAGGAAAGATAAAATTACAACTTGTGCATCAAGGTCCTTCCGCTTCCTGAGGCTATGCATTCCACTGTCATTAGTACCCAAATGGCCCCAAAAGGAATAAGTAAGAGTCAGTGGGCTTGACATGTTTTGTCAGCCTCTCTGTTACATCACAGATTTTTGTTCCAAGGGGACAGCACAGCTCTTAGACATCCTATTAGGCCTACAAACCATTGCTTCTGTTCCTCTCATCAGGAAGGTCCCCACCACCACTCAATATCTCCTCTAGAGATTGGCAGGGGCCATTCCATGTGCTGAATCCCTCCCAAGGTCACCTGCATGTTCTCTGAGGACTGACATTGTTGCTCTTGTTGCTGTTCCTAGTCACCACTGAAAAGGGAGAGAGCGTCAAATCGATTCTGTGTTTCCAAACTCACAGAACGATCCCTGGTCCTTTTACTTCTATGTTACACATTCCTCCAAATGTGTTCCTCCTATGTTTAGGAACTGACCTCCTTCTCAGAAGTATTCCCTGTATGTTCCTCATCTAAGACAATCTGCTCTGCTCTGTCCAAGAAAACTTCATGCTCCCTAATATACTGAAGACTAGATACAAGGGCCTCAAGTTGCTGGACCTTCTTTTCCAACAGGGCAACCAACTTGCACTTGCTGCCAGTGTAGCTGCCCACATCCTCTGGCAAGGACATAAACATACCACAGGTGTTGTGGGTGACTGCAGCAGCTCCCTCACCATCCATATTCTGTAATCTTAATTAGCCACTGAAACAGAACTCCAGGCCTCACCCTCAAAACTCCCCTGCTGAATTCCCATACCAAACATTTGTTGGCTTTGACTGTCAGCCAAGCTCCTGGAACTGGAACTCAAGATACAGAGAGAGCTAGTGGCTGCTAGTGACATACTAGATCAAAAATATAGCTTGACATTTTTTTTATTGACGTGAACATTTAAATACTACTGTTTTCCCTTTCAGACAGTGGCATTTAAGATGATCTACACAACTAAAAACAATTAAACAATAAAATATAAGATAAATCGACTGGGACCACAGCTGGAGTGAAACTCTGCTTGCACATTTAGAACAAATGCAATGCAGAGTCTCATGGCATAGGCTGCCTTTATTACATCACAGCAGTTTTTGCATTTGATGCCTACATGAACACAGCTATCCCTCAGGAATTTTTAGAAGTGCAAAAGAAAATAGAGAACACTGCATCCAAGTCTATGCAGGCACAAAACGTAACCCTAAAGATAAATAAGAATAATGCCCTTTTTCAGTTCCACAGCTGATAAAACAAAACAAACTGAATAACAACCAGTTCATTACTTACTTCCAAGTAGTAAGCACAGAGTCATAAATAAAGTCCAACAGGATTCCAAGACAAGGGGATATTCAATCAGAGTATCAGCAAAGTAGAAGGTCAGATAAGCTCTGACAACTCCTAGAGGGGAAGGACATCAGCTATATAGGTCTGAAGCCTAGCGCAGCTGTGGCTTGATTAATTGCTGCCAGTTATAAATTCTGAGAGAGTGATGCTGGCTCTCTCTTTGCTGCCTGTGCTGTGCGAAGCTGGGTACAGGTAAGTGCTCTTCTATGTCTGAAGAAGCAGGACTCTCTGCTAGAGCTGGCACCGCCCCTTGTTGTGTTTGTGCCACTGTAACCTCCTCCTGTACAGCAGGTCCTGGCATGCCCCTTGTTTCAGACTCTGAGTCACAGTCCATGTTCTGGAAGCAGGCATGACAAATAATCCATCTAGGCATGATGGTAATAACCTTGGACATTTATGTTTACTTCTGGTAAGACTATTGTAATTTTTATGTCCTTAAATTTTACCTTAAATATAATAAAAGAATGCCTACAAACTACTAATATTTTTTGAGAAAAATAAGTTTTATAAAACCATAAATGTATGCATCAAAAAATCCTGGATTTATGGTGGGATCCATATGCCTTAAGTAATTCTGAGTATGAACCTGGACTCTGTTTCCTCTTCAGTTGTAAATAAAAACCACCATGAAAAACATGCAGCAGCAACAGCAGCTACATTATGCTCAAATCAAGGCAATGAAGGAAGCAATACATTGGAGAAGTTCAAGTCTATTCTGACACAAAATTTGTGTGAAGTTGGAATGACATCGAGAGGTAAATTCACTCTATGTTCTTTCACCAACTTGTTGCAAATTACAACTATATCCTCTATTTACCACTGTTAATGGTAAATAGAGGATATAATTATCGCTACCAATAATGACTTCTTTTTGACATAAAGAGACATCCATTGGCTCAAGAATATGCAGTTCTGAAAAATTGTTTTCAATTATAGTACCTATTCTATTACTTATACTTCAACAGTCATAGAATCACAGAGCTGGAAGAGACCACAAGAGTAATCAAGTCCAACCCCGTGCCATGCAAGAATACACCATCAAAGCACTCCTGACAGATGGTCATCCAGCCTCTGTTTAAAAAACTCCATAGAAGAAGACACCACCACACTCCGAGGCAGCATATTCCATTGTTGAATTGCTCTTACCGTCAGGAAGTTCTTCCTAATGTTTAGACGGAATCTCTTTTCCTGAAGTTTGAAGCCATTGTTCTGTATCCTAGGCCATTTCCTCACTGCACTGTCATGTGCTATTATTTAACTTTCAACATCCGATGGAATCCTGGGGTTTGCAGTTTAGAGAGGGGCCTTTAGATTTATCAGCCAGAGAGCTCTTTGGCCGCAATAAACTACAAGCCTCAGAATTCCATAGGATGTTGAAAGTGGAATAATACCATTGTAACAGTGTAGTGTGGCCCTAGTCTCTGGAGCAGCAGGAAAATAATCAAAATAATAACTATTTTAGACTATAGCAGTGATGTTTTCCCTGCCCCAAAAGGTTACATTCTACATTTGACTGAGGGAAAATAAGAACAAATAAAATTACATACTGATCTAACAATGAACATTTAATTTTATTTAATTTTATTTCACTCCCATCTCCACACGCCACACCAGAATCCAAATTCATGGCAATAGCTTCTGTCCCATTCTGTTTCTCTCTCCTTTACAAAGGTTAGAAAACCGTTCAAATAATTTCCGGTATTTAGGTGGAAGTGTCATTCTTTATTGTAGCCAATGGTATGGAAGAGATGATGGGAAGAGATTGCTAACTTGACAGGCGTTTCCCTAGGGCTAATTTTACTCTGGGAGACATGAGTAGGAGGACATCTTCACAGCGTCACTTGGTGTGTCACTGGCTGTGTCCTCACATTGATGATTTGGACATTGCCTCTGCCATCCTCTAGGTGTTACTGTTTTAAACTAGACCACTGCAATGTTTATACAAGGGATTGCTTTTGAAAATAATTCAGCAACTACAGCTCAGATTCAGGGCTTGGACAATGGTTGCTACGCTCTCAGTTGGGCTGGGTTTTACCTGGCTTCTAGGCACAGTTCACAATGCCCATTTGGACCTTCAGCTGGACTGAATTCTAAGGCCATTTCCACACTACACTCTTATAGTGCTATTATTCCACATTCAACATCTTTTGGAATTCTGAGGTTTGTAGTTTACTGAGGCCAAAGAGCTCTCTGGCTGAGAATTCTAAATGCTGTTCCCTAAAGTGGAAACTCCAGGAGTCCATCAGATGTTGAAAGTAGAATAATAGCACTATAGCAGTACATTGTAGAAAGGCCATAAGTTTTCATTTTGGAAGAAGGAATATTCTAGCCCATGTAGCTGACATATGGAGCAAAATGTAGAGCCTCTCTTCTATCAAACAAGTCTGTCCCTGCCTTTCAGGCACAAGGAAAGGGAGAGTGGAGTAAGCAACAGCATGTAAGAAGGTATTGTAAGAATAGGAGGAGACAGAGGAGGAAAGAAGAGAAGTGAACGATGAAAGCAGTGGTGTTTAAAAAGTGAGGGAGACAGGTATTGTGA
This sequence comes from Iguana delicatissima, assembly GCA_948472985.1. NCBI lineage: Eukaryota > Metazoa > Chordata > Lepidosauria > Squamata > Iguanidae > Iguana > Iguana delicatissima. The sequence goes on along the minus strand of CAOKZL010002480.1, from coordinate 400,800 downwards.
GTTGGTGCGGTGAGGTAGGGCAGGGAGTAAGAAGAAAGGGAGAGTGAACATTTGCAAACATGCCAAATTCCATGAGCAAGCAGAGGCTTGTATCTGGCCCTCTCTGTTCCAAGTCTTGCAGTTTTAACATTATACTGGTTTTCTCACTTCAGTTGTTACTATAAAAATGATATAAAAGTTGAAACATAGTGGAAGTAGAAAAATTCAACAATTAAAGCACTCAATTTACACACTTAGAATGCAAATTAAAGTATTTTGCATAATTAGACTATATGGCCACGTTTGAGGAGGTGAAATATGGCAACTCCGTAAAAGAGTTACACTGGTTCACAGTTTGTTTCTTGAGCTGAATTCAAAATTCTGGGTTTAACCTTTCATAAGCCCCTGTATGAATTGCTTCTTGCTGAATTGTTTCTAAATTTTGGCACTGCTTACAAGTTCTTGCCATTTTTTTTTTATTTGTCAGATGTTACTCACTGAGAGCCTTTCCTCACTACACTGTTATAGTGCTATTTTTCCACTTTCAACATCCTGTGGAATTCTGGAATTTGTAGTTTACTGAGGCCACGGAGCTCTCTGAGTGAGAATCCTTAAGGCCCCTCCTTAAACTGCAAACCCCAGGATTCCACTGAATGTTGAAAATGGAAGAATAGCACTATAACAGTGTAGGGCAGAAATGGGCTTAGAAAAGAATTATCAAAGGTAGAATTTTTAAAACAGCTCAGTGTTAGATTACATGTTTTATATATAGAAAGTCTCTGTTTTAATTCCCAGGATCACCTGTAATACACTTCTCAGAAACAGGACCGGTAAAGGCCAAGAGAATCACTGACAGTCAGAACAGACCAACACCCTATTTAGGTACTCTGCCTGAACAACCTGTAAGAGGACGTGGCCAAACCCTGAACAGGAGCATTCCACACTGCAACATTTTGCTGCAGTTACACAGTGAATATCATTATTTTAAAATGACAAAGAAATTTTAATCCAAATTGAGCTTCCCACTGAGCTAAATGTCTTCATCATTTTAAAACAATGATAGTTGCGGTGGTAAGAAGGAGAAGCATTAACTCTGGAGATAAGTAATATTGTCCTTTAAAAACAAACATTATTATACTCCTGAGATTTTTGTTATTTACTTTGCAAGTAAGTTCATCAGCAAAATTCTTTGTAAACTACTCTGAAATTTATGATATAGATCAGTCTTGAAGTTTAAGGAATAAATAATGGTTAAAATGTACAGTAAAACATTTTTTTTAAAATTTTAGATTCCACACACACTTTACCTTTCAGGATGATGTTAACCAGTCTGAAGCATAAATGTTAGGGATGGATCAAGATATAATTCCAAGTAATAATGCCTGCTTTTCTTCTTAGAGAACAGAAGCTGTGATCTGTGTCCTGTGTCTTGGCTTCTGCACAAGCACAAATGCTACTGGTTTTCTACATCAATTCAGTCCTGGGAGAAGAGCAAGGAAGACTGTGTAACAAAGAAGTCCCAGCTAGCTGTGATCCATGATCAGGAAGAGATGGTAAAGAATTCAAACAGGGTTCACCCTATCAGATAGAAACTTCTAAGATCCCCTCGTCATCAGTGGTCCAGCTCAGCTCTTGCAAACTCAAGGCTGTAGCTTCCTTGACTGAAACAATTTGTATGTAGTTCTATCTCCCTCTTTCCCTTTTGCCTTCCACTTTACCAAGTGTTATCATCTTTTCCAGTAAGTCACATTGTCTCATGACATGTCCAAAGTACAAGAATCTCAGCTTAGTCAACTTTACTTTTGGTGAGAGCTCAGGCTTGATTTGTTCTAAGAGCTCTTCTGCTTTCTTCTTCTTCTTCTATCCTTAAGTTCTAAACAGACTGCAAGACTATTGCTTAGACCCCACTGTGAACAATTATTATATATATTTTTAAAAACTTGCACATGTTCTGAGATAAGGGCTCTATTAAACTTGTCAGTAGCATGGCTACTTCTGTGTTGCAGTCACCCACCCAAATCCTCACAAGCATGGTTTCTCAGGGATGATTAGTCTGCATTTGGAGCACAACCATTTAGGCAGTTGCGGGTTGGGTTTTGGTTGTTTTGCTTTTTTACACTTGCCACACGGATCAGTGGTGCCTGGTGGCTTCCATATCAGTGGAGCAGTGAATACATCCCAGATATTAGACCAGATTTTAAAGTGCTATCCAAGGTACTCAGCTTATTTGGGAGAAATAGAATTAAGCACCAAGGGTAATTTTCCCCAAAGTTCAGGAAAAAAACCAAGAGCAAATTCACTGCTGCACTGATACAACAGCCACCAGTGACCACTAATCCAGATCCAATTGAACTAAAAGCTATGTTGAGTTACTGTTTTGCATCCCAGCCATTAATGTTGCACTCTAGCCATTCAGCTAAAGCAAGTTACAAAGCAGAAATGGTACACTGCTCTCTCTTTTCACCTTAGGTGGGGAGCTAAAAAGTTAGCTGTTATTGTCAGCCTGGTTCATACCATTGCTCAGGATTTGTTTTTGATAGCCTACTGAAAGCTATATGAAGCGCAGGAACATGCATGCATTAAGAAATGGAACTGAATAATTGAATTGTCTGAGGAAGGAAACCTTCATCTTTCAGCCTATTTATTAATCCTTTGTTAAGGAACCTTTAATGATAACAGAAACTCAAGACTTCAAAGAAGAAAACACTTTTTTTAAATGTATTTGAGTTGTTTCACATGGCTGGATAACAGTACATGTGGAAAGGGATCTAGAAGTCTTGGTGGACCACAGGCTGAAAGTGAGTCAGCAGTGTGATGTGGCAGCCAAGAAAGCCAACACAATTCTTGGTTGCATCAATAGGAGTATGGTGTCTAGACTGAGGAAAGTAATAGTACCAGTATACTGTAGTACTCTATTCTGCTTTGGGCAGACTTCACCTGGAATAATGTGTCCAGTCCTGGGCACCTCATTTCAAGAAGGATATCGACAAGCTTGAGCGTGTCCAGAGGAGGGTGACCAAAATGGTGAAGGGTCTGGAAGCCCTGCCGTATGAGGAGCAGCTTAGGGAACTTGGTATGCTCAGTCTGCAGAAGAGAAGGTTAAGATGGGACATGATAGTCATGTTTAAATATTTGAAGGGATGTCATGTCGAGGAAGGCTTGTTTTCCACTGCTCCAGAGACTAGGGCGAAGAGCAATGGATTCAAGCTGCAGGAGAAGAGATTCCACTTAAACCTCAGGAAGAACATCCTGATGATCAGAGCTGTCTGGCAGTGGAATATGCTGCCTTGGAGTGTGGTGGAGTCTCCTTCTTTGGAGGTTTTTAAGCAGAGGCTGGATGGCCATCTGTCGGGAGTGCTTTGATGTGAGTTCCTGCATTGCAGGGAACTGGACTGGATGAGCCCTGTGGTCTCTTCCAACTCTATGGTTCTAATGCCACATGAAGATTCAGTGCCACATAAACATGTCCTGTGTTCACACCCTTCATCCTCCACTTGCACTCTTGGGTTTCTTTTCTCATTTTCAATTTATTGGTATACTACAGTTTGCTGTCGTCTTTAGCGTACTCTTATGTATATTCATTCTTATTGTGTGTTTTCAGGTCATTTTTGAGTTGGGATGATCCTAAGGCAACCCTATCATGGGGTTTTATTGGCAAGATTTGTTCAGAGGAAGTTTGCCATTGCCTTCTTATGAGGCTGACAGAGCATGACTTGCCCATGGTCACCCACTTTGTTTCCATGGCTGAGCAGGGATTCAGATCTTGTTATCACAGAGCTGTAGCCCAATATTCAAACCACTACACCATACTGGCTCTACATATACATAAATGTTAGGGCAGGTCTGACCTCTGCTTGCAGAAAAGTGAACTGATAGGATAAATAAATGAAGGCAGAAACTGACATCTGAAAAGTACAGAAGGACTTCTAGAACAGCCTATGTGCTTCTGAATGTACAACCCTCGCTGTAGTATTAAGGATTCTGTCTCTGTGTTTTTGACATTCCCAAATCTATATTCTCCCAAATTCATACTGAACAGTGTGCCACTCTGCACAAGGAAGCTGCCAGGGTGAATTCTGAACTCATGATAATATATTGTAGGACAATTGTGTTTCTCTAGGATATCACCGACCAAAAGAACAACCACAGTCTTGGCTTGCAAATCAGACAAATAATTATAGAAATGTAGAGTTGGAAGAGACCCAGGGGCCATCCAGTCCAACCCCCTGCCATGCAAGAACACCCTCAGAGCAATCCTGACAGATGGCCATCCAGCCTCTGCTTAAAAACCTCCCAAGAAGGAGACTCCACTACACTCCAAGGCAGCATATCCCACTGCCGGACAGCCCTGACCATCAGGAAGTTCTTCCTGAGGTTCAGGTGGAATCTCCTTTCCTGCAGCTTGAATCCATTGCTCCTTGTCCTGGTCTCTGGAGCAGTAGAAAACAAGCCCACTCTGTCAGGAGACATATGTGTTTATTGTTTAGATTAGCATAGCAAGGGATCATCAGAAGGGTGTTAGCTTATCTACTCAGAATTTACACATGAAGAACATTCCTTCCGGCTAGGGTTTCCCAGGAATAAGTAGATCAGATAAGACTCATGGTGATTTATGGCCGCCAAGGCTTTGATGGTTGGTTCTGTGAAGTTAAACGTTTAAATGTAAAGTGCAGGAAACAAATCCCATTCGCAATCTTTAAAGTTTGAAGACAGCATCACCGCTCTGCTTTCAATAAAACTACTTCTAGTTTATTGAACACGTTTGTGAGTGAATCTGTTCCTGACAGAAAGATCGCGAATCCTACAAATTTTTCTTCCAAATATGCATCAAGAAATGGACCCGGAAGCACTGAGGAAGTGTAACCGCAGGGTCTGACGGAGCTGCGGGGATCCAAGTGCCTAGGAGCACTGAGGCTGAAGCACGACCAACCGTGGCTTTCGAGACTCCTGCAAGCGGCCAAACTTGGGCCTGGGGAGAGAAGCCACGTATGTCCCAGAGGCAACGCAGGCGCGCCGGAAGGTGGGATTCCTCAGTGACCGAGCTAGCCCTTCTGGAGGAGATAACTTACTTGGAAACAAGACTTGCGCAGCAAAGTGAGGAGATGCTGGAACTCAAAGCGCTGCTACATGAGATGAACATCCGTCCACCGCGAGGACGGGAACCATGAGCTGCTGCTCCAGCGGCAGGCGCCGCTGGACCACCTCAGCAACCAGGCGAGCCAGGACCGGCACCCCCGCCACGCAGGAATATTGGAGAACTTAAAGCGTCCTTCAATGGGAAGGGAGAGCTTCTCCTTTTTTATGACTATGGCCAATAATGTCATGATAGATTACGGCCACCTGTTTCAGGATGATGCGGCCCGAATCCGATTCCTCAGTCAGAGATTGAAAGGTTTGGCTGTGGACTGGGTAGCGAACTTTTATGACACCCGCGCTCCAGAAACTGAAAACTTGCAGCTGTTCATGAATCACCTGCGCGAACGCTTTGAAGACCCTCATCTGCTGGAGAAAACTAGATTTCAACTGAAACGCATGAGGCAAGGTGGTAACAATGTGGGAATGTATTCCCGTGAATTCAGGAACATGGCCACCAGAGGCCAGTGGAACGATGAAATTCTCGTTGAATTGTACAAAGATGGTCTGAATCGGAGATTCTACACGATGTTAATGCAGGCTAACCCGCAAACCTTGTTGGGCTGGATCCGGCTGGCTACTGAGGTGGAAGGGATTACTCAGGCAATACAGCTGGCCTGACAGCGGCAGGACACTCCAAAACGACGTCCCAGCTGCCCCCCTTTCAGCAATGCTGAAGAACAGGACCAACGACTTCGCTGAGGCACGTGTTTCAAATGTGGCAAGACGGGTCACTTCACCAACAGCTGTCCTGAGAAACAAGCTCTGACCGGCACCATGGGGGAATGCCGGGACCCTAAAGCCAGAGGCAAAACATGTCGGACAAAACTGGCAGATCATCTCTTAAACGCAATGACAGAAACCCAGCAGCAGCGACTGGGGGCCCTGACCTCGTAGGAGAATCTTCAGCATCATCTGTATCCGATGACACGGACGGGGACCTTGACACTGGCTGCGAAGCTTGGAGCACAGCGGAAACCGCTGTAAGTACTAGTAAAGTTCCCCGTTTATTCGCAACTGTTAAGTTTACAGGTGGAGATGGGACGTTGCATGAACATAGGGCTTTAATTGACTCTGGGTGCTCCAGGAGTTTGTTGCACCCCAAATTGGCCAGGAAGCTAAATCTTCTTTATGAGCCTCTGAAGCGCCCCGTAAAACTAACACAAATGGATGGGACGCCAATGGTTGGAGGGGTCATCGACAAGAATATCCGAGCCTGTAGCGTTCCGAATGGGTAACAACAAGTACAGGCTGCGTTTCCTGGTTCCTAAAGAAGTACAGTTTAAGTTGGTTTTGGGGATTGACTGGCTTCGCAACTATAACCCCCAAATAGACTGGAGTGATGACACTATAACTGCTGCGGAGTCATCCCTTTCTCTGTCCCAGGAGGAATTGCAACGGATTCCTTCTCACTACTGGGATTTACAAAAGGCTTTCCATGAAAAGGAGGCTGACAAATTGCCTCTGCACATGGAATACGACTGCAAGCTTACCTTGATAGAGGTGGCTAAATTGCCTAAGCCCAAGATTTACCCTATGAGTTGTCAGGAGCTCCTTGCTCTCAAAAAGTTTTTGAACAAAAATTTGGAGCGTGGGTTTATCAAGCCTTCTACGGCTCCCACGGCAAGTCCTGTCTTTTTCAGGAAGAGAAAGGATCCCAACGCCGATCCGAGACTGGTGGTAAACTATGCTGCAATTAATCAAGCCATCTCTTCTAATTGTTACCCAATTCCACTGATACGGACTGTGTTGGACCATCTGGTCCAAGGGAAATTTTTTACCAACTTGATTAAAAGAGGCTTTTCACAGAATATGGATGGACCCGGATTTTGAGTGGTTGACCACTTTTGCTACTCCTTTTGGCAATTTTAAATGGACTGTCCTTCCTTTCGGATTACAATCAGGTCCGTCTGTTTTCCAGATGTTTTTGAACTCTCTCTTTCATGACTTATTGTACCTGGGGTTCTGATTTATCTGGATGATATATTGATTTATGCAGACTCCATGGAGGCTCATGTAGCTTTGGTGCGTGTGGTGCTTAAACGTTTGATTGAGAACCACCTCGTTGTTAATCTATCGAAATGTCAATTTGACACTCAGGCTTTCGATTATTTGGGCTATCAGATTCAGGATAATTCCCTAAAAATGGACCCTTCCAAGGTTAACTCCATATTACAATGGCCCACCCCCAGAACGGTGAAGCAGCTCCAGCAGTTTCTGGGCTTTGCGAACTTTTATCGAATTTCATTGACGATTTCGCATCCATAGCCCTTCCACTCACGAACCTCTTGTGCAAACCTAAAGGCTCTCCCGCTGGCAAGCCACATAAACTTGCCTGGTCCCGGGAATGTCAAGCTGCTTTCGACATGCTGAAAGCTAAGTTCACTTCTGAGCCTTTACTACTTTTCCCGATGCGGAGAAACCATTTATAGTGCAGACAGATGCTTTGGATTTCACGATGGCGGCTGTGCTTTTGCAGCATGACTCGGAGGGGGCACTTAAGCTTTGCGCCTTCATTTCAAGAAAATTTTCTCCCCGACAACGTAATTGGCCTATTTGGGAGAAGGAAGCCAAGGTGATTCATTTAGCGCTGTCTTCCTGGCGTCATTTATTTGAAGGGGCCCAGCATCCCTTTGAAGTTTGGACTGATCACAGGAATTTACAAGCATTGCAGTCCGCTAAGAAACTCTCACCTAAACAGGGCGGTGGGCTGAGTTTTTCCAGCGTTTTTGATTTAAGATTGTTTTCAGGCCTGGCCGCTCCAACTTGCTGGCTGATCCTTCTCATCTGCCATGCTTTGAAACAAGCGCCTCGGAATCCTCTCCGCAGACTCTGTTTCCTGCCTCCTCCTTTGCTTCACAAGTGACCACTCGAGCGTTTGCTAAATTGAGACTTTCTGCTTCATCTCTGTGTGATTCCACACTTCGAGATGTGATAGTTCACTCAGCACACGCCGATCCTTGGCTCCAGGCTAACAAGGACAAGATAGTCTGAGTTGACAATCTGCCCTTTTATGGCACCAAGATTTATGTTCCCCCGGCTGCCCGTGAGAACGTCCTGCACAGGTATCATGATACCAAACCCGCTGGACATTTCGGGTATCTAAAAACCTTACATGCAATTTGTCGCCTATACTGGTGGCCGGGCTTGAACTCCTCCGTGCAGACTTACATTAAACAGTGTGCCACCTGCAATGTTGCTAAATCACCATCCACAAAACCCCAGGGGCTGCTGCAACCTTTGCCTGTTCCTTCTACCCCTTGGTCCGTAATTGCTTGGGATTTTATCGTGGGTCTCCCCTCTTCAGGGTTTCATGCTGTCTGGGTCATCACTGACCATTTTTCCAAGCAATGCCACTTTGTGCCTCTGAAATGGTCGCCCACTGCGGAGAAGCTTGCTGATTTATTCGTCGCTAACATCTGGAAATATCACGGATTGCCTACTGCAATTATTTCTGACAGGGACCCAGTTTTCACTTCCAAGTTTTGGACTTGTTTGTTAAAGACCCTGGGGGTCACGCAGAAACTCAGTAGTGCTTATCACCCCCAGACGGATGGGCAGTCGGAGGGTTCAATAGATCCCTTGAACAGTTTCTCAGGTGTTTTGTCAGTGAGAACCAGACTGATTGGGTTTCGCTGCTTCCATTTGCCGAATTTGCGATCAACTCTGCAGTTCATTCCTCTGCTGGACTGCCTCCCTTTGAAATTGTCTATGGGTTTCTCCCTTCCCCCTTTCCTCCCCTCACCCTCCCTCCCTCTGCTCCCCCTTCTGTTGAAGTTTGAGTCTCCAAATTTTCTGCCAATTGGCAGCTGTTCCCGCGCTCTCGCATCCGCTAAAGTCAATTACAAGCATTTTGCCGACCGCAAGCGGATCGCCAAATCCCAATTTTAAGCCAGGTGATCTGGTTTATCTGTCCTCCAAAAACATTTCGCTGCCCTCTCTGTCTAAAAAACTTGCTCCCCTTTCCTAGGACCCTTCTCCGTGAAACGTGTCGTTAATGATGTATCTTTTGAATTGGATCTTCCTTCCTCCCTTAAAGCTGTTCATCCTGTGTTTCATTCCAGTTTGTTGAAGAAAGCCCATTTGCCGCCTTCTTCGAAGACTGATGTCCCGCGTTGCCCCGATTGACGTTTCACTGCACTGTTGTTGAAATATAATCCTGCTGTAGCTCTGTAGTATTTCGTTTGATTGTATATATACACCTGTATTTTTCCAAATTGTGTTTTTTTCTCTTTTATTTATTTATTTATTTTTTTGAAGGGGGGCAGGATGTCAGGAGACATAGGTGTTTATTGTTTAGATTAGCATAGCAAGAGATCATCAGAAGGGTGTTAGCTATCTACTAGAATTTACACATGAAGAACATTCCTTCCGGCTAGGGATTTCCAGGAATAAGTAGATCACATAAGACTCGTGGTGATTTATGGCCGCCAAGGCTTTGATGGTTGGGTCTGTGGAGTTAAACGTTTAAATGTAAAGTGCGGGAAACAAATCCCATTCGCGATCTTTAAAGTTTGAAGACAGCATCACCGCTCTGCTTTCAATAAAACTACTTCTAGTTTATTGAACACGTTTGTGAGTGAATCTGACACACTCCCTCCTCTACATGGCATCCCTTCAAATATTTAAACATGGCTATCATGTCCCCTCTTAACCTTCTCTTCTGCAGACTAAACATACCCAGCTCTCTAAGTCTATCCTCATAGGGCACGGCTTCCAGGCCCCTCACCATTTTGGTCGCCCTCCTCTGGACTTGCTCCAGCTTGACGATGCCCTTCTTGAACTGGGGTGCCCAGAACTGGACACAGTATTCAAGATGATGTCTAACCAAAGCAGAGTAGAGTGGTACCAGTACCTCCCTCGATCTAGACACCATACTCCTATTGATGCAGCCGAGAGTTGTGAATCTATGAACATGAATACTGCAGAGCAGTACTGCATATAATAATGGGATGCTCAGACAGCAATCCATGTTAGGAACAATTAATTGCATTTTATAGGAATTCATCCAGAACAAACGAGAAGGGCCGAAGAAATGGCTTGGACTTCAGGTCCCATCATCAGAGAAGAAGTGGGTCTGGGTAAATGGTTCCCCACTGAACCAGACACTGTGAGTAAACCTATAGGGGAGAGATTTTGCAAGACAATAATTCTGTAAACTTACAAACTACAGAGCAGAAAAACTTCTGAAATTACCAAGCCTATAGCATTCTTAAGTGCATTGAGAACCACCATGTCTGACAACTTATCCTACATCCTACGCAGAACATATATATCAAAGAGATTTGTAACGCCCTAAAATAATGCCTCATGATGCTTTTGTGGCTGTAGAAAGAGGTTTCCTGAGCACAAATGAGAGCAGAGCAATCCTCTCCTCCTCCTGCAGCCCTCTGTTTATTCTAACAGCCTGCTTCAGAGGACTGGGAAGCTCTTTGGACCAGGTATTCAGTGCCAGAGGAGAGGTGAGACAACATTAGCACCACCCTCAATTTAGATCCCAGAGATTACAGATGGCCCACCACATTTGTGGGTTTGATTTTCACAGATTTGATTATTTGTGAGTTTTTCCAACCCCTTACCCCCCAGCACTCTTTTTCAGGGAAACTTTCCTTCTTGGCAGCTCTGGTCAGGCTGTCCAGCCCTTTAATAAACCTAGCTCTGGTCCTCCTCCTTCTTCACCAGCAGCTGCCTGGCCAGCCAAGGACAGATTGCAGCCTAATTTCTCAGCACCACAAACACTCTCCTGATGCCCCCTACCCACTCAAGGAAGGAGATGGGCAAGAGAGAGGAAGTATAGGGTCACCAAGCCAACCCTCCCACCCTCTCCTTTCCCTAACCTGATTTGGATTCTGGGTGCCTGTTCTCCCCACCATGTCTCAGCCTCCTTTCCACAGACACACAGACACACATTTTGATAATTGTGATTTTTCTCACTTTTTTGGAGGTCCTGCTCCTCTAATCTTAGCAAATGTGGAGGGCTGACTGTACTGAAAACAGAGGAAAATCATAAAAGTAAAATGCAAATTTTAAGTGAAAAGTGGCACAAAGAAGGAAGGATTAATCTCTCTTTTTTGCAAGCTGTGGTATGAATTGTATAAAGGGTCTTTTTTGTGGGGATAAAAAGGTATTGCTATTAAGCATACTGTAAAAAGCATACTTAATATTACAGTTTCTATCTCTTCCTCTCAATTTTTCCCTTTGCCCTCAGTTTTCTTCAGCTGCTGCAAACTAAGTTTAAAATGCAAAAGTAGTTTACACTCAGTTAACTCAGCCAGGAGGAAGGAAAGGAGGGCAGAATCTTGCTCTTCCCAGTTATAAACAAGCTGCTGCAGCCTCATCTATCAGTAGTAGAATAGCCTGCACTATGACAGTTATTATATCTGTTATTATTATATGGGATCTACGGGATTATACATGCTCAGAAAAATTAATATAAAAATAAAGATCATTGCTGGTCTGTGAGTAGGAATAATCAAAACCCACACTTGGGCAATACCTGAACCATGACTGACCCAAATGTCTAAAAACTTCTAAGTTCTGCAAAGGTCCATATCAATGTAATAACTACTGTAGCACAACCTTACCTATGAGATCGTGCTGTGAAAAGGGTGCAAAATGCTTTATTTAAAAATTCTGGGTACCCATCTTGCTCAAGACCTCTCCTATGGCTGACAGTGGTTGTCTCCTTCTCTCCATAGGTTTCCAGCATCAGTCTCTGAGAAGGGCAGCTGCGGTGCCTTAGGAAGGAATGGCTTTTCTTCTGAACTATGCAGCACAGATCTTCACTGGATTTGTCAGAAAGACTCTGTACTTATCTGAATATTTTTATTTTTATTCACACTTATTGAATATCAAAGTGGCCAACATATATTGTCCACTTCTTGTATGACAATGGCAGTTATTCTATATAGCAAATGGTGGGAGATACTTTCCCCTCTACTCCATCCCTGTCTTTGGCTATTGGCCATTTCAACATCTCCTGGATGTGAATTGCATACCTGTGATAAAAAGATATCAGGAAGTGATCCTGCGGAACATTGCAGTCATTAAGAAATCATTTTAAATGGTCACCTGTTGTAGCAGTAGCTGTGATACAGAAATGCTTTTGCGTATATAAGAACAGCCTAGTGGTCTTTTGAGTTAGCATCAAATTTCACCTTGTCACTGTGAACTTAAGTAATTCTCCCATAGGTGGAGAACTAAGTCATTTTCCAAGTAGCTTTTCAAACACTCTTTTCGTATGAAAGAAGTGAGACAAAAGATGACTCGACTAAGGGGGCTTTTGTGATGTCAAGATTCTGAATGTCCCCTGGCAAGGTATGGGAAATCACTGCACACTCAGTCCCTTATAGATAATTTGCTGATGTTATTGTTGTGTGTCTTCAAGTCATTTCCAGTTTCTGGTAACCTTATTGTGAGGTTTTCTGGGGCTGAGAGTGCGTGACTTGTCCAAGGTCACCCACTGAGTTTCCATGGCCAAGTGGGAATCGACTCCGGGTCTCTAGGCTTGTAGTCCAATGCTGAAACCCCTACTACATGCTGGCTCTCACTTATAGTTTCTCCTCATGTAAATTTGGGATTGGTTTTTGGTTTTTGCTACATGACTTTACAATTGTTTGCAAAACATGTCACACTTGTTTACAATGTGGCTTTTTAACACCCATTTTTGCGGCATAATTTTTCGCACATTATTCCTATTCATTTATATCCCACCCTGTATCAGCCAGACAACTTTGGAGCCAAGAGGATGCTTCTACAGTTCTCTCCCAACAGCCAAAAATGGTGCAGAGAAAATATGCAGCCCTTGTTCCCAGAGATCGATAGAGGGCCCTCAAACGAGGTCTATTTTCACACTAAACAACCACCGAACTCGGGTCTCATTTTGGATACCTCCATCCTCTGGAATCCCAGAATCTGCAGTTGTGAATGATCTCCTGGGTCTAGGCCTTCACCAAATTGCAAATCTCAGGGTCACAGAAGATGCAGCCAGGGCAGTTAAAAGTGGTATTAGAGGGCTGTGGCAGCGCAGCGTGAGAGAGATCTAGTTTAACAGCCTCCAGACTAAATGGCAAAAGCCGTTTCCTCCAGCCTGGGACGCCCCTGCAGAGGTTGCTGGCCGCTGGGGATGAGTCAGTGCAGCTTCCGTTGTGTTGGGGGGAGAAGGGGCGGCGGCAGCGGCCGAGCCAACCAGCGGCGCGTCCCGCTTTGTTTAGTAAAATAGGAGCTGCCGGGAATGGCGGAGTGAGCGCGTCACGGTAAGCTGGCCTTGGTTCGTTTCTTTGTTGCCAAGTCTGGGGAAGGGGCTTTTGTGGGTGCCTGCGTTTTGTAGGGTCTTATTCTGAGAGGCCCAAGGGCTCCCGGAGCTCGCGGGCAACATTCCCTAGGAGCCAGATGGACCTCGGCGGCGGCTCGCTGGGAAGATCGTCGGTGGCCGTTGTTGGCGTGGCGGAGCAGCGGAAAGCTCCGGGAGGAGGGACTCGCCGAGGTAAAGGACGCGCAGAGTTGGAACAGTTGCTTTTGAGGACTGCAGCTCCCAGAATCCCCCGCTGATAAGTCTGGTAACCATGCTAGCTGGAGCAAGTTTCAGTACAAAATTAACATTTCCAAGTACTGTAATTCTGGTTCTCAGCGTTCCAATAAAAAAAACAAAATTCTTGCTTTGCGTCTTCGAGTCAGCTCAGACCTTGTCAAGACTGTGGTCGTAGAGTCAGAGTCTGAAGCAATTCTGGGGGGAATCGGATTCAAAATGAAAACGTACAGTATTATAAAAATATAAATACTTATATTTTACCTTTCTTAAATGTATCCAGTGCCGACGTTGTTGCGTATTTGCTTTCAATACGAATTTAGGAAAGTTTTCTTGTTCAGAAATTTTAATCGAGTTTTATCTTCCATCACTCCAACTAGCCTGATGGCTCCTATGACGGTGATGAAATAAATGCTCTGTGCTACCATTTTACTATAGTAAATTTGTTATTATTAATCAATATATATTTGCTATTTGTGAAGGACTCAGAGTAGAACAGAAAAACAAGAATGCAGTTGGAGTTAAAGAGTCAGCCTACCAGCTCCACAGCTCTGCTTGTCATAGGGTTGCCCTGGCAAGATTTATTCAGCGGAACCTCGCCCTTGCCTTCCCCACAGGCCGAGAAAATTTTGATTTGCCCAGGGTCATGCACTGGTTTGCCAGTGCTGAATGAGGACTTGCACCCTGATCTCTTACAGTTTTAGTGGACTCACTGAAGTTTCTAAACACATTCTAAAAACAGTTAAAATCCAGTTATCGAAACAGGATATGTTCAAGGAATGTGCCACTGTAGCCAAATTTGACTTTTCAAGAAAGAGGTGCAGCTGGCCCACTAGTTTCGACTGTGCAGATGTGCTTGCCCACAACTGAAACCTCAGTATCTGGGCTCAGAATTGAATTGAGGACTGCACCTCAGCTGAGATTTCGAGGGAAGTGTAACCCCACCCAGCACAGGCTGACTGCTTGTTCCCTAATCTGCCTTTTGACTGACTAGGAGCATTTCTATCTTGTCTGGATTCAGTTTGTTTGCCCTGATCCCTTCCATTACAGACAACAGACACTGATTCAGTACTGAGACAGCTTCCTTGGAATCAGATGGGAAGGAGAGACAAAGCTGGGCATTACCAGCATATTGGTGACATCAGACTCCAAAAACTCTGAATAAGTTCTCCCAGTGGTTGCATGTAGATGTTAAATAGCGTTGGAGACAGGCTTCGAGGTGCCCCACAGGCCAATGGGCAGTGGGTGAAGGAGAATTCACCCAACACCATCTTCTGAGTTCCCCCACCAGAAAGGACTGGAACCACTCTGAAGCAATGTCCCAAGTCCCATCCCAGAGAGGTGGCCCAGAAGAATATCATGGTCAATGGCATAAAAAGCCACTGAGATGGCCATCAGAACCAACAGAGACACACTTCCCTTGTCTAGCTCCTGACATAGGACATCCGCTGAGGTAATCAAAGCTGTTTCCATCCCATTGCCAAGTCATAAGCCAGACTGAAATAGATCTTGATAATTTGTCTGTTCTGGGAATTTCTGGAGCTGGAAGGCCACCCAAGAATCTTGCCCAAGAAAGAGGTATTGGAGACTGGCCTACAATTTTCTAGTATGGTGAGGTTCAGGGAGGGCTTTTTCCCCGCAGTGAAGACGTTGCTGCAGCCTCTTTTAAGCAGGATAGAAAGCATGGCTGGTCCTTAGCTGCTTTCATGTATGTAGTGGTTGTCAGCTGTGCAAAGATCTTGTCCACATCTTCAGTGTGCACAAACTGAAGCACATCCAGGCCCTTTTTGCACGTGGGGGGGCTGAAACGGGGCGGCGCATGCAGGGGCAGAGCTTACCTGCTTGCGTGCTCTGTCCCTGCAGGGAGTGCGGTTCCACTGCTTCACACGCCGCCGAATTTTGGCGGCGCTCAGCGGTGCCCAAAATGGCGGCCGGTGGCTTCCGGCGGCGCTCCGCCAATCAGGACAGCGCGCCAGCCGGAAGCCCGTCCCCGGAGAGATCTGCAGAGACGTGCTACCGCGTCTCTGCAGATTCTCACCGGGAACTGCCACTGATTAGTGCGGGCGAGTTTCATAAAAACCACCTGGGAAGGTGGTTTTTAAACAACTTGCAGCGCCACCCCTGCGGCTGCTGGAGGTGTGGCGCCTCACCTTTTCCAACTGCGCTAGCACACCCCGCGGTGTGAACGACCTCCATCTCCGGTCGTTACACCGCGGGGTTTACCCCCGTGTGAAAATGGCCCCAATAACTGCAGTTGCTGAGGTTACACTCACTGAATCTGTATCAACTACAGCATCCAAATCAGAGTGGAGCCATGTGATTTTATCTGCAAAGTCTTCACAGGGGGTTAGACAAGCAGCCTGTTACCAATCTACCACCCTGCATGGACTTGCCTTTTCTCTCCAGTTGTAGCTGCAGAGAGGTTCTTCTTGGTGGCTGCTCCCAGTCTGTGGAACTCCCTCCAACATAGAGCTAGGCTGCTTCCTTCTCTGCTTTCCTTTCCCTGACAGGTCAAGACCTTCTTACTTAGGCAGGTTCTAGACAATTAACTGGTTGTTGCAGAATAGTCTTTTAATGGAGTTGCTGTACTTATATCCTGAATGATATCTTTTGCATGTCTCCCTCCACATCCCCAGGGTTTAACCTTCACAGATTTGATTATTCACAAGCATGCATGCATTCTCCTGCCCCCCCCTTGCATTTTGTCAGGCACAGAGAGGGAAGGCAAATATACCCAGGAAAAAGGCAAAGAAATGGTGGGGTGAAGCACAAACATATGTTCTCCCCTCCGGCAGTCCCCCACCCAGTCCCATGCATTCTGCCCTGGCACAGACAACTCACGCAGAGGCAAAATGCAAAGGAATGAGGGGAAGCCTCCCATGCACCTTCCTTTCCCCCTCCAGCACTCCCTCCATCCAAAATACAAGAGAATGGGGGGGAGCCCTGGAAGGGAATGGGAGGGGAGCATGGGGGGAGTTAGTTATTTGCATTTTTCCCACTTTCACAAGGGTTCTGTGCCCCAAACCCTCACAATAGTAGAGGGATTGCTGTAATTAGTATTCTTTTAAATAGCACAGCTTATTTAATGAGTATTTGTACAGCACTTTCTTCAAACATAAGCAGGCCTGAGGTTATATGTAAACAAAGGCATAACTGAAGATCACAAGGGCAAGTAGGAAGACATTTAGAGAGTCATTTGGTACTGAGCGAGTATGTGGGTGAGGTAGGTATATCCTGTTGAACAGATGTTTCCACAGTGGACCAGGATCATCAACAGTTTCCCCACTCATAGTTTGCATTTTCTCACACCCCTGCTCTGAACATTTCCCTTTTTAATCATAACAGACAAAGAGAGGCTGTTTATTATCAACAACCGTCGAGGTACCTGAATAGCTTGGTTATGTCACACCTTGATTATTGTAATAGCCTATTAGCAGGTGTGTCTTTCTGCTCTCTTCTTCCTCTGGTGCTTTGTCTATGATGTGGGCTGCTACCATACTTCTCTTCCCCTCACTTCCTTGAGATTGTGCTCATTTTATCCAGACTGATCATGTGAAAGCAGTTCCTATGACTGATCTTTTATATCATCAGACAGTCATAAGACTATTTCTGTTAGTAATGACTTAAGAAACACTAATAGCCACAGGAGACATAGCGCCCTTGTTTATGTTGGGGAAAGCAGACATTGGGGGTGGTTGGTGGAGAAATTTAAGGACTGAGCAGTCTCTAACACATGCAAGACTGGACTGCAAAAATTCAAGATACTTTAACAAGTGTTGTGCCTGTTGTTTTTTGCTTTCTTTGTACATTTCATAATAACAGTGGTTGATATGCCAACACGGAGGTCAAGTTGCCTGCTCCTTTCTGTTTCTAATGAAAAAGAATGTATGCTTTTGGCAATGCATTAAATTTAACATGCTTGCCACCTGGTTGTATTACAAGCAGTACCTTCTGAAATTTCCTCTTCTGTACAACCATTAAAGGTGCAGGAGCCCTCTCCAGTTTTCAGTCTCACATCTCTACACCTTGAATGTTTAAGTCAGTCCCACAGTGATCTTGCAGTTGTTGAAAGGGAAATTCTGCCCTCGTGTATGTGTGTTTAAATCTTGATCTCAGTGCATTAAGAATGCCAGATAAGTAACTTTTTTTAAAAAAAAAAAATCTGTCTCATTAAAATACGCATTGTGATCCCTCCTCCACTTGATCTCTATTCCTGAAGCATAAGCCATTGTCTTCAATCAGCAATGCTTTTCTTTTTGGATACAGAGTGTCCTTTTGTGTGGCCAAAGTTTAAACTCCACCCGCTCCCCTGAAAAGGCCTCTCTCATGGCAGCAGTTATTCATGTGTAGGCAGGAAATAAATGGAGAAGTTAATTTCATCTAACTCCCACAGAAGGAAGCTGCGTCTTGGAAGAACTATTGATAGTGCGCTCTCCATCTCGCTACAGTTAGATTTTGCATTCTAAAAGCTATAGAAATGTCTAGGGGAGTTTTATAGCAATATTAATACACTTTAAACTCAGTGGCTGCATCCTGTGAAATTCTGAGATTTGTCGTGTGCTGAGACATTAGAGCTTTCTGTCAGACAATTCTAAATGGCCTTCCCTAAATTGCAAATCACAGAATTCCATAGGATGCTGCCATGGCAGTTAATTGAAATCATAGTGCCATAATTGTTTAGTGTGAAAGGGCTTAGATGGGGGACCCTTCTCTTTGTCCCAGTACCCTCACAGGTATATTTGGTGGAAACACAGGGGAGGCCCTTCTTGTTGCTGCATCCTTGCCCAAAGAGTTTAGATTGGCATCCTCCATACTCTGTTTATGCAAACAGGTGGTGACCTTCCTGGTTTGATAGAAGGCCTTTGAGGATTGATTACAGTAGAGTCTCGATTATCCGTCCTTCGGTCATCCGACATTCTGGATTATCCGACGTCGCGGCTGCTTGGGGGTGTGGCTGTAGTTATTTCCGCGCCCCCGACACGCCCCGACACGCCCCCAAACATGGCGGCCGCAACGGGCAAGGATAGCCCTCCAGATTATCTGACATTTTCGGCTATCCAACTATCAGCCCGCCCGTTTATGTCGGATAATCTAGACTCTACTGTATTTAGGTTTGATTGGCTTTGTACAATATGCTGAATTTTCTGTTTGTTATTTGTTGTTGTGCTGTTGTGTTTTTAACGGTTTTAACTGGTTTTCATTTTTTAATAGTTTAATCATTTTTAACTTTTGTATTTTGTGAATTGTTAAGTATTCTTTTAAATCCGTTGTAAACCACCTTGAGTCTCAAACTGGGAAAACAGTGATGAAACATCTAAAGCAAGCCAGTGAGATAAAACAAAGCCAGGTAAACCTCATGTGGCCCTGACTTTCATACCTGCAACGAAATGACTTTCAGCAATACTTTACAGTGTGAATTGTGAGCCAACTCCTGATGTGCTAAATGAGCCATAATTTTGAGTGTCACTCACTCTCATTTTTTACTCAGCACTTCAGGCAAATAATATGGTTGATTGGGCTTAGGGTTGCCAGGGCGAAAACTGCAGAAGGTTCCTGTACATTTCATAGTTGTGTAGAAGAAGAAATTTCACCAGGTGTTGCTTTTCTTGCAACCAGGTAACAAGTAAAACCTGCTGAAATCCCCTCTTCTACACAGCCATTAACATTACAGGAGCAGTTTTCAATCTAGCAACACTGCTGGGCATTTAATAAATCCCCTGTTTTTACCACCCAGCTTCAAACTCCGATATCTCCTCCACTTGTAGCTATTGGATGCACAGTGCCTAAAGCTGAATCTCTAACAACTGTGGTTACAGTATTTGAGTTAAAAGTGCTAGGACAAGAGCTTGAAAGATGATGGCCACTCAGAAGAGACAACTATGGTAAATATGCAAAAATCCATATGGCCAACTGTAGAACTACAGGAAACCACTCTATAATAATATGCCAAAGTTAAAAAAAAAAGAGTAACATGGCCCTATTTGGCTTCCATATAGGTTGAGACCTGTTGCTGTCAGCAGAAATAGCTCAGATGGCTGAAGATATTACCGGTATGGCAATAAAATGCATTTTATATTGAGAAGGCTTGTTTTGCTGTTCTGTTCTGCCCAAACTCTGAAATGGATTGTGGAGTACATTACAGAATCAGTTCCGTGATTGGCTCTGGGCATGTTTAAAGAGGTCTAGGGCTGCAAGATCTCATCCATTGTGTCTGATGAGCTCTAATATAGCAAGAGATCAATAAAAGTCCTGAGATTTCAAGGTTACCTGAAGGGGTATTTTTTCTTCTGCTGCCTACCAATCTGGACCCTCAGGTCTTCTGTGGCCATCCTCCAGGTTCTTCTGTCACATGAGGTCAGTAGGTGATGTTCCATAAAGGCCTTTTCTGTAATGGGACCCAACGTTATTGGTGGGACACATTGATGGAACCAGGACTGCCTGGTGTCGAGATCATAGAATCCTAGAGTTGAACAGGACCACAGGGACCATGTTGTCCAGCCTCCTCCCATGCAAGAATATACACCTAAAGTGCTCTGGAAAGTGTCTATCCAGCCTCTGTTTAAAAACTTCCAAAGGATTGTCCAGCTCCGTCTGACACAATCTGTTCCACTTCTGAATAGCTCTTTATAATAAAATAAGGTCTTCCTAATGTTTTGGTGGAATCTCTTTTCCTATAATTTGAATCCATTGGTTCAGGTTCTGGTCTCTGGAGCAACAGAAAACAAACTTGCTCCATTTTTACATGACATCCCTTCAGTTATTCTAAGATAGCTGTCATGTCACTTCTTGGTCTTCTTTTCTCCAAGCTAAACATACCTAGCTCCTTCAGTCATTTCTCATAAGGTTTGGTTTCCAGATCTTCAATCACCTTAGTTGCCCTTAATATGTTTTTAGTCAGTTTAAATTACTCACACTGTTCACATTTATTTTACTGTGTGCTACCCCGAGATCTTGGATACAGGTCAGGATATCAATATTTTAATAAATATTTAAATAAATAAATTACAAAAATCTTCAGTCTGGCCTGACCTGTCTCAAGGAAGTGAAACTGGTCTTGCAGTATTTTATTCCTCAATGGCATAGTAACAGGCAGGGCTAAATCTCATCTCATTAAGATGGTTTCCAGTAAGCAAAGTACAGTGATACTTGGATAGTTGCAGTGGTTCTCAACCTGTGGGTCCCCAGATGTTTTTGGACTTCAGCTCCCAGAAGCCCCAGCCACTATGGTCAATGTTCAGGACTTCTGGGAGCTGAAGTCCAAAAACATCTGGGGACCCACAGATTGAGAACCACTGGTTTAAAGCCTTAGTTAGGGAGATCTACCCTTGGGTAGGGTCTGCCAGGAACCGGTCAGACTTGATCAGCACCCTGGATAGAGCACAGACTGCTGACTTCTCATGTTCCACAAGGGGAGCTGTTGCTCCAACAAAGTGCCGTGACCTTTTCAAAGGATACAAATCAGGTCTGGGAAATTTTGGCTCCTCTAGATTTAATTATTGAAATATTTCTGTCCTGCCCTATATCAAATGATATATGCCGCCTTTGCAGAGTTTGACTGCCAACATATATCTACCCGGATATATGTTGGCAGTCAAACTCTGCAAAGGCGGCAAGGTCCAGCAAGTTTCTTACTTGTCTTGCAGACAATTTCATGGTCCAGAAGGTGGAAGAGGCGACAAGGGGATCAAATATTCTGGATCTGATCCTGACCAACAGGGAAGACCTTGTTAATGACGTAGAACTGGTTGGATCTTTAGGAGAGAGTGACCATGCCCTATTAGAATTTTGTATTCAGTGGGGAAGAGAAGGCAAGTGTAGCCAGGCATTCGTCTTAGATTTTAAAAAAGCAGACTTCTGTAAACTGAAGGAGCTGCTGGCTGAAATCCCGTGGTCAAGAATAGTCAATGAGAAAGGAGTTCAGGATGCATGGGAGTTCTTTAAAAGGTAGGTACTGAAGGCACAGGCTAAAACTGTGCCATTAAGGAGGAAAAATGGAAGGCATCTGAACAAACCGGAATGGTTGACTAAACAGCTCTCAGCTGAGCTAAGTATTAAGAAAAACATGTACAGGAAATGGAAGAAGGGGGAAATCACCAAAGAAGATTATAAGCAAGTAGCCAGGAAATGTAGGGAGAAGGTCAGAAAGGCTAAAGCACAGAACGAACTTAGGCTGGCCAGAGAAATTAAAAACAATAAAAAGGGCTTTTTTAAATACGTCCGCAGCAAAAGGAAAAAGAAGGAGACGATAGGGTCACTGCGCAAGGAAGATGATGAATTAATAACAGGAGGAAGAAAAAAGGCAGAACTCCTCAACACCTTCTTCGCCTCAGTTTTTCCCAAAAGGATAAAAACACGCAACCTGGCAGTTGGGGAGCAGGTGAGGAAGTGGGGGAAATGCAGCACAGAATAGATAGATAGTACAGGAATACCTGGCCACACTGGATGAATTCAAGTCTCCAGGGCCAGATGAATTGCATCCTAGGATTTTAAAAGGACTAGCAGAGGTCATTGCGGAACCTCTTGCTATAATCTTTGAAAACTCTTGGCAGACCGGAGAAGTTCCGGCAGACTGGAGGAGGGCAAATGTTGTCCCCATCTTCAAGAAGGGAAAAAAGAGGACCCAAATAATTATCGCCCAGTCAGCCTGACATCAGTACCTGGAAAGATCCTGGAGCGGATCATCAAACAGTCAGTTTCTAATTACTTAGAAAACAATGCCGTAATTACGAAAAGTCAACATGGATTTCTCAAAAATAGGCCATGCCAGACTAATCTTATCTCTTTTTATGATAGAGTTACTTGCTTGATAGATGAAGGGAATGCTATAGACATAGTATATCTTGATTTCAGTAAGGCCTTTGACAAAGTTCCCCATGACATTCTTGCAAAGAAGCTAGTAAGATGTGGGCTGGACAGGGCTACTGTCAGGTGGATTTGTAACTGGTTGACTGACCGTACCCAAAGGGTGGTCACCAATGGCAGATTCTCATCCTGGAGAGAAGTGACTAGTGGGGTGCCACAGGGTTCTGTCCTGGGCCCGGTGCTGTTCAATATCTTCATTAATGACTTGGATGAAGGAATAGAGAGCACGCTGATCAAATTTGCAGATGACACCAAATTGGGAGGGGTTGCTAATACGCCTGATGACAGGATCAAAATTCAAAAGGACCTGGACAGATTGGAGAGCTGGGCCAAGGCTAACAAAATGAACTTCAACAGAGAGAAATGTAAGGTTCTACACTTAGGCAGAAAAAATGGTATGCAGAAATATAGGATGAGTGACACGTGGCTGGCTAACAGTACGTGTGAAAGGGATCTAGGAGTCTTCATAGACCACAAGCTGAACATGAGTCAGCAGTGTGATGCGGCAGCCAAGAAGGCCAACGCAATTCTTGGTTGCATCAATAGGAGTATGGTGTCTAGATCGAGGGAGGTATTGGTACCACTCTATTCTGCATTGGTTAGACCTCATCTTGAATACTGTGTCCAGTTCTGGGCACCCCAATTCAAGAAGGATATGGATAAGCTGGAGCAGGTCCAGAGGAGGGCAACCAAAATGGTGAGGGGCCTGGAAGCCATGCCCTATGAGGACAGACTTAGAGAGCTGGGTATGTTTAGTCTGCAGAAGAGAAGGTTGAGAGGGGACATGATAGCCATGTTTAAATATTTGAAGGG
This sequence comes from Iguana delicatissima, assembly GCA_948472985.1. NCBI lineage: Eukaryota > Metazoa > Chordata > Lepidosauria > Squamata > Iguanidae > Iguana > Iguana delicatissima. The sequence goes on along the minus strand of CAOKZL010002480.1, from coordinate 377,486 downwards.
ATGTCATGTCGAGGAGGGAGTGGGCTTGTTTTCTCCTGCTCTTGAGACCAGGACAAGGAGCAATGGATGCAAGCTGCAAGAGGGGAGATTCCACCTGAACCTCAGGAGGAATTTCCTGACAGTCAGGGCTGTCCGGCAGTGGAATGTGCTGCCACAGAGTGTGGTGGAGTCTCCTTCTTTGGAGGTTTTTAAGCAGAGGCTGGATGGCCACTTGATGGGAGTGCTTTGAAGGTTTTCCTGCATGGCAGGGGGTTGGACTGGATGGCCCTTGTGGTCTCTTCCAACTCTACATTTCTATGATTCTATGATTCTATGAAATGATCTCAGGACACTGTACAGGTAACATCACTGTAAGCAAATTAAAACAATAAGACTATTTTAAAACCTATTAAATATGATTAACAAGCTTTAAAAAAGATTAAAAGATTAAAATGTAGTGGGACTGCAACTCCCACCAGCCCCAGCCAGCATAGCTGATGGTGTAGGTTGATAGAGTTGTAGTCCAATGGCATCCATGTTAAAAATCCTGGCTTACCAAGTGGTGATGTGTGCTGTGCCCCCGTTAGGGAAGCCCCTTGGATTTTAAAGGACCATTGCTTTATTTAACAGCTGTTGGCTACAAGGATATAGGTGACATACTAGGAGAGAGTCCTGATCAGGAATGGCTTGTAAATGAGGACAGGCATGCTTGCTCCAGGTTGTCCTTTAAGCTGGCAGGCAGGACGAGGCCACCAGGCATGTTGCCATTCCGCCTGATACTGGAGAGTCTGTCCTGAGAAGCAGTTTCAGGTGGAGTTTGGCCTTATATTTAAGCGATTGGTAAGGGAGGATTTCATATCTGGCAGCACAGAGCAAAAGGATATAGACTGCATATATCAAAATAGTTGCTGAGTTCATTTGATTTCCAACAGAAAGAGAGGGGGAAAGTTCGGGATCTGAACAGCTGAATCCAGAGAGAGATGATGCAAGGGATCCTCCGGGAGCTGGTGCCAGGGAAACAGCAGATGTTGGTAAATATATTTAGTTACTGCACTTATGTTGTAGCCTTTCTCTAAAGAGGCCAGATGTGCTTAACTACAGTAGTAGAATTGTGCCTTATGCCATTAGATTCTTTATTGGACTCAGTTATTGCCATATTATAACAATTTCAAAGGTGTTTCAGTCCTCCCTCTACATTTGCAGGTTTGACCTTCATGAATTTGATTATTCACAAGACTCCCCCCTGCCTTCCTCCCCTTTTCCCCCTCCCATTTGCTTGCCTTTTGTCTGGGTGTGTGTGCCTTCCTTCTCTGCACCTGGGCACAAAGCAAGCAAATGGGAGAATGGAGAAGGAAAGCACATGAGAGCCTTCCCCCCATTCTCCCCCTCCCATTCTCTTGCCTTTTGCCCAGGCATGTGGAAGGAAGGCATGAAGACCTGGGCAAAAGGCAAGGAAATAGGAAGAGGTGAAGAGGGGAAGGCATGCATGTGCCTTCTCCACATGCAGAGCTGCCCCCTCCCATTAACTTGCCTCTTGCCTGGGCAAGTGAAAGGAGGGCGCATGTGCCCAGGCAAAAGGCAAGTAAATGGGAGGGAGAGCACTCACCCAGGGGAGAGGTTTTTTAAAAAACTTTTGTGATGATTCTCACAAAATTGAGGTGGGAGGGACACTGTACTACCTTTTCTGTTGGGGCTTTTCTGCACGGAACAGCTGCCAAACTCATGGAAGTTAACACCATGAGTTATTTCTCATTACTCTGTCTCCATGGCCAGCTGAATTTCTGCCTGTGGTGTCTTATACTGTAGCAATTGCAGGACATGGAGTAAAACAGGTTGATAGCTCTATATTTCAGTGCATACAAACCATGCCATTCCTTCTCTCTTGGCTTTTGAGTCTAGATGAAAAATAAAGTAGTGTTTGCAAACGATTAAATTTCCCCAGATCAGTCCGGTTTCAGTTTTGGTTCTGTGTCCCTTGTTTTTGGGAGTACTCATAATTCAGGAAATTTAATAGAGACCTTGATGCTTATGTTGATAAGATCTCAATTCCATGTTTCATTTCTCAGATTAAAAGAGTCTCAACTGGAAAAGTTCTTGACCATGCAACAGACTCTGCCAATCAGTGAAGACTGTACCAAGCTAGAAAGAATGGAGAGCTTTATGTTTTCTTGTACTTACAAAATCTTCTTCTAGAATTAGCAGAGTAAAACAATGGGCACAAAGTTATGAGAACTGTCAAAGATAAGTGTTACCAGGAAGTCAGGGAAGGAAATAGCGGGCAGGAATTCTGAGAACTGATTTTCAAAAGGATAGAAAGAAAAGTCTGACAATGTAGCAGTGTATAAAAAATGAGGGCTAGATGTGTTGACCATAAAACAAAATACAAATTTTTCTCCAGACCTCTACAGATGTGCTCTCAAGGGGAAACATTTTGTGGTTGAAGGGAAATTTTATTTCTTCACTTTGCTGCCTTTGTTCCCGGTTCACTTCACAACCTCTTTGTGGGAGAGGCAAGCCAGGCTTTTCCGTCTGCATAGACCCTTCCTTTCTAACACGACAGACAAGTAAGATGTGTACCTGTGGAAAGTTAAAATAACACTTTTCTTCCCCTGCATGTTTTTTTCCATATTTGGATCATGAAGAAGACAGTGGATTTCAAAAACTAACTTAATAAATCCTGTACTTTCTGCTCAACTTGATAAAGATATCACCACACTGTGCTCTTTGGATTGTAGAATGTGCAACACAATGCATCAGGTGAGGAAACAAAGATAAGAGTAGCTCGCTGTTTCCACATTTGTAACAGTCTGTGCAGGTGTTGGCTGAGATCCCGCATGAGGCACATAGCTACAGTATTGTAGCTATGCTTCATCTCCTGATCCAACCCTCTAAAACCCACCTTAAAAGCCAGGCAGCTGTACTGAGCACAGGATTTACACTGCTCTGGCAAGTGGGGCACTGAACGATGTGCCCAGCCTCCTCGCCCTAGTGAGTGACAAGCAGAAGCATGGAGCCCTGTAGGATCCTGTCACAACTCCTTGTCACACCATAACTCACTGGCAGGAGGGGACTGGACACATCATTTTTCAGTGCCTTTCTCACTAGTGCCACAGAATTCATTCACCATGGTTACCTGGCTTTTTAGATGGGTTTCAGGGGCATTTACTTCCATGGCAATGGTGCTCTGATTATTAACATGAGTACAATACAGTTAGAAGGTTGTGAATCTAGCTTATGACATTGTAAGTGCCTAACAGGTTGCAAGATGCTATTTTCTTCAGAATGGGGGTCACTTCTACCCACAAAAGGGGAAGCATATGTAGAGTGTAGGATGTGTTATACAAGTCTCAAGAATCCCATGGCTTCTTCATTGATCTTGATTCCTCCTTTAGGGACAGGTCTAACAAGGGGAGACACTGTTACTCAAAGTCACACTAAGTATGGCTTTGAGCATTTCTTTAATGTACAGCAATCACTTCTTTTCTTTCTACCTGGGGCAGGTAGAAAGAACATATGTGAACATATGCAAAGCACAATACTCTATTATGACCAGATGGAGAAAATCCAAAATGACAACAGAGATAGTAGCTCTCCCTGGATCTCTGCCGTTTTCTGATTTTAATTGTTAGGTTTTATTATTTTGTACCCCATAATGTTCACTAGTTAATAGTCATTTGCTAACATTTTTAGTTTTAACCATTTATTGCCTGTTTATAGCTCTAAATATGCAGAGTAATTGTTTAACAGCTGACAGTTTGGTTTGCTCTGCTAGCAGCTAAGGTAGCAGCTGCTTGATAGCCAAGAAGCTTGCCAGGAGTGTTGCCAGGAGTGTTGCTGCTGTTCAGTGTTTTGCCTCTCTTCTCCATTTGAATAATAGACTCTTTGTGCTAACAAATAACCTTGCTGTGGGGTGTAAGAGCAAGATCTGCTTTTTGCCCATTCATCACCATTACAAAAAGAAGGAAAAGGGCCAATTCAGGAGCACAAGCGGTCAAGCCAGCATATTAAACAATGCTATTTGGATGATTTTATTGCACTGCAGATGCCCTCTGTGTCTGAAATTTTAACAAAGGATAGGTTTGCACCCATAGCAAAGAGGATTATGCTTGAACCAGGTGACTTTGGCATTTTAACACAAAGACAAACAGACTCTGTTCTGATGGAAAACCCCTTATCTAATGCATCTTGTACTGAACTGTTAGCAGAGCAGCCTATGATAACTGCACAAACACCACAGTATATTGGTTCTCAGATAAGATATTGAGATCTTTAACAAATTTGGTATCTCTGGTTTCATACAAGTATTTAGACTCAAGCAACTCAGATAATAATTCTTTGCCCTCTTTCTCACATCAAGCCAGTGGTTCTCATTATTATTCGGATAGAGCTTTAATGCCTGCTCTGACTCTAAAGACTCGGAAAATATTATGCCAAAGCAGAAAGACTGTTGCCTGCAATTGCAAGCTTTTCAAGTAGTGATAGATGTGTATCTGTTTAATGGACAAATTCCTTTTTGGAACTCAGTATCTAGTGCTTAAATAAAAATTTAATTGTCAGATTCTCCAATTTTCTCTTGTTATTTTCATTCTCACAGTATGTGAGTTATCTCCTTAACTTCAGCAGATCCACTGTCCCTAATCTATTAATGAAAAAAAAAAAAAGATATACCTGTAAGTCCTTGGTGTTTTCCCAACACAGCTCTTTTTAAGGATTCTTGTATTAGGCCATTAATTCCTCTTAAGAAATGCCCAGTTCTCTCTTCCCAACATCACAATAGTCCTAACAAATTGAGTGCTGCACAAATGGCTGCTGCTGCTACAGAAGAACTTTTCATTGACAGATTTTTCTAAGTTATCTTCAATTGCTCAAAGAGACCTATGTGACAGATTATACCAGTTTAAGATTTTCTAAACTTCCAGACACTGAGCTATACCATGCTACCCATACATTAGGATTCAAGGATAATTCAGAAATCTCAGATTGGTCAGGATATCCCTAGGAAAACTACAACTTCTTCTCATTTCAATTTTCAGCCTATAAAAGTAAGGACTAATCCTAACTGTCTTAGCCTGCAGAATCCAGCCCCATCTGCAAACACTACTGTTTGTGATTGCCAGATAGCTCTGATGCCCTCTAAAACCAAAGCTCCTGGAAATGGTTATCTGAAGAGATGAAGAGTGTTCTTAGACATGATTAGTCGTGCAGATTGATGTGCATTGTCCCAGGAAGATTCCTGCTTAAAGATAATATTCTGGAACATTGAAGAGTGGGCAAATAAGAGCAGGGATAGGTCATCCTGATAGTACATTTGTTCATTTAATGTAACATTGTTGCTGGAAATGTGGGCTATTTATACGATTGCCCTGAATGGCTTTGCTGCTTACACATTGAGAGCTACTCAGGTAAATAAGAAAGGGAGTCCTGAGGTGTCCTTACAGTTTTGGTGTCAACCTCACTGATTGCTAAGGTAGCCATTCTGGATAAGTGTGAATATCTAGCATTTGGGATTTTTCTCACATTAAACTCTAAAAGCATCATTATTGTTACCCCTTATATTCCCCCACCTAAATCTAAAGCTCAAATAGAGGATACCTGGCTCAAAGTTGAGCATTATGTTTTTTTTTTCTCTGCTTATAAAGTTCCCTGAGTCGTACATATACATTATAGGAGATATAAATGCTAGGACTGGGCCTGATGATAATGAGTTAGAAGCCAGATATCCAATTTTATGTGAACTAAAGGGGAATAGATTCTTCCCCATTAGAAACTCAAAAGATCTGAGGCTTAATTTTGCTGGTTTCTGTTTGGCCCCACTGGAACTTAGACTGGATGCATTGTTCTTAAATGATGTGGCCTCTGAAGATCACATGGGCGAATTTACTTTTTCCAACTTAAGTGGATCTAGTACAGTAGAGTACTGTGGTTTCTAGAAATGCTTTTTAGTTTGTTCATTCTTTTTGTATAGATACCAGAACAGATAGTGACCATCAGCCTTTGGTTCTTACCGTATCTGTTCCAGGGAGAAAGATACAGTTAGCTCAAAATCATCTAATTAATATTATTGTTGTTGGGCCACAGAAGATAAGATCTAAATGATCAGCAGATCTGGTTAATCTTCTTGAAGTGAGATTGAATTCTAATCTGGCAACGGAGCAATCTGCTGTAACTACCATTCAGTCATACAAAGATCTAATCCATCTTCAGGAAGCTATAACACATGAAACTAATTCTTATTACTCCGGTGCAGATTCTGCACATTTCAAGGGTACCATTTGGTAGAGTGCCAACTGAAGAAAAAAGCCTTAAAATATTCCTATATTATATATAGAAAACCAAGGTTAAGTCATCTCCCTTCTACTTATTTTCCATTGGAAGAGGGATGTAAGACTGTATTGGTTCATAAAAAGTGACAGTGTGAACTTAATTCATTGTCACTGCTACTGAATGCCTCACTTAACCGTGATGTGAACACATTTTGGCAGCTTGTGTCAGGAACTTTACTCTCAGTCTCAAACCCCAAGATGTGTTATTCCAGCTCAGATATAGGATGATCATTTAATATCCATCTTTACAAATATTAATAGTTTGGAACCACACTTTGATAATTCCATTGAAACCATACTCTCAATTGTACCTGCATGGAATCTGGTATCTGTGGAAGAAGCCTCTGACTTAATTCTACAGCTTAAAAGTGGAAAGGCTCCAAGTATCAATTATATCCCTGCTGAACATATTAAAACTAGTCTACATTGGTGAACACCATTGCTGGCAAAATCCCTGCTAGTTGGAAGCAAACAATTGTGGTGCCAATTTACAAGAAAGGACAAGCCTTTGATCCAGGGAATTGTAGACCTATTAGTCTGTTATCAATAATGAGAATGTTATATGCTCATTTTCTATGCAACAAACTGGCTTCTTTTTGTAATTCAAATGACATTTTTACTGAGGCACAAACTGTACTTAGAGAGAATTATTCAAGTTTGATCACTGTTTGATCTCCTCTCACTTTGCTGGGAAATATTCTAGACCTCTGAAAGGCACATTGCTAGTTGCTTTTTCAAACCTAAAGTCAGCTTTTGACTCTATCTCCAGAACTAAGTTATGGGTTTCGGTTGATATGAGACTTCTTTGTCAATGGTGGTTCCTCAGGTGTGTGCCTGTAGTAAATTAATGAATGGAACACCACCAAGATTTCTGGTTCTATGTTTGAACACTTAATGTAGATATTATTGGAAAGCCTCCAACTTTGCATAAAACTGACATGTAATAGCCATAAAATCTATGAAAAGGAAATGGTTTTAAAGATCACATTCTGGTTTGATTGGTATTAAATGGCATTTTTGTATTTGTTTGTACCTTGTGGATTTTTGATTGTAATAAAATTTGATTTTAAACACATAAAATGAGACTTCTTTGTCTAATTAAGGATCTGTAAATGTCCAACTACAAGTCAGATGTGGTAGCCAGAGGCAGCTTTCTAGAGAAATATCTATGATTAGTTAGTTAGGGGTTAGACAAGGCTGCATTCTTCAACCAACTCTGTTTAATCTATTTGCAAATGACTTTGAAGATGTATTAATGGACCCTAGTGGTCATTTGCCCAAACTGGGTGACAGAAAAATTCCCATTCTACTCGATGCTGATTGTAATACTGTTTTTTCATGTTCTAGACCTGGGCTAAACTACCTATTAGAAAAGTTCTTCAACTGTTGTTTACAAAATGATCTAAGAATTAATTCTGGGAAATCTAAAGTTACAGTTTTTGAGAAGAATTTTTTCCCAGCGCAGGTAGACGTTAGATAGTCATGCTCTGGAATAGTTTAAAAGTTTTCAATATGTAGGGTTGATACTCCATCACATGATGTCATGGGCTGCTGACAGATCTGTTGCCTATCAGAAAGCTCAAGCTTTGCACTATTTTTATTCCGCAGAGGGGCAATATGTAACACTGCCATCAAAGTCTTTAATGCTAAGATAGTTGCACAATTTCTTTCCATTTCTGCTATTCAGATTGAGGGAGAAACAAAAGAGTTAGATAATCTTCTGGTCAAATTTTAAATGCATGCCTTCAAATTCCCAGATGTGTTCGTAATACAGTTCTGTTGCTGGAAACAGGGGAGTGCCCTCTGTTCATAAGGATGTGGCTGACAGCTGTAAAAATTTGGCTTAAGGTTATTGTTTTTAAATTGGGCACAGGTTTATTATTATATCTATCTCTCGAGGCTTACATAAGCTATTGGTCAAAGCTTGTTGCCCCAAAAGCTGCTTCAATTGGTCTGTCATCATCCCTCCTTTTACCCCTTGGCTATAGCACCACTCTCAAATCCGGAAGACTGTGGGATAGTGCTTTTTGTGACCTTTGAGCTTGTTCATACTTGTTCTGCTCACCAAGCCCACTGATGACAGAATACATTGGGCCTTTTAGTATTACTAAGTATTTAAAGAATTTGACTGTCGTTAATTATTGTAGACTTTTTACAAAGGCCAGATTTAATGTTTTTCCCTCTGAAATGCTCCGAGGTAGATTTTCTGGTGTTCCCTAAACCACAAGGTTATGTCCCTGCACCAATCAGGAAGGAGAATCCATGAAGCACAGTCTTTTGTCATGTGAATTCTACAGGTAGGTACAAAAATATATGATTAATCCATTATTGACAAATCTACCAGGAGGAGTGGCCCATTTTTATGCCAGATTCCTGTTAGAAGGTAAGAATCTTAGTGTGACCTTGGTCATTACCAAGTTTTGTCTGAGAAGAGAATAGTTAACTTAGGGAAACATCTAAAACAGGTTAGGCTGTATGATGTTGATAACATTTCTCTTTGTGCTTTTAATTCATCTTACATGTTGTTTACTTGAACTTGTTGGGTCTATGGACCCTAATAAGGAACTGTTTTGTACTATTCTGATCACAGCACTGCAGAGCTTTCTACACTTGGATGTATATCATAGAAATCAGCTGGTACACGTAACAGCCTGTACTGGTAGTATATGCTCAGTGTCTTGTCTTGAGGAACAAATTGTGATAACTTTGTAACGGTGGTTGGTTGTTTTGTTTTCTCTGGCCATCATTTCCATTTTGTGGTACTCTGTTTTTCAGCTCTCATCCCAAAGTGCATTACAGATAAAAAATACACCCTAGCAGCTGCTTTCGTCTTTACAGCTTTGACCATTACTATTATTTCATTGGCAGGTAAGTGGAGAGAGACTTGGTTTTAACTTAATCTCAGTAACATGATTTAACTTAAAATACACAGAAGTTAATAAGATGTGTTGTGAGCTTGAAAGATTACATCTAAAGCTTTGAATAGCTGGAAGGAAATACAGTGGTGGGCAAGGAATAGTGATTATTAGTTAAATGAAAAGGAGATAGCATGACTCCACTAAGTAAATATTGGGAGGTTCTAAATCTCACTGCTTTTGATGGATCAACATGTCCCTAAGGCAATTTGAGGAGAGGTATTTAGAATTTTCAGTTAGAAAGGTCCTCCAGTATCTTATCAAATGTCAGTACTCCATACTGTGCAATCATGGCAGCTGAAGTGAAATCATAGCACTATAACTTTGTAGTGTTAAAAGGGCATAACTGCTTAACATGATACATGAGAAATCTTCTCTGCTGAACTATTGATCCCATGATTTCCTGGCTCTTTAACCCTCAGAGTTGCAGTATAAATATGAGCTCTTAAATATGGTGGTTTTATTTGCAGTTAGGAAATCACCACCATGTCCAGCTTGTCCACCACCTGTTGATGCTGCCTGCCCAGATGATTGGGTTGGGTACCAAGGAAAATGCTACTATAAATCAAAATCCGAAAGGAACTGGACCAGCAGTGAAAAGTATTGTTCTTCATTTGGTGGTGCTTCTTTGGCTGTGATTGATACTAATCAGGATCTGGTAAGGAACAAATATATGCGATGACTGATAAGCTGTTGTATTTATTGATCTGATTTGATTTGATTTAGTTCCTTCAGGCAACAGCAGTTCTGCTGAATCTGATTTCTGGGTTTATTAATGTGCCTGTTATACAGAGATGCATGTTACAAAGCAGCATCTGCAAAGGATACCATCTCTACCACAAGGAATTTATAGTCAAAATGTCAGCAGTGGGAGGAACAATAGAAGGAGCAGAGCACAGCAGAGAGGCAATAGGAGGAAGGAATTCACTCTGAAGCAGAAGTTCTCAAGGGTTTTAATTGCAAAAGACCATGAACCTGTGATTCTCAATACATTTTTTCCAGAATCAATGGGACTTAAACTTCCAAATGAGTATCTTTTAGGATTGTTGTATTCTTAAGTTCTTCACAGTGGTTAAAAAAAGAAGCAGCAGCAGCAAATATAGAGAGATCGCATGCTTCTCTGACAAGCACTTTCCTATCTAGGAAAAATCCATAGGCCAGATGACCAGAAATATTGGATAGCAGCCTGAAATTTGTTTGGGAAAAGCTGCTGTATATGAGCCAATGTGATGTGGTGGTTAAAGTGCTGTACTAGAACTTGGAAGATCTGGATCTGAATTTCCACTGTCCCATGAAACTTAGTGGGTATTTATTTAAAGTATTTCTGTATTGGCTCCCAGTCCACCAGGGCTCCTGAGGTGATGAGCAAATAAAAGCCAATTGAAACAATATGAACATCAAAACATTTTTTAAAACACATTAGAATAACACCTTAAAAACTTCTCAAAGCAGTAAAAAAAACCAAAACCAAAAACCCTATTCTAGCGTCTAGTTTTAAAACAGTTAAAATAGTACTTTCAAACACTGAGTGCCATGTGGAACAGCACTTAGCTGCCTGCCGGAAGCTTAAAAGGAATGAGGTTGGCCTAACTTCCTTGGTTAAGGATTTGTCTAATTGAGGCATTGCTACAAAGAAAACCCTGCTACGTGTAGCCACCAACATGACTTCACAAGATGTTGGGACACACAACAGGGTCTCCTCTGAAGATCTCCGTTTTTCAACAAACTGCATTCTCTGAAACAAGAGATCTCTCATCTTAAAGTAACATTGTAATCTATTGTAGCTTTGATAGAGATGGGTTTGGGGTTTTGTTCCTTTAGCCCTTTGCTAAGGAATTGCCTAAATAATCAGGAAATTACCGCTCTACCATGTGACAATTTCCTTTTTACCAAGACTCCTCAATCTAAGATAACACTGACAGCAAAATATCAAGAATTTTGTAAACTTCTCTAATAACATTCCAGTTAAGCAGTGGAGATATCCAATAAGGAAACCTAGCACTTTTGAGTATGCGGACTGGGGCTTTTATAGCTAGTAGGACACTTCAATTAGGTGACAAGCTCTCCAGGAGTCATAGTACCTTCACTGCCCATGAATCAAATAGAGAAGTTTCTGTTCTACCTAAACTTATTGCCAACAGTCAACAGAACAACAATAATTGGGTTAAAATGAGGTACCTGGATGATGATAAGTGGGGTAGAGTACCAGGTTCATGTGGGGCAAAGCCCTCTTACTCAGTTGTTACTCACCCAATAAGGTCCAATGTCAGCAAACTGAGTCCTTTGAAAGATGTGCTTATTCACCTTGTTTGCGAAGAGGTACAGCCCCTAATTCAGTTAGCCAGGTCAGTTAAAATTGACTGACCAAATGCAGATTATCAGGTTCAGTCTCAGGCCCCTTTGTTAGTCTATTCAGTCCTTTGTTACTCAGCGCATAGTGAGACTTTAGGCCTAACCCTGAAAAATGAGTGTCATTGCTCCATCACCTCAGTTAATATGGTCTCCTGGAATATAGAAGGCTGAAAGACTTCCCTTTTGGGGAGGATTTTTTTGGATTTTTATCCAATTTTGATTTGATTGCCCTCCAGGAGATCTGGCTCCAAGCTGGGGACAGGAATGTATTGTCTGGGTACAAAGCCTGGTATGAACCTGCACAGAAAATTAAAAATAAGAGTAGAGCCTCTGGAGGACTATTAATTGCAGTCAAAGAAGATTTAGGCTGGAAGGGAGAGTTGGTTTCGTTCTCTATTTTACCGAAAAACTGCTTAATAGTCAAGTCGAGTTCTCCTAGTACAGTCATCATCCTGGTTAACATCTATATCCCTTCAGTAAATTCCCCTTATTATTCTAAGGAAGTGTGGGCTCTCCTGGAGCAACTGTTGGATGAGTTAAGTAAGGGATTCCCAACTGCTTTAATAATTTTGGTGAGAGACTTTAATGCCCAAATAGGTACATCACCCCCAAAATTCACAGATTTGGGAGGCCTCCAGGAGGAATTGCAAGATGTGTTTTGTTGGTTTTCTAGTGATAAAAAATCAAATCAAGCTGGGCAAAAATTTCTAGGGCTTTTGCTTTCATTTGATCTTCAGATCCTCAGCCCTACTGATTACAGAGCACGTTATCCATTTACCTATTTTACCCACAAGGCTAGGAGCACTATTGATTATATATGTGTCTCAAAACAATAAGAGACATCTTTTCTCAGGTATTTCTGTAAATATCCGAAAATAGCGATCACTAACCGATATCCACTTGGATAATGCTCGAATCTGATTTAAGAAAATCAACACAGGTAGACAGGCAGGTGACTCAGTGCCTTGACATTTAACAACTAAGATGGCAGCAAGTGGATGTGAAGAAACTTAGCTCTTTTTATAAGTCAGAATTGGGTGGTGTCCTTGGTAGTATGATTTGCTGTCCGGAGGCAAATATTATTCATGTCCTGGCTGCATATCATGCCATTTGTGCTCAGATCAAACCTCTATTATTATCCCAATTAACAGTAAAAGGCTGCAGGAAAAAAAAGCATCCTTGGTTTGATGCTGAATGTCATAGACTGAGGACATGCTTGAGGAAACAAATAAGAAAGGCTCAAAACTCCCTGAACAGCAGTGCATATTTTTCTATGCTTATTACGAGGAGAAAATATAAAAAACTAGTTACAGTAAAAAAAAAAACTATGTTGCCAGATGTTGGGCAGATTTGGAGGCAGCGGCCATTAATAAAAACTCAGCTCAGTTCTGGCAGTTAGTAATTAGAAAATTGGGTGACTATTGTTTACAATCTTGGGACCCTCATTTCTTTTTCAACCTGGGAAGCCTTTTACTCTGACCTATATAAGGAGCCCTTAACAACGGATAGCTCCTTGATGGATGAAGGGACTTTGGGGAACATAAATGACTTCCCAAAATGGCTTTTGATTACCAGGCAGGAAGTCAAAGCCCTCATTCAGTCTTTGAAGAACAGTAAAGCCCCAGGAGAGGATTTCATGCCACCGGAATTGTTTAAGAGCGATATAGATTGGTGGGCTGCCCTTTCGGCTGGCCTATTCATTCATATAAATGACACAGGATGTATGTCCAATGAATGGAAGCTTGGCATAGTTATTCCTCTTTATAAAAAAGGAGATTGAAAGGGACCCTAAAAATTATAGGCCGATCAGTTTAATAGATACTGCAGCCAAAATCTATGCTAAGTCAATTTTGCAGAAACTAGAGGACTGGGTTGAACAAAATCCCATCCTAGATGAAGAACAGGCAGGTTTTAGACAGTGAAGAAACACCATTGATAATTGCTTCACTCTCCTGCATCTGATTTCAAAATGCACGGTTAGGGATGGACAACCTTATACTGTGTTTATGGATCTAAGTGCAGCCTTTGACTCAATTAACAGGATGCTCCTTTGGAAAAAAATTATGAAGACAAACATTGATAGGAGACTTCTTCATCCAATAATGGCTTTCCACAGGGATACAAGTTACAGATTAGATTTGGTGTAAACCAAGCCTTAACAAACAAAATTCCCACATTCAGAGGAGTGCGTCAAGGCTGTATCTTGGCCCCATTTCTTTTTAATTTTTATATCAATGATGCAGTTTCCGCTATGTACAATTCTGATTTTCATGTGCCCAAGGTTCTGGACAGACCAGTTAATGTGCTCCTGTATGCAGATGACATGAATCTACTTTCTACAACTCTGATAGGCCTGCGCAGACAGTTGAGAAAATTTAGTGTTTACTGTCAGCAAAATGAATTGGTAATTAATAATAGTAAATCTAAAATTGTAATTTTTGGCAAAAAGAGGACCTATCATAAATGGTTTATCAATTCTAAAGAAATAGAACAGGTAAGAGCCTATAATTATTTAGGCATTGTCTTCTCAGCCTCAGGTTCCTGGTCTCCCCAGATAAAGAGGAATGCATTAAAAGCCTCAGCCAGTGCCCATACACTGAATAAATTATTTGATTATAAATATCCTGGCTCACTTCTCCCGATTATAAAAGTGTACAAGTCTAAGGTGTTGCCAGTGTTAATCTTTGGAGCAGAAATTTGGGGATTTGCTTCAATCAAGCATATTGAGAGAATCCAAAATAAACTTTTAAGACTGATACTGGGAGTGTGAAGAACTTCTCCAGCCCAGGCAGTCAGAGCTGAATTGGATATGGCAGCCATTTCAAATCTATGTCTCCGTAGGTTATTTAATTTCTGGATTAAACTATCCCAAATGAATGATGACAGATTGCCCAAGATCTGTTTAAACGAACAAGCACTTAAGCCTATAAGTAACTTCTGGCTTTCCAATTTTTCAAAAATGCTTTCAAAGCAGGGTTTGAGCATTGAGGCTGTTAGTCTGTGCAAGTCCAATACCAGAAACATGTTTAAACAAAGAGTGATGGATATTAGAACGCAATTAGATCTAGCTGTTCTGTCCTCTGTAAGATCCCTGAAATGGTTAGCAAAGGCCAAATCTCTTTTTCAGGAAGAAAAATATTTGTCCTTTGCAATGAAAAGGGACTTGCGCATGGCCTTTATATAGCTCCAATTTGAGCAAATGGAAACTAGGATGTTGCAAGGTCGCTATCAGGGTATTCCTGTTCGAGATAGAATTTGCATATGTGGGGCATCTACCGTTGAAGATCTTGCTCACTACTTACTGCACTGTCAGCTATATGTTAATATTAGAGACCACTACTTCAACCCATTTCAAGTTAGTTAGAGGGAGTGGGATGACGAGTCCAAGCTGACTTTCCTTTTGGAAGGGGTTAATCCTTTGTGACTCAAAGAGTGGCCCTCTCTGCGTATTATGCAGCTAAATTGAGGAAGCAAGTAGTAGATAAAGGGTCGCCTTGCCGGCTCATGAGTAATCTCTCTTTTTTAATTACTTCAGGGGTGTTCTAGTGATTCAGAGGGTTTGGTCTTTTTAATCTGAAAATTGCTATTTTATCTGTATATATTGTTTTGTATTTTATATTTTTATTACTTCTCGTTGTGTTTCCTTGCTGATGACGCTGTTTTTGTTCTCTTTTCCAGGCTTCGGGTTTTGTTCCCTCTTTTTAATTGTTTGATATAGTCTGTAGACTGATTCAGTAAAGATTTGATTGATGATGATTGATTGATGAGTCATAGTACCCAGCAAATGTCTCTGGCAAAGAGTTATTTGCCTGGCCAAACACAAACCACTAAGCAACTGTTTATAACAGATTCTGATTAGTGCTCGGGTAGCAGATATGCTTCTTTGGTCAACTTATCTGAGGACTGATTACCAGATGGCAAGACATTACATTGATCTGTAAACCTTATATCTTGGAATGTTGCAGGTTGGAGAAATAAATTAGCCAATGCAGACTTCAGTGCCTTCAGACTTCTGATATAACTTGCTTCCAAGAGATCTGGTTTACAGAGAATAATTCCCTGAGACTACAAGGCTTTAGATCTTGGGAATAGCCTGCTCAGAAATCTTCTAATGCAGGTCATGGCAGTGGTAGCCTGGCCATTCTGATTTCTCCCACTTTAGAGGTGAGTGAAGTAACTGTAATTGGGCCAGCTTTGAATTATTGTCAGGCCTTAATTATTCAAGGCTGTGAACAAGGCTTTCTGATACATATCAGGGTTTATCTTCCTCCAAGATCTGCCAGAACCTCATTAGAAATTTGGGCAAAGTTGGAGGACTCATTTGATAGTTTGTTTACAGTCTACTCTAATGACTTGACTCTTTTATTTGTGGTGATTTTAATGCTGGAATGGGCAGTTACCATTCTGTGATGGTAAAGTGTTAGGGTTTACTTGGGGGAATTCTTAACTGTTACTTGATCCCTGCAAGATAATTAATAAGAATGCTCAGGCTCTAATCTCCTCAATCTGTAGATTTCATTCCATTTGCCTTAATGGTATTCATTTAGACTGTTCAAATGGATACTTTGTGTATCTAAGTGACAAATGGGCCAGTGCGGTTGATTATATCATAGGGTTAGATACTGTGATTCCTTGTGTGCTGTCATTTCAAATTGATGATAGAGCTGAAAGGGACCACTTTCCTATCAGGTTGACTCTCATACTCCAAGAGACTCATTTTGGGGTTCTGACAGATTTGAAATACCTGCCCACTTGGAAAGTGAAAAATGGTTTAAATGGTCTCTTGTTACCCTGTGAATTGGGGGTCCCGGAAGGGGCACCCAAATAACCAAACACACACAACCAAGATGGGGAAATTAGCTGGAGCACTCTCTTAGCTAACGAGAGGCAGGGTAACTTAGCGGGAACCTTTTACCCAATGTATACAGCGTCAGGTCAGTGAGCAGTCAGACAGTTGGAATAACAACAATAATATTTATTAGCAAGCAGGCAAATTAACAAGAAAACACAACCTCACTACTAACTAAGAAATAGAAAAGAGAGTTTTGGGGGAAATGGGTGATACGTCACCTTTCTCACAGTCCTGTAGAAGCTAATTGGAGAGAAGGAAACTTGGTGTGGCTGCCGAGGGGAATTCGCTGAACAGAGCGGCAGCAAGGCAGAATGGAAGTCTGAAGCGATCCAGCGAAAGATCCGAGGAGCTCTCAGGACTGGTGGTTTTCATCAGGGAAAGAATGACCGTAGGCTAGCCTGGTCTTGGGTGAAAACAATGAGGTTTGGGCTGGAGACAATGTCTCCAAAAGGTCAGAATTTACATGATTGAGTTAGGCTTTGAATTGACAATAGTATAAGCAGTATGTAGATGCGGCTAGCTTGGCAGTTTAAGCACTCAGCTCGCCAGGTTGCCCTCTCGGGGCAGAGGTCTCTTTGTTTCAATACGCATCTGTAATGAAGGTGTTTGTTTCGGGAGGTCCCCTAAAGCAGATCTGGCAGTTTCTGGCTTGCCTTGGTGTAAACAAATATGACTCAGCAGATAATAGCCATGCCTAGCTTTGTGCTTGTTCGGTGGCCTCATAGACACTTGGCTGGTGGCAGAGCAGGGCTGAATTATGATATCAAAATGATATCTAAGATTACCGAAAGCCTGGCCAGTTCACAGTGGTAACACTCTTACAGTTGATGCCAACATCAGACAAATGGTAGGACCAGAAGCTTGTAAGGCTATGGCAACATGCTGTTGTGGAGTATCATAATATTAGGGAGATTTATCAGGACACAATTGAGGCACTTAGACCATATGTGGCTATTACCCCATCAGGTAAAACCTTGGGCAGACCCAGTTTGATAAAGAACATAAGTCCAAGAAAAAGGAGCTGAGTAAACTAACAAGGCAGATGAAACATATAGTCATTGCTGATGCTATTTTCTATCTAAAACAATAGCGGAAAGAATAGAAAACCTTACTTAGGGCAAAAAAAAAGAAAAAAAGAGGAGACTTATTTTGTTAATAATTGGACATCACTGGGTCTGGCCCTTATTGAAGGCAATGAAACCAAATTCTGGAATCTGTGGCAGAAGGCCCCTCCCATAAAACTTTTGAGCCTACTCCAATCACACCAGAGGTTTGAATTGCCAATTTCAGGCACATTTTTGGAAGTAACCCAACTATACAGCATATTATTAATCAGAGTTCTGGTAAATTTCCTGAATGGCCACCCATCTCTTCTGCTGAAATTTAAAACAAACAAACACTGATTTCTACACTCCAAAATAGTAAGTCCCCTAGAAAAAAATATGATTCCCCCTGAGATGTTCTTGCTAAATATTATTGCTAAATAATTTGCATTTATTCAACTAGCAACTTTCCCTCAGAGTGGCAATTTAGTATTGTTGTGGCAATCTTCAAGAAAGGAGACAGAACAGATCATTCTAACTACAGGCCCATCAGTCTGTCAGGCATGGCTTCTAAACTCTATGCACAATACCTCTCAAATAAGCTTCTGGAAATGGACAGTAATCAATCTATTATCCATGAGGAACAAGTAAGTTTCAGGTGAGGTAGAAGTACTGAGGACTATGCCTTTATATTGCAACATTTTGTATATAAATTTATCAGTGGTTCAAATAAGTTTATACAGCTTTTGTAGATTTCTCATCAGCATCTCATTTGATAGACAGCTGGTGTTTATGGCACCATCTGCTAAATCAAACATTAATAAAATAATACCTGTTGTGGATTATTCAGCTGTTACACAAAGATAAATATCTGCAGGTAAGAACAGGTTTAAATGATGCTTTAACACAATCTGTTGTCATCAACCAGAGACTGAAACAGAGCTATATTCTGGTGCCCTTTTTATTTAATTTTTGTATTAATAATTTGACATCAGAAATGACCTCCCTCTCTTATTTTTCCCACCAGCTATTGGCAGCCAAGATTTCAGTTTTGCTTTTTCTGATGGTTTGATTTTGCTATTTTTGAACAAAACAAGGTCTTTAAATTTAGCCCAATTTAGGACACTATGCAAAGAGGAACAATTCTAAAACTAATTTCATGATTTTGGGGAAGAGAGACCCCTAAGTGTATATGGCCACTGGATGGACATCATTTAGAACAGGTGCACTCATTTAAATACCTGGGGCTGCACTTTAATGAGAAACTTTCTTAGAAGCAACATTTGGAAGCCACCAAAATCTTAAGTTCCAGACCTGCTAGGAAGCATAAAATATTTTTCTATTCTAGTAGTGGTGGGGATTAATAAATCCTGTCCTAAAGGTTTTCACAGCACAAATTTCTTTATTGCACAAATGGTGTATGAATTTGAATTTGAAGGAGAAGCGGAAAAGTCTGATTTGGAAATTGTGCAGAACAAATTCATGCAACAGATTTTGCACTGCCCTCAGGGGCTCGAGAGACTCACCTTAGGGCTGAATTGGAGCTTCCCTCAATTACTGTGTTACCCTGTTTACTGGGGGTCCCGGGAGGGACACCAAAATGTGCTCAACTACAGGTGAGGAAAATTAGCTCAGAGCACTGCTTAGCGTTACGAGAGGCAGGGTAACTTAGCAGGATCTTGTAACCCAGTGTCTACGGGGTCAGGCCAAGGCAAGAAGCAGACTGGTTTGAAAATAAATGAGATTTTTATTAAATACAGACAAACAGTGTATGCAACACACTCACACAGGTAGCTAAGGAAAATAAAGGTTGGAGTGGTATAGAGGGATTTTGAGAGGGATTGTTGAATTGGGTGATATGACACCTGTCCTGAAGCTTGAGTTCATTGGTCTGGAGTCTCAGTACGTGGGACTGAGGGGACAGCTCGCCAAACAAAGCAGCAGCAAGGCTGGATGGAAGTCTGGAGTGATCCCAGGTTGCTGCAGTCTCAGCTACTGGAGCTGAGGGGAAGGCTCGCCAAGCAATGCGGCAGCAAGGCGGGATGGAACTCAGGAGAGATCCAAGGGAGATCTTCGAATCAGGGGTTTTTATAGAGAGAGGTGTGACTTCAGGCTATGCCTTACTCGGGGACAACAATGAGTTTTGGGTGCGAAACAATGTCTCAGAAAGGTCACAATTTAGCATGATTGAGTTAAGTCCGAATTGACAAAGAGGTAGACTGTATGCAAATGCTCAGTGCTTGGCCTTTAAGCTTCTAGCTTGCCAAGTTACCTGCTCGGGGCAGAGAGTCCTTTGTAAACAGCGTGCATACATAATGAGGGTGTTTGCAGAGAAGCTCCTAAAGCGGTGATCTGGCTGTTTCTGGCCTGCCTGTATTGTCTTGGGATATTGCAGCGTTTGATGGCCGAGCTTAGTTCTGTGCTTCTCCAGGGCCTCTCAAACACGTGGAGGGGGATGGTGGAAGAAAGCCAAATTATTGATATCAAAGTGATATCGGGTGCTATCGCCAGGTAGGCCTAAACTGCAGTAACAACCGCTGGAACTGATCTGTCTATTTTAAGATTCTGGCATTGATTATATGGATTTTAGGATCATTCCCTCAGCTAACTTTGTTGCCTGGAGGAACTGAGTTGTAGAGGTTGGATACAATTGTGCCAGGACAAGTTAAAGGTCTACAATCTTAACGCAGAGAATTATCTAAGACTTAGTCTTCGGACTGTAAAGCTGGATTTTCAGTCATGATTCTAGCCAAGACAGAGCAGCCATTGTGTTGGGACACAATTCTCCATGTGGCACCCACAGAATCAGATCAGAGCCTCAGTACTTCGTAACTTTACTTTCTTTCACAGAACTCAGATTCCATCAGATGCCTTCTGCACATCTTGAAGGGAGATTTTGAGGTATTCCAATTTTAGGTAGATGCACAGTTATCTGTAATCAGATTGATGACATAGCTAATTACTTGTTGCTGTGCCCCTTTATTCTCCTCCTAGACAAAGATTTGTGTTTCTCATTATTCTGTTATATACAGACTGTTATATACAGACCTCAGGAAGTAGTTCTAGAATTATCAGGTATGCAGTTATTTGCCACATAGTTTTTTAGCTGCCAATGCTACTATGTGCTTGCTTCATTAAAGGGGAGATTAGGGACTGGCAGACAGTTATGTGGGAAGGAGGGGTCCAAGGAAGGGTTTTTGTTTTTTTCAACAAAGGTCTTAACAATTGCTTCTTTTATTTTATTTTTTTTAATTTTATTATTATTAAAGTTATAGCACTCAGTATTTACAAATAATCATTCTTTCTTTTTATAAATATATAAGAAACAGGAAACAAAGAAATATATACAATCAAATTTATATACCTATCCAACATCTTATTCTGTTTCTTCTTCTTCTTCTTCTATTGCTCTTCTATCTTAATCTACATATATAGATACCTCTATATCTTTTATGTATCTAAATAAATTTCATGTCTTATATATTCTACTTTGTCTTACATATGTCTTACATATGAATTCTTTTTCTACTTTGTTCTGAGTTTTGTGAGCATCCTTCTATATAAAAATTATATACAAATCTACAGTTTCAACTTCCTTCTTTCTTTCTTCTAGTTTTATTACTTATTTTTCCAAGTTTCTTCTGATCATTTCCCTTTTTATGTGATTTGCCTTATAATTTTGAAAATAAATTTTTCATTTCCCTTTTCCCATAACTTTGCTCTTTTCATGTTTCTTTCTGAATCGCCCAATTCTGTTGTATGTATTCTTTAATTGGTTTCAATTCTTCCCTATTTTTCCCTTTTGTTTCATCCTTAAGTGCCATTGTCAAATCATCCATCATTATCATTTCTGATAGTTTAACATCCCATTCCTCGATATCTGGGATATATTCATACTTCCAGTATTTTGCATAAGTAATCCTTACATTTGGTACCATATACAGTATTATTCTCCAATATCTAATATGCTCTTTTTCTATTTGATGTAACATATTTAAAAGAAATATTTCAGGGTGCAAAGGAATATTAATTTGTAATATTTCCAATATTTTCTTTTGAATGGTTTTCCAATATCTTTTAGCTTCAGGGCATGACCACCACATTTGGAAAAATGTTCCTTCTTCTGTCTTACATTTCCAACATTTGCTGGAGATCTTGTACATTTTCCTTAATTTTGCTGGGTCTAAGTACCATCTATAGAGCATCTTAAAGTAATTTTCTTTCAGCTTTTGGGCTAATGTAAATTTTTGTGTGTTCTTCCAGCTTTTCTCCCAATGTTCCAAGCTAATTTCATGTCCTATGTTTCTTGCCCATTTTATCATTGAATCTTTAATTATTTCTGTCTCTAATTCTCTGTTTAATAATATTTTGTAATAATTGAACCACCATATGGTCTTTTTTTTCAAGAATGACATTTTCAAATTCATTCCTTTTCCCTATACTTTCAAATCCTTCCAATCTGTTATCCATTTTAAATCTTTCTTTCAATTGATTATATAAGAATCATTTACATGTGAAACCTTCCATCTCTAGTTCCTTTCTTGTTTTTATTCTTAGACTTGTCTTTTCTTCTACTAAAATATCTTCATATCTGATCCATTTTTCTTTCTCATCTCGCCGTCTTCCAAATAAGGCTTCGTGGGGAGATAACCATAATGGGATTCTAATATACGTCTTCCTTTTAAATTTCTTCCACATTTCAAATAATGCCTTTCTAAGATAATGATTGATGAATTCTTTATCTACTTTGATTTTATGGTACCAAAGATATCCATGCCAGCCAAATTTCAATTCTGATCCTTCCAATTCCAATATTCTTTCATTTTCAAGACTTATCCATTCTTTCAACCAGGTCAGGGCATTTGCTATGTAATATATTTCAAGATCTGGTACACCAAATCCTCCTCTTTCTTTTCTCTCTATTAACATCTGCCACTTTATTCTTGGCTTCTTCCCTCCCCAAATGAATCTCGATAAATCTTTCTTCCAATCACAGAAACATCCTTTGTTGATTATTATTGGAAGGTTTTGAAAAAGATAATTAATTTTTGGAAGGATATTCATTTTAATTGCTGCTATCCTTCTCAATAAAGATAACCTCAATTTGGACCATTTCTGAATTTCTTTCTTTATGTCAGTCCATAATTTTTTGTACTTATTTTCATACAATTCACTGTTTTGTTTTGCTATTGTAATCCCTAAATATTTTATCTTTTTTTATATAATTTTATTAAAGTTCAAATGAATAAAACAATTCTATATCACTGTACATATCAATGTAATATTTCTGTTATTCTTCCATTCCTCACTGGATTTCATTTTTCAAACATATATCTTGTTAACTTTAAATGTACTACACTACAAAAATGAAAATATAATTTGTTAGTTCCTCGCCTACATCACTGTACTTTATAATATGGCAACGTCAAATCACATCATATTAATATACATTCTTCATATATTTTTCTTTAAACATTATCATCTGTTAGTACCCAACAATAATCTGTTATTATTTTCCACTCTTTTTTAATCTCTTCATCTGATTTCCCCTTCAGTCTCTGAGAGACTATATCTGCATTTTTATTTTCATTAAAAGTTGCCCACCATTGGTCAATTGTAGGGATTTGTTGTGTTTTCCATAACCTTGCATATTCAATTCTAGCGGTCGTGATCATGTACAATCCTGGAGCAGATCGTTAAGCAGTCAGTTGCTAATCACTTAGAAAGCAAGGCAGGAATCACGAGAAGTCAACATGGATTTCTCAAAAATAAGTCATGCCAGACTAATCTTATCTCTTTTTATGATAGAGTTACTAGCTTGATAGATGAAGGGAATGCTGTGGATGTAGCATATCTTGATTTCAGTAAGGCCTTTGACAAAGTTCCCCATGACATTCTTGCAATGAAGCTGGTAAAATGTGGGCTGGACAGGGCTACTGTTAGTTGGATTTGTAATTGGTTGACCGACTGAACCCAAAGAGTGATCACGAATGGCTGCTTTTCATCCTGGAGAGAAGTGACTAGCGGGGTGCCACAGGGTTCTGTCCTGGGCCCAGTGCTGTTCAATATTTTTATCAACGACTTAGATGAAGGAATAGAAGGCATGCTCCTCAAATTTGCAGATGACACCAAATTGAGAGGGATTGCTAATATGCCAGAGGACAGGATCAAAATTCAAAATGACCTGAATAGATTGGAGAGCTGGGCCAAGGCTAACAAAATGAACTTCAACAGAGAGAAGTGTAAGGTCCTACACTTAGGTAGAAAAAATGGAATACAGAAATATAGGATGGGGGACACTTGGCTGGATAGCAGTACGTGTAAAAGTGATCTAGGAGTCTTCATAGACCACAAGCTGAACATGAGTCGGCAGTGTGATGCGGCAACCAAGAAAGCCAATGCAATTCTCGGCTGCATCAATAGGAGTATGGTGTCTAGATCGAGGGAGGTACTGGTACCACTCTACTCTGCTTTGGTTAGACCTCATCTTGAATACTGTGTCCAGTTCTGGGCACCCCAGTTCAAGAAGGACATGGCCAAACTGGAGCAAGTCCAGAGGAGGGCGACCAAAATGGTGAGAGGCCTGGAAGCCATGCCCTATGAGGACAGACTTAGAGAGCTGGGTATGTTTAGCAATAGCAATAGCATTTATTTCTATACCACCTATCAACTAGTGTTATCTAAGCGGTTTACAATGTATTTTTAGCTAATTGCCCCCAACAAGCTGGGTACTCATTTTACCGACCTGCGAAAGGATGGAAGGCTGAGTCAACCTTGGAGCCTGGCAGGATCGAACTCACAACCTTGTGGTTGCAGTACTGGCATTTAACCACTGCACCACCAGGGCTCCAGTCTGCAGAAGAGAAGGTTAAGAGGGGACATGATAGCCATGTTTAAATATTTGAAGGGATGCCATGTAGAGGAAGGAGAGGCCTTGTTTTTTGCTGCTCCAGAGACCAGGACAAGGAGCAATGGATTCAAGCTGCAGGAAAGGAGATTCCACTTGAGCCTCAGGAAGAACTTCCTGACAGTCAGGGCTGTCCAGCAGTGGAATATGCTGCCTGGGAGTGTAGTGGAGTCTCCTTCCTTGGAGGTTTTTAAGCAGAGGCTGGATAGCCATCTGTTGGGAGTGCTTTGAGGGTGTTCCTGCATGGCAGGGGGTGGACTTGGATGGCTCGTGTGGTCTTTTCCAACTCTACATTTCTATGATTCTATGATTCTATCCGCCAACATTTCTTTTGAAGAGTTTCATCAATCGTATGTGGCATATTCAACAAGTACATTTCAGGTGTTTTATCAAATTGCACCTTCTATATTTACAAATCTTATTATGAACTTGACCCCAAAATTTCTTTGCTTTGGTACATGACCACCACATATGAAGCATCTTATTCTATTTCTTTTTCTTCTTCTTCTATTGCTCTTCTATCTTAATCTACATATATAGATACCTTTTAGTCCCTTTGATATCTTTATCAGCTCTGATGATTCTAAGCAGCACTTCCAATACTGTTATAAATAACAATGGTGAAAGAGGGGAGCCTTGTCTTGTACCTTTTTTTATTCTGATTGGTTTTGTTTTCTCACCATTGATTATGATTTGAGCGTTTGTATTTTCATATATTTCTCCAGTCCATGTGCCAAATTTTTCTCCACAACTCATCTTCCTAAGTAACTGTAGCATAAATTCGTGTTTGATGTTATCAAAAGCTTTTTCTGCATCAACAAATAGCATAGCATCAACAAATATCATATCAAATTTCTTCTCGTTATGTTTTTCATAATATTCTATCATGTTAATTACCATTTTTTAGGTTATCTTTTATTTGTCTTTTGGGTAAGAATCCACCTTCATCTTCATGTATTATCTCATTTAAGATTTTTTTCATTCTTTCAGCAAATATTATTTGCAAATATTTTGTACTCTACATTTAAAAGGAATATCGGTCGATAATTGTTGGGTTGAGAATCTTCCCCTTCTTTCAATATCAACGTAATGTTTGCTTCATTCCAAGATGTAGGTTTTCCTTTGTCAACTATTTCATTAAACGTTCTATGCATCGGCTTTAGTAATTCATCCTGACATATTTTATAATATAATGAAGAGAAACCATCTGGCCCTGGTGATTTTGCTAATTTTGCTTTTTTAATAGCTTCCAGTATCTCCTTCATTGTAATATTTGCATTTAAAGCATTCTTTTGTTCTTCTGTCAATTCAATTATGTCTTGCTTCTCCAAATATTCTTGTATCTTGTTATTTGCCTCCATTATATAATTATTTTCATATAACTCCTTGTAATATTTCCTGAAGATAGTTTTTATTTTGTCTTGATCCTTTACAATTTCTTTTCCTTTATAGGCTTGAAGAATTAAGTTTCTTTCTTTTTTTTTCCCTCAGTCTTAGAGCTAACCATCTAGCTGGTTTGTCTGCTCCTTTAAAATGGTTTTGTTTCATTATCTTCAATTTTCTCTCAATTTCAATCATATTTTCAGTCCTTATTTTTTCTTGTAGAATCCTGATTTCTTTCCTTAATTTCTGAAATGTACCCTTTCTTAATTTTTCTTCCTTTATTTTAATCTCTCTCTCCATTTCTTTCGCTTTCTTTTGTCTTTTAGTCTTCCCTCCAATTCCATTTAATAAATAAACCTCTCATGACTGCTTTTCCATGTCCCAAATTACCTTCATAGAAATATCTTCCGTCATGTTTTCATCAAAGTAGAGCTTTAAGGCCTCCTTGGCTTTTTTTGATGTATTCTTTATTTTGCAGTAGAAACTCATTCATCTTCCAATTTTGATAGAGATTTCTTTTCCTCAATTTCAGTTTCATTTGAATTGGATTATGATCTGTGGTAATTTTTGTAGGATTTCCATATCTTGTATTTTAGTATGAATCATCTTAGAAATGAGAAACATGTCTATTCTTGACATCGTATGATGACTATTGGAATAATAGATAAATCCTTTCTCTTCAGCATGTTTTAACTTCCACACATCAATCAAAGAAGTCTCTTCCATTAATTTAAAGAAAGTCTTTGGTAATTTCCCTTGTTTTTGTTTTTTTCCTTTCTTCTTTGATCTATCTTCCACTGGATCCAATACCGCATTCATATCCCCCATTCATATTTTCTTGGTTCTTTTCAATTGTGTATTTTATTATTTCTTCTCTTATTTTATCATAAAATTCACTTTTCTTTTCTTGTGGCACGTATATCTGACCAGCAGTAATGTAAGATCTAGGATTTGAATTTTAACTCCAATGAAATACCCTTGGTCATCCCGAAAAACTTCCTCCGATGAATATTTTGAATTTACATAAATAGCTACCCCTCTCTTCTTTTTGCTATATGCTGAAATATAGCACTTCCCAAGTTTAGGATTTCATAAGGAATGTGCATCTGCATCTCGAATTTTTGTCTCTTGTATACAAATAACATCTGAATTGATCTTCTCTAAAAAATGAAATACTTGTCATTGTTTATAACTTGAATTCAAACCTTGTACATTCCACGATAAAACCTTTAAAGTCATTTTTCTTAAATGTCTTCTATTTCACTTAACTTCTCTTCTGATTCTAATTCTATTAGTTCTTTTTCTATTTCTCTTCTGGTCTTTCTTGCAGTTCCTCTCCTTCTATCTCTTCCTCTTCTTGAGACTCCTCTTGTACCTTACTTTCTATGTCACGGTCATGTATTGTATTCTCTCTCTTCTTTAAATTTTCCAATGTCTCTCTAAGCTTTTTTTTGCAATTCATATGCTTGTGTTGGTGTTGTTACCTTATATCTTCTTAACTTATAAGTAAAGGACACCCCTTCAGTCCTTTTCCATTTGTATCTTATTTTATGTCATTGTAATAGTTGAGTCAAACTTCTGTATTCTTGCCTTCATCTAAATACTTGATATGGAATATCTTTAAATAATTTTGCTTCTTTTCCTTCCACCATTAATTTTTCATCATAATTCTTCTGCAAAATTTTATCTCTCACCCGGGTTCTTATAAAAGAAACAATAATGTCCCTTGATAAATTCTTCTCTTTTGCTATTCTTAACTCCAGCCTGAAAATTCTGTCAATTTCCATTTCCATCTTCTCTTTCATCATTTCCATATATAGCGCTAGTTCTGAAATTATTCTTTGATATAAATTCTCCCCCGACTTCTCTTAAATTCCTCTAATTTTAATACATTCATCTCGATATCTCATTTCATACTTCTCCAATTCATTCTCACTTTTTTTCTGTATGTCTTTCATGGTCTTTCCTTCTACTTCCCACTGTTTTGTCTTCTCCTCCAACACTTTTATGTCTGTTTTCATTGATTTCATTTCTGTATTTATTTGTTCAATCTTCTTATTAAAGCCTTCCAATTCTTTTTTAATATCCATCTTAATTTCAGCCCTCATTTCTTTTAATTCTTGTCTTATTTCATGTTTGAAATTTCTTATTTCTTCTAATACCTGTTGACCCACTTCTGGAAAAGGTACCAGTTGCTCCATGGTCTTCATTCCACTGTTAACTGCGATTGTACCTGTGAGGTTGCCTTCTTTCTTGTAGTCGTTTGTTCACCCTTATCCTTTAACTCTTCTTAACAATTAATAGTTAACACTTAAACTTTCAAACTCAATATAAGATCAAAAATATCTCTATCAATCTCAATTTTCTACTTTATCTTATAGTTATTATTATTAATACTATTTTTCCTTGGTATCTACATTTGCCCACTGGATTGCTCTCTTAGGACCTATTATTCGCTCTTTATTCTATGTCTCTTATAATCTACTAACAATGTTAGTTTATATTTTTCCTTTCTCCTTCCAAATCAATTTATCTCAATGTAGTACAATCTCTACTTAAATGTTCTATTATAACTACTTATCCAATTATATCATACTACTTACAGCTACTTTACCAATTGTACTTATTAACACAATATTTACTTATAAATTCAGTTATTTATAACAATATTTATAAAATCAACAATTTAAATATCTTCAGTCGCAAAATCTCTGTTTCTTCAGTATTACATTTCCTTATACAATTTATTCCTCCAATAACATTGAAAATCACTCCCACTGTCTCAATTCATTCTATTATAAATTATTTCATAAAGTTCTTATCTCTATTTCCCTCTGTTTCTTATCCTCATAGCTAACTCAATATAAATTAATGTTAATTAATAAATACAAATAAATATATATATAATAACTATTAATCAAAATATTTCCCTATGTTTCAATTAAATATCTAAAATATTAAATTAATTCTATGTATTTGTTTTTAACATTCAATATTTGCCCATATCAATTGTTTATATGAGTTCAAATAAGTTCTATACTTATTTATTTAATCTTCTTATATTTCTGTTTTCCTCGTCCCTTATGTAAAGTTCTCTTCTGTCTTCTGCTTTCTTCTCAATATAGTCTTTCTTTGCTTTTAGCTTCTTTGCTTTTATTTATAGTACTCTGTGTCTTCTGTCGTTTCACATCCAATTATATCCTATATTTAATTATATCTTATGAAAATCTTCAATCTTAATATCCGTCAATACTCACATTCACCTTAACTATCAATTATCAACTTCTATTTTTTAGTCTCGTATATCTTTGTGTATTTTTTCTTTCTTTTTCTGTTGATGCTTTCTTCTTCTGCTCTGCCTCTGTTTCTCTCTGCTGTCTTTTCACCCGTCACTTTGTTTTCAACTGCTATAATGTTCCACCATCTTCTGTACCTCCGACCCAACTTTTCTCCATTTCTGTCCTCCATTCCAAGTAAATTAACACCCAATGTGCTTTTCTATTCCTTCTATTTCTTTAATCTTCACTCTTTATTCTTTGTTCTTAGTCTTAATAAGTATATAATCCAAGTCCTTTTTAAATCACACAAAGCAGTATTTTAATATTCTAATCCTTCTTCTATTTCAATTTGTAAAGTCACTGGTACAGCCTACTGTTGAGGATCCACTCACCAAAACCAAAACTAGAGTCCAGATCATCATTTCAGTATATCAATAGATCTATAAGCTACCTCTACAGTTTAAAAAATTTCTTCAGTCATCCCAGCGCAGATGTGGTGGCTCTCCGACCTCACTCATCGTCTTCTTCAAACCAGCTGTTGTTGGTTCTTGAAGATCGACAGCTTTTTCATGTCCCCTTTGAGCCCCCTCTGAAACCCTTTTATTGGGGGGGTTATGGCGGTTCCCAGATTTCTCCCCAAACCAGCTACTCCCCACTGGGTGAAAATTTAGTGACCTCGTTGTACTAAGCCGCCACATGATCCGCCATTTTCTCCCCTCCAACAATTGCTTCTTTTAAAGGAACTGGGAGATAGAAGCACTTCACAACCCAATTGATCAGTCCTTCTCTGGCAGTTTTCATTAGCTAGGACAGACACAGGCCTAACAGACCAGTGGTTGACCTCACCTCTCTAAGCAATTTGTTCACACCATTGTGGTGAACAAACTGAAATTCATCCATCAAAACACAAGTAAAGTCCACCCTGAACTTCTGTGGAGGAGTAGAGGTGCAGGATCCTCATGAAAGTAGAAAAAACACAAATGTCTCTAGGCCCCCTCAGCAGCCTCTACAGGCATAAGGATGCCTCCACCTCACTCTGAGGACACCTCTGCCAGACATCTGTGGCCTATTCTGCTCTTCAAGCCTCCGCCTAGAAAAGACCCTAGATCTTAGGGCAGGGGGGCAAGAAGCAGCAGCTCCTCTTCTTTACCATCCTCTTCTATTCTCTCTCCTTTGTTGCCAGTGGTGAAGACATGATAAGAAAGGTCCCTTTTCAGACAGTTCTTCCTGACCTCCCCACCCCTTCTGAGCAGGAGAGTTTCTGGAACCATCTTTCTGGAACCAGTAGTCCCTGGGGCAGACAATTTTAATGGGTTCACTGCCCCTGCAGAAGGTTAGAGAGGTCTCAGAAAATTTAAACCCTACCAGGTAGTGATCTGTGCATGACAATGGGATTCATTCTACCCCCACCCACCCCCCAGATGACCTTCATCCTGACTAGCAGAAACCAGATTGTAAGTGCAGTATACTACATATGTAGGGCCTGTGGTTGTCATAGAAGCCATGAAATCCTGAACTGGCCCTAATGAGGGTGACTCAGCATGGCTGTTAAAATCCCCCCAACAAAATAAGTTTGGGGAAAATTAACACCATCTACAAGACTACTTCCAGCAGTTCAGCAGAGGATTGGTCTACAACCCGAGACCACAGTTCAATTCCCTGCTCAGCCATGGAAATCTACTGGGTGACCTCAGGCATTTCACACACTCTCAGCCCCAGAAAATCCCATGATAGAGTCGCTGTAAGTCAGAAATGACTTGAAGGTACACGTCAACAACAATTCACAAAGATGGAAGAACTCCATTACCTACTAGAGTGGAATGGCTGTTGAAATTGACTGATTTAGCAGAAATGAACAAATTATCTGGCTCGATTAGAGAAAAATCACTGAGATGTTTCTGAAAGATTGGAAACTTCTTCTAGACTTCCTGTAGAAAAGAAATGATTTGGCAATGTTAGTTTTTGAAAATTAGTAGTATTTGGTTATCAGAAGAAGTGAAAGATAAAGTGTTACAGAGATTTGATCGATACATATGTATAACCACTGGAAAGAGTGTCAGAAGCCACATTGTTTTTTCTTTTAATATCTTGCTTTGCTTTCTTCTCTTTTTCTTTCATGTCCTTTCAAATTATCTGTAACTTTTATTGTACTTTGAAAAACTCTTAATAAAAATTATTTGTAAAAATCCTCCCCAAAATAATACCTGCGGGGTAACTTTGGTCCAGTCCCTTTCTCTCTTTTTTCTCTGAGACTGACTAACCCCAGAGGGTTGAAAGTTGTACATGAGCCCATATATGCTGTTTTAACCTCATGTAAGAAAAATGGGACACAAACTATAAAGTTTTTAATTTGGGACACAAATTAAATTATAAAGGTGAGAAGCAGGATTTTCTCTTTCTGAACATGTTTTACCTATCTAATTCATAGGACAAACCAATTCCAGGATATATCTCAACCATGCATTTGGTTCCTCTGTAGCTGCCTGCACACACTCTTCTCGGGAAGTTCCTCCATCTCTGGTTAAGCAGGTGTCTTTCTCTGCAGTGGTAACTCACTGACCTTCTCTGTGATGATACTTCATTGTGGAGTTCCCTCCCACAGAGTCCCATTATCGTGATCACCCAGTTTTCTTTGGGTTCAAAAATAATTGTATATGCTCATGCTGAATAATGATAATTATTTTTTTTAAAAAAATGCTAATATAGTATTGTAATGCTGTCTGCTGTAATGCTGTCTGATCTTAACTTTCATATTGCTAGTTGTGGTAATGGACAAAACTTAGATTGGGCTTTAAAATGCATTAGATGAATTCCTAGAGGATAAGGCTATGGCTAGTAGTCATGATGAAAGCTACATACTGCCTCCAGTACTAGAGGCATTATGTACCTGACAGCTTGATAGATGAAGGAAATGCTGTGGACGTAGTATATCTTGATTTCAGTAAGGCCTTTGACAAAGTTCCCCATGATATTCTTGCAAAGAAGCTAGGAAAATGCGGACTGGACAGGGCTGCTGTTAGGTGGATTGGTAATCGGTTGACCGAGGGAACCCAAAGGGTGATCACCAAGGGCTGCTTTTCATCCTGGAGAGAAGTGCTATAGTGGGGTGCCACAGAGTTCTATCCTAGGCCAGATGCTATTCCATCTTCATGAACGACTTGGATGAAAGAATAGAGGGCATATCGATTAAATTTGTAGATGACACCAATTTGGGAGGGGTTGCTTACATGCCAGAGGACAGGATCAAAATTCAAAATGACCTTGACAGATTGGAGAGCTAGGCCAAAGCTAGCAAAATGAATTTCAACAGAGAGAAATGTAAGGTCCTACACTTAAGCAGAAAAAAATGGAATGCACAAATATAGGATAGGGGATGCGTGGCTGGATATCACTACGTGTGAAAAGGATCTAGGAATCTTAGTAGATCACAAGCTGAACATGAATCAGCAGTGTGATGCAGCAGCCAGAAAGCCAATGCAATTCTTGGTTGCATCAATAAGAGTATGGTATCTAGATCAAGGGAGGTAATGGTATCACTCTATTCTACATTGGTTAGATCTCAGTTGGAATACTATGTCCAGTTCTGGGCACAGAAGGATATCGACAAGCTGGAATGTGTCCAGAGGGGCGACCAAAATGGTGAAGGGTCTGGAAGCCATGCCCTATGAGGAACAGCTTAGGGAGCTGGGTATATTTAGTCTTCAGAAGAGAAGGTTAAGAGGGGACATGATAGTCATGTTTAAATATTTGAAGGGAAGTTATGTTGAGGAGGGCATGGGCTTGTTTTCCGCTGGTCCAGAGACTAGGACAAGGAGTAATAGATTCAAGCTTCAGGAAAGGAGATTTCACCTGAACCTCAGGAAGAACTTCCTGACAGTCAGAGCTGTCCAGCAGTGGAATATGCTGCCTGGAAGTGTAGTGAAGTCACCTTCTTTGGAGGTTTTTAAGCAGAGGCTGGGTGACCATCTGTTGGGAGTGCTTTGATGTGTGTTCCTGCATAGCAGGGGGTTGTACTGGATGGCCCCTGTGGTCTCTTCCAACTCTGTGATTCTATGCCTGTGCTGGTAAGGATGAGCAAGAGGGTCCTGATACTCGCATGCCTTTCTTTAGGGCTTCTCAGAGGCTTCTGCATCAGCTGCTGACTAAATAGACTGCTGATTTATGTTGTTTTTATCTCTTAATTTTACTTTTTGTTCCATTATTTTATAGGTCTAAATCTAATGCATATCCCAAGTAGAGAATATTTGAATCTGCAGAACTTATATAAGTGTTGACTTACAACATTCCACTGGGTTCATTAGATCTACCATAATTGGGACTAATAAGAGGTCAAGCTGTAGTTATTTTAAGAAACAGTGTATTGTAGTGGTTTGAACATCGGATTACAACATTGGAGGCCAGCTTTCAAATCCCTGCTTGGCCACAGAAGCCCACTGGGTGATGTTGAGGAAGTCACACTTTCTCAGCCTCAGAGGAAGAGAAAGGGAAAGCCACTCTGGACTCTTGTCAAGGAAACCCTATGTTAGGGTCATCTTAGGGTCACCATAAGTCAGAAACAATGATGGTACACAACAGCAGCCATAGTTGTTTTACTTATAATCTTTATATGGAAGTTGTTTTTTCTTTTAAGTTTAAGAAGGAAGATATAAATACCATAATTCCATAAACTTTATTCTTCTAATACCTTCCTTGTGTATATCAGGTATAGCCATGGATTGATATCAGATTTCAGCCCAGTATTGACACTGGCAGAGGTAGAATTGTTTCTCTTGAATGAAAGGGCATATGTGTGCCTTCAAGTCAGCTCCCCTAATTGTGGTGATTCCCTTGCTCTGCTATAGCTATAGGGCTTGCCCATCCCACACCATTCCAGAGGTTTCTTCCACCCTCAGGAGGCAATTTTGGGATAACCAAGCATACTGTCATGGGGAAATGGTGCCAGAAAAACAGAGTTCTGTTCATACTGTATATTTTTCTGTTTATATTTCCTTGGATATAACCTAGTGTGCCTTAGATTAGCTTCACGGGCTACTGTCTGTTTCTGGGAGTAATTCAAAGTGCTGGTTATGACTTGGACCATTTCCGCACTAGCCTGTTATAGCGCGATGATTGCACTTTCAACATCCTCTGGAATCCTGGGGTTTGCAGTTTCAGGAGGGGCCAGCTGGGCCCCTTCCGAAACTGCAAACACCAGGATTCCAGAGGATGTTGAAAGTGCAATCATCGCGCTATAACAGGCTAGTGTGGAAATGGCCCTAGATAAGCCTATACACACACTGACTCTTCCCCTTCCTCCTAGTCTTTTTCAGTCATTGTGTGTATGTGTCTTGTATTGCTTGTCTGTGCCTATAAAGCCCTGTACAGCCTGAAAAACAATATTCTCCCGTACAGCTTTGTCTGGGCTTCAGGATCTTCATGTGAAACCTTTTCTTGGTCACACCGCTTTTAGGCTGTGATCCTGTAGGGCTCAGCATAGCATAGTGGGTCCCTATGCAGACTTAAGCTAGGCTCAGCCAAATGCTACTCCCCTACTTGCTGAACTGTCTCTGAAGCCCCCTTCTGGAGCCTAGCCCTTCCTGGTTTCATGGGGAAAAGGCAAGACTGCTGAGGAGTCTGGTTGTGGCCATGCAGCCAGACACAAAATGGTTACAACAGCACTGAGACCTCCAGGGACCCTGGTGGATCAGAGTGCTGATGTTGTCGCTTTACATCTGGCTATGATAGGAAGATGCTCCTTTAGTCCTCCCACACAAAGGAGGGAACGGCCATGCAGTGGCTTTCAGAGGCTGTTTAATGAATTGGAGGTGGGAATTTTAGGTGCTATGGAGGGAGAAGAGAATAGGAAGCCTTGCAGTGCCCAAAGAAGGACATTTGCATCCATAATGGGAATTTACATGTGCCTGTGTAAATCACAGGATGCTAGCTCAGAGGCACATTCTGTGGATATACAGAAAGAGTCTTTTCCATGGTTATTCCCAGTTTCTGGAACACCCTGCCAAAGGCTGGCTCCTACACAGTCAGACAAAACATTTGCACTGAAACAGATAGTTAACTTTTAAAGTGACTTGTTTACTGAACCAGGTTTTAATGTTGGGTATACATTCTTTTCTTTTCTTTTCAGCTGATGTAGTGTTGACTGATTTTTAATTGATTTGCTCTGCTTTATTTGTAATTCTTAATATTTTATTTGGATATTGCTTTTTGCTGTCATGAACACTACAGTAAGTTCTGCTATAACGTGATAGTTGTGTTCCTTAAAAAAAAAAGTCTGCGTTATAGTAGTTGGCACTCTAAAAATAACAGAACTTATGGGGAAAATAGAGTTAATACATATCTAAAAATTACTACTCATATCTAAGCTATTTATTTAATTTACCATAAATTTTAACCTGCTGAAAATAAAACAAAATTGGCTGGGTCTCAAGAGCTTGTCTTCCTGCCTGTATATATTTTTGCTACTGGGGCCACTTCCACCACTGCTGCTCAGACACACAACACTTGCTAGACCTTGACTCTCTGGCCATTTTTGCACTAGCCTGTTATAGTGCTACTAATCCACTTTAATTCTCCTTTGAGGCCCCTCCCTAAACTGCAAACCCTAGGATTCCATTGGAGGTTGAAAGGGGAATAAATAGGACTATAGCCATTTCTGCACTACACTGTTACGGTGCTGTTTTTCCACTTTCAGCATCCTGTGGCATTCTGGGCTTTGTAGTTTACTGAGGCCAAAGAGCTCTCTGGCTGAGAATTCTAAGTGCCCCTCCCTAAACTGCAATCCCCAGGATTCCATAGGATGTTGAATGTGGGACAATCGCATTATAACAGTGTAGTGCAGAAATGGCCTATTACAGGCTAGTGCAGAAATGGCTTCTAAACAGCAGCAAAGTTACAGCTCCCCACATGGAGAGTGTTGATGCTTGACTGGGGCACATTGGTGGGAGGAAGAGGCAGGAAGGAAAAGAAGAGATAATAGAATGATTTCTTAGAAGGCAACTTTTCATCTGGATGGTCTCAACAAAATGTGTAGTTGTGGCAGTTGGTGACAGAAATGGAGGGGGTGAGAGAAGCAGGACTTTGACAGGAGATTCTGAGGAAGAATAGAAAGAGAGGAGGCAAAGGGTTTGCTATTATATTTTAAATATATTTTAATTGTTTTTAAGCATATTCTAATAATTGAATTGTTTAGCTTCTTTTTAACTTTTGTGGATTAAATGTATTAGTTTCTTTTTGGATTATTATAAATTGCTTTGGACCCCATTTGGGAGAAAGACTGGATATAAATTTAATAAATAGATGAGAGAAAGCAGACATGCCATTTAACAGCTGAGATGTGGAGAGGTGCTAGTTTGCCAGTTTTGAATGCTTGAGATGGGAATAGCACTACACCCACTAAAAAGTTCATATTCTGTGAATGGTGTTTCTCTTGTAATTAATCACCTTTTTGCCAATTTGCATTGTAAAACATGTGTTATAGCAGAACTTACTGTACTTTTGGGGGAAAGGTCAGCTTTAGATTTAATAAACAAATATATAATGACTTGGTTTCCCTTCTTCTAGGGCTTTTTGATGACCTTTACTCGTCCCTATCATTACTGGATTGGCCTCTCAAAAGAAGCAGGACAGGTCTGGAGGTGGCCAAATGGAACAGAGTTTAATAACCAGTGAGTGATTTTTCTTCCTCTTCACTCCATGTATTCATAAACATTTGCTTCTTGTGAACTGAAACTATAGGGCTCAATCCCAAGATTAGCTTTCAAAGCCTGATGACACACAATGTGCCTTAATGTAGATCTTTCCATTCTGAAAGCCTGAAGAGAGAGCCAAAGATGCCCTTTTGTTAGCTGATGCTGAAGAGATGCTCTGTGATCAGTGTAGTTACATGGAAGCACTACAGAGATGAGTAAACCCCTAATATTTTTCAGAGCTGAAGCAGATATCCTGGAGGAGAGAGCAGAAGGTGAGCTGGGTCTGTGAAGATATCCTTGACCAGGTGTTGTTTACTGGCTTGTGGGGCTGAGCTTGTTTGCTTGTTTTTGTGAAATCTCTTTGTGCTGGTCATGTGCTCTCCCTGAGCATGCGGTCTAACTGACTAACCAGGGGGAGGAGCCAGCTAGGAGGAGGAGTCTTATTAGGAGCTCCCAGCGGCCCTCTAGCAGCCCTCTAGCTCATTTCCCAGAGGAGAGAGCAGAAGATGAGCTGGGTCTGTGAAGATATCCTTGACCAGGTGTTGTTTACTGTCTTGTGCGGCTGAGCTTGTTTGCTTGTTTTTCTGAAATCTCTTTGTGCTGGCCATATGCTCTCCCTGCGCACACGGTCTAACTGACTAACCAGGGGGAGGAGCCAGCTAGGAGGAGGAGTCTTATTAGGAGCTCTCAGCAGCGCGCACCTGTGGCACGCACAGCTGAACTCCTATACTTCAATCCTTCAAGTTCAACCAGTCAAGTTTAGGAACAACTCATCCATTTTTGAGTCCCTGAAATTTAAGAAGAGTTCATTTGAGCTTGGCAATCAGCAGAGCAGATGTAGCTTATACACTGAATTTAGGAAAGAAAGCCCAGTTATTCTTTCTAGACCTACTACCTGGACTACTCTCTGTAGTGTCAAGTATGGAAGGTGAGGGAACTGCTGCGGTCACCTCTAGCACTTGTGGGATGTTCCTTTTCTTGCCACAAGATGTTGTCAGGTACACCTGCAGCAAGTGCAAGCTTGTGACCTTCTTGGAGGAGAAGGTTCAGCAGCTGGAGGCACGAGTTTCTAATCTTCGTCTTATTAGGGAAGGGAAGGATTAGATAGAACAGAAAAGACCTTCCTGAAGACCGAATGTGCGGAGGAGCTCCCAGATGAGGAAGTCAGCACACTGAGCCAGGAAATGGATGCTTGGAGAAATGTCACACGGAGAAGTAGAAGGACCAGGAAGGAAACAGAGACTCTCAACCTACAGAATCGCTTCAAAGTTCTTGGCCTTATGAATGACGAGGACCACCAGGAGGAGGGAACAGAATGTCAACAAGAAGGAATCCAACTTCGGCAACAGGAATGTGATCAACACTCCCAGCTTCAACAGAATGCCCAGGTAGTCCTAGAAGAACCTGCTCCTCGAGAAGCCCTGGACAAGCCTCAGAGGAAGTGAGTTCTGGTCGTTGAGGACTCCTTGCTCAGAGGAACCGAACCAGTAATTTGCAAACCAGACAAGCTCAGTCGAGAGGTCTGCTGTCTTCCTGGGGCCAAGATCGACCATATAATGGAGAGGCTGACTAGGCTGGTCAAGCTCACTGACCATAAGCCCCTCATTTTGGTTCATGTCGGAACCAATGACACTGCGAGGAGCAGCTTTCACCACATCGCAAAGGACTACGAGTTTATGAGGACAAAACCTAAGGACTTTGGTGCACAGGTGGTGATTTCGTCTCTCCTCCCTGTTCAAGGACATGGCACATGAAGGGAAAGGACAATAGCAGAGGTCAACAACTGGCTCTGCACATGGTGCCACTGGCAACGGTTTGGGTTTTTGGATCACGGCCTGAATTTCCATGAACGTGGGCTTCTGGCAAGGGTGGGCTGCACCTCACAAAACTTGGCAGGAATGTTTTTGCAAACAGTCTTGCAAGGAGGATTAAGAGGTCTTTAAACTAAGTTCTGCTGGGGAGGGAGACAATATTATTCAGGGCAAGGACTCAGCGAGTGCAGGGGGAAAAGGCCCAAATGATATAGGACAAGTAGTACAAGCGTCCAGTGGTGGGAGGAGTAGAAACTATAGTACAGGACTTGCAGGAAGGGCCCGGGGACTTAAGTGTCTCTACACTAATGCATGGAGTATGGGAAAAAAGCAGGATGAACTTGAACTCCTAGTACAACAAAATAAATACGATTTGATAGGCATCACTGAGATCTGGTGGGATGAGTCTCATGATTGGAATGTAGGAATAGAGGGGTATAGCCTATTTTGTAGAAACAGACCAAACAAGAAAGGAGGAGGAGTAGCCTTCTATGTCAAGGATGTTTTCATCTGTGAAGAGATCCATGACTTAAACCTAGAAATCCAATTCGAGAGCATCTGGGTAAGAAGGGAGTGAGAAACAATAAGGATATTCTGGTAGAGGTTTACTACAGACCGCCAACCCAGACTGAGGACTTTGATGACACCTTCCTCAACCAAATGTCTGCGCATTCAAAAAGGAGAGATACAGTAATAATGGGAGATTTCAATTACCCGGATATATGTTGGCAGTCAAACTCTGCCAAGACAGCAAGGTCCAGCAAGTTTCTTGCTTGTCTTTCAGACAATTTCATTGTCCAGAAGGTGGAAGAGGCGACAAGGGGATCAAATATATTCTAGATCTGATCCTGACCAACAGGGATGACCTTGTTAATGAGGTAGAAGTGGTTGGATCTTTAGAGGAGAGTGACCATGCCCTATTGGAATTTGGCATTCAGTGGGAAGGAGAAGAGAAGGGTAGCCAGACACTCATCTTAAATTTTAAAAAAGCAGACTTCTGCAAACTTAAGGACCTGCTGGCTGAAATTCCTTGGTCAAGAATAGTGAAAGAAAAAGGAGTTCAGGAGGCATGGGAGTTCCTTAAAAGGAAGATACTGAAGGCACAGTCTAAAACTGTGCCAATATGGAGGAAAAATGGAAGGCATCTGAAGAAGCCAGAACGGTTCACTAAAGAACTCTCAGCTGAGCTAACTGTGAAGAGAAACATGTATAGGAAATGGAAGAAGGGGAAACCACCAAAGAAGAATTTGAGCAAATAGCCAGGAGATGTAGGGAGAAGGTCAGAAAGGCTAAAGCACAGAATGAACTTAGGCTGGCCAGAGACATTAAAAACAATAAAAAGGGCTTTTTAAAATACATCCGCAGCAAAAGGAAAAAGAAGGAGACAATAGGGTCGCTGTGCAGAGAAGATGGTGAATTACTAACGAGGGGAAGAGAAAAAGCAGAACTACTTAACACCTTCTTTGCCTCATTTTTTTCCCAGAAGGATACAAGCAACCTACCTGGTGGTTGGGAAGCAGGTGAGGAAGCAGGAGAAATGCAGCACATAATAGGTGCAGAGGTGGTACAGGAATACCTGGCCACACTGGATGAATTCAAGTCTCCAGGGCCAGATGAGTTGCATCCTAGGATATTAAAAGAATTGGCAGAGGTCATTTCAGAATCGCTTGCTATAATCTTTGAGAAATCTTGGAGGATAGAAGAGGTTCCACCAGACTAGAAGAGGGCAAATGTTGTCCGCATCTTTAAGAAGGGAAAAAAGAGGACCCAAATAATTATCGCCCAGTCAACCTGACATCAGTACCCGGAAAGATCCTGGAGCAGATCATTAAGCAGTCAGTTTCTAATCACTTAGAAAGCAATGCAATAATCATGAGAAGTCAACATGGATTTCTCAAAAATAAGTCATGCCAGACTAATCTTATCTCTTTTTATGATAGAGTTACTAGCTTGATAGATGAACGGAATGCTGTGGATGTAGCATATCTCGATTTCAGCAAGGCCTTTGACAAAGTTCCCCATGACATTCTTGCAAAGAAGCAAGTAAAACGCGGGCTGGACAGGGCTACTGTCAGGTGGGTCTGTAACTGATTGACTGACCGTTCCCAAAGGGTGCTCACCAATGGCTGCTTTTCATCCTGGAGAGGAGTGACTAGTGGGGTGCCACAGGGTTCTGTCCTGGGCCCAGTGCTGTTCAATATCTTCATCAACGACTTGGATGAAGGAATAGAGGGCATGCTCCTCAAATTTACAGATGACACTAAATTGGGAGGGATTGCTAATACGCCAGAGGACAGGATCAAAATTCAAAATGACCTGGACAGATTGGAGAGCTGGGCCAGGACTAACAAAATGAAATTCAACTAAGAGAAATGTAAGGTCCTCCATGTAAGTAGAAAAAATGGAATACAGAAATATAGGATGGGGGACACGTGGCTGGATAGCAGTACGTGTGAAAGGAATCTAGGAGTTTTAATAGACCCCAAGCTGAACATGAGTCAGCAGTGTGATGCGGCAGCCAAGAAAGCCAGTGCAATTTTCAGTTGCATCAATAGGAGTATGGTGTCTGGATCAAGGGAGGTACTGGTACCACTCTACTCTGCTTTGGTTAGACCTCATCTTGAATACTGTGTCCAGTTCTGGGCACCCCAATGTTGGGGGATGATAGGAGTTTCAGCCCCACAGAAATGCAGCGGAAAAACCAGAGCACAGCTAGCTGACAGCAGCAACCTTGTTCCCCAATAAGGATACTCACACACGGAGGAGTTTTCTTCCAAGACAGGAGGCACTTTATCTTGCAGCAAAGTTCCGTTATGTACAAAACATAGGACAGACGGACAAGAGCTTGCGCCAGGCACCGGGTTTGGTCAACAGACAATACAGACAGGGGATTGCTTTCTTATATACATATCTACAACCAACCAGGTAAGGGCTTGCACACCTTCCTCTACCATCTGCACACGGCCCCAGTCTCTTATGCAACCTTGCAATTACCCACAGCTGGGGCATGATGCAACATCCTTGCAGTGGGCTGCTCATTTTCCCAGGGTTCCCTGCCTGGAATCCTTGACACCCAATTCAAGAAGGACATGGTCAAGCTGGAGCAAATCCAGAGGAGGGCGACCAAAATGGTGAGAGGCCTGGAAGCCATGCCCTATGAAGATAGACTTAGAGAACTGGGTATGTTTAGTCTGCAGAAGAGAAGGTTAAGAGGGGACATGATAACCATGTTTAAATATTTGAAGGAATGCCATGTAGAGGAGGGAGTGGGCTTGTTTTCTGCTGCTCCAGAGACCAGGACAAGGAGCAATGGATTCAAGCTGCAGGAAAAGGGATTCCACCTGAACCTCAGGAAGAACTTCCTGACAGTCAGGGCTGTCCGGCAGTGGAATGTGCTGCCACGGAGTGTCGTGGAGTCTCCTTCCTTGGAGGTTTTTAAGCAGAGGCTGGATAGCCATCTGTCGGGAGTGCTTTGAGGGTGTTCCTGCATGGCAGGTGGTTGACTGGATGGCCCGTGTGGTCTCTTCCAACTCTACATTTGTATGATTCTATGATTCTATATACACAAGCATTTGAAACTTAGCTGCATTTCCAAATTACAGTTTTTGAATGGGAAATTTCAGGTACTAACTTTGTTACAGAAGTCAAGTTCTTAGTGCTGCAGCCTTCTTAAGCTTCTCTTAAGCATTCTGGGAGGAATCTAATGCAAATATCATAGCCTGCCAAAACCTGTTGTTACCCACAGTGCTGTCAAATGCTGAGGTTGCAATACATTCTCCTGGGGGCATCTCCACAGGGTCATAGATTGATCAGTTTCCCTTATCAATGAAGCTTCAACCTCAGAGAGTGGGAAAATCTGCTCTTTGATTCCCCATCCTGGTTTTCCAAAGTGTCTGCAGATATTTTCACTGTGGAAAACTCAATGAGGTTGAAACTCTGATGTTTGGCATTGGCAAGGAATATGATATTGGCCAGGGAGCAGAAAGATACAGTTCCTAGGTCTGGGGTGGACAAAGCGTGACCAGCAGGCTACATGCATGTAAGAAATAGCTGATAAGACTCATAAAACAATTTAACACAGGATCGACTGAAGCAGCAGATGTTTTTTAAAAAATTAAGTTGTCTCTGCAGAGCCAGGTGTCTCTTTTAGAGAGAGAAGACACTCCCACCATGAAACAGCTCACATTTTATCCCCCTGCCCCACGCAGGTTTCCCTCCCCTTGGACAGGACCCAAAAGTTACAGCTGCCCCTTTACTAAACAATGCCAATTTTCTGTTATCAACTTGGTTTTTAATCCTTAAAAGCCTTATCCATCAGACTTGCGGGTGCCTCCCAAGTTGGGGCACCTGGAGATTCAAGGCCCTGGGAGGCCCTCTCTCTGCTCAGCTGCCAGTTCTAAAAATCTGTTTATTTAAAAAGCATGTTAACCCTTTAACAGAACAAAATAATAGGCTGTTCACCTCAATAAGGGCTTTACTGACACTGCTATCTAGAATCTTCCTTCTTAGACTTATTGTATTACTGGAGCTCAAATATAAAATATATCAATATATGTGTAAGCGTATCTAAAATGTGTCACACTTATAAACTAATACATATATATTAATAATACTGCAGAAACTAAAATATATTTTATTTCTCTCAATGCATCATAACATTTTTTGCACAAAAATTTTTTTAAAAGTTTTTGGTTTCAAATGCCCTCTAGGAGACATGGGGAGCATTTTTGCCATGCCCTCCAGCCCTATTTAGGCCCAGGAGAGGCCTTCCTTGAAACAGAAATTGATTTCCACTGACTTTTTGTTATTTAAAAAAAATCCTTTTATGGGTATAAAATGGCAGCAGGTTTTAACCATGGGGAAAATGCTCCCTAAACCCCCAGAGACCTTTGGAGTAAAAAAAAAAATTGGGGAGGGGTGATGCAGTGGGGGTGTGGCTCTCCAATATCTTCTGGGGGCTACTGTGACTGCCTAGGCTTTCACAATTGCCCACCCCTGTCCTAGAGAAATTTGGGGAGCATATAGTCAGAGAAGTATTTAGACCAGCATCAGGGTGAGCCTAAATTCCCTCCCATTGTTTCTAGTAGCCAGTTTTGTGACAGCAGGGTAGAAGAAAAAGTAAAAGCCTCTTACAAAACAGAACCCTCCATAGAGTCTGCTTCCACC
Organism: Iguana delicatissima; assembly: GCA_948472985.1. Taxonomy (NCBI): domain Eukaryota; kingdom Metazoa; phylum Chordata; class Lepidosauria; order Squamata; family Iguanidae; genus Iguana; species Iguana delicatissima. The sequence continues at coordinate 333,792 of CAOKZL010002480.1, read as the reverse complement.
CATTCCTGCTGCCCTCCTGGGAAGAGTCTGGAACAGCATCACCAGGATTGGAGACTGACGTTGGAGAACTCAGTCCTATGGACCACTTTCTTAGCTAGGATTGTGCAGCAACACTACTAAATGGTCCCAGTCAAATGCTACATGCTTTCAGATTATATCAGATCTTGAAACTGAGCACCATAACTGGATTTCAAGTGTCACTTCAAAGAAAATTCTCTGAAAAGCTTTCAAAAGCAAATTATATTCAGCTGCAATTTAGTGCACACCCTTCCCACCACTCATGTACAGTTTTGGCCAGCCAGCTTCCAGGATGGCAAGTTTACGGTGATAAAAGTCACTATTCTGGATATTTTAAAAGCATGGCAGGTGTATGCAGGGAAGAAGAGAGCAGCCTCGTCTCTCTAACTCTTTCTCTGAAATCTGCCCCTAAACATTCATTTCACGTGCCAACTATTGTCCACTTCAGTGCAGCTGGAGACATAAACACAACCTCTCTGTTGGGTGTTAACGGGAAAAAGAACGATATGGTGTATCCAACAAGCAAGGAAACTCTGAGAACTTCTAACCCAGGAGTGGACAAATATGGAAAGGTTCCAGGCCACATTAGAACCCCAGGAGACTTTGGAGGGGTGCACACGTTGCTGCACACTCTCCTGCAAACAAATCAATTATCTGCCCCCAAGTTTCACTATGTTTTTGGGACCTTTCTGGACCCCCTTAGGCCCATGAGAGTCCATTTAACAACAGGAAGTGAATAGAATCATAGAGTTAGAAGAGACCACAAGGGCCATGCAATCCAGTCCCCTGCCATTCAAGAATACACAGTCAAAGCATTCTGGACAGATGGCCCTCCAGCCTCTGTTCAAAAACCTCCAAAGAGGGAGACCCCACCACACCACAAGGCAGCATATTCCACTATCAAACAGCTCTTGCCATCTCTTTCCCTGAAGCTTGAAGCCATTGCTCCATGTCCTAGTCCCTGGAGCAGCAGAAAACAAGTTTGTTCCATCCTTCATATGACATCATTTCAGGTAATAAACATTGGTATCATGTCACTTCTCTTCTCTAGGCTAAACATATTGAGCCACCTAAACCACTCCCTCATAGGGCATATTTCCCCATTTTGGCTGCCCTTCTCTGGACATGTTCCAGCTTGTCAATATCTTTCTTGAGCTGTGATGCCTAGAACTGGACACAGTATTCCAGGTGGCATTTGACCAAACCAGAATAGAAAAGCACTATTACTTCCCTCAGCCTAGACATTATACTTCTACTGATGCACCTCTGAATTGTATTGGCTTTTTTCGATGCTGCATCATTTCATGTCCAGTTTGTGGTCTACTAAGACTCCTAGCTCTCTTTCACATGTACTATGATCAATGCAGGTGTTCGCCATCCTATATCTATGCATTTCATTTTTTTCTAAGTTTGGTGCCTTACATTTCTCTCTGTTGAAATTCATTTGGTTAGTTTTGGCTTGAAGCCATTGTTCCATTTCCTAATCTCTGGAGCAGCAGAAAACAAGCCTGTCTCCTCTTCAATATTTCATCCTTTCAAATATTTAAACATGGCTATCATGTTCCCTCTTAACTTTCTCTTCTGCAGACTAAACATACCAAACTCCCTAAGCCACTTCTCATAGGGCATGGTTTCCAGACCCTTCACCCTTTTGGTTGCATTTTTGACATGTTGCAGCATGTCAATATCCTTCTTGAATTATAGTGCCCAGAACTGGACACAGTAGTTCAGATGAGGTCTGATCAAAGCAGAACAGAGTGGTACTATTAACTTCTTCAATCTAGACACCCTAATCCCAGATTCACCAACCAAGAATCACGTTGGTTTTCTTGGCTGCCACATTACACTACTGACTCATGTTTAGCTCGTGGTCTACTGAGACTCCTAGATCCCTTTTGCATGTACTGTTGTCCAGCCAGGTGTCTTCCATCCTATATTTGTGTGTTCCATTTCTTCTGCCTAAGTGTAGGACCTTACATTTCTGTTGAAATGTTGAAGAGCTGGGCCAAAGCTAACAAAATGAATTTCAACAGAAATGCAAGGTCATTCTGAATTTTGATCTTGTCTTCTGGCGTATTGGCAAACCCTCCCAATTCGGTGTCATCTGCAAATCTGATCAGCATGCCCTCTGTTCCTTCATCCAAGTCATTGATGAAGATGTTGAATAGCACCGAGCCTGGGGCGGAACCCTGTGGCACCCCACTAGTCACTCCTCTCCAGAATGGAGAGGAGGTATTGGTGAGCGCCCTTTGGGTTCGGTCGGTCAACCAATTACATACCCACCTAATAGTAGCATTGTCTAGCCCAGATTTTACTGACTTGTTTGCAGGGATATCATGGGGGAACTTGTCAAAGACCTTACTGAAATGAAGATATGCTACATCTACAGCATTCTCTTCATCTACCAAGCTTTTAACTCTCTGAAAAAAGAGATAAGATTAGTCTGGTGTGTTTTGTTTCTGAGAAACCCATGTTGGCTTTTAGTGATCACAGCATTCCTTTCTTAGAGCTTACTGGCTGTTTAGTGATCTGCTCTTGAATCTTTCCTGGTATTGATGTCAGGCTTACTGGTCAGTAATTGTTTGGAACCTCTTTTTTCCCTTTTTGAAGATGGGGACATTTGCCCTCCTCTAGTCTGTTGGGACTTAATTTGTTGTCCAGGAATTCTCAAAAGATTATTTCCAGTGGTTCTGAGAATACTTTGCCAGTTCTTTTAATACCCTTAGATGTAGTTCATCTGACCATGAAGACCTGAGTTCATTTAGAGTATCCAGGTATTCCTGTACTTCCTCCTATACTGTGCTGCATTTCCCCTACCACACCCTCTGCTCCATTTTCCCAGATAGAGCACTGTTTCCCTTTTGAGAGAAGACCAAGGCAAAGAAGATGTTGGGTAGCTCTGCCTTTTCTCTGTCCCCTGCTAGCATTTCACTATTTTCTCCATATAGTGGCCCTACCATTTCCTTGTTCTTTCTTTTGTTATAAACATAACCAAAGAAGCCCTTTTTATTGCTTTCAAACTTTCTAGCAAGCCTGAGTTTAGTCTATACTTTAGCTTTTAGACATTTCCCATTTTTCTTCCTCATTGGAATTGTTTGAAACTGGGCCTTCAATAGCTCACTTTTAAGAAACTCTCACCCATTATGAACTTTCTTTTCTTTTAATATTTCTGACCACTGAATTAAACCCCGGTAAATCCCCAAGTTAACTGAAATCAATGCGTGTGACTATGCTTGACTTCTCCTTTCCACTGTATTACCAGAAGGACATACTCGCTCCCATCTAAGGATCCCACCACTTCTACCCCATTAACCAGGTCATCATTGTTAGTTAGCATCTGATCTAAAATAGTTGATTCCCTTATTGCCTTTTCCACCTTTTGGCCAATGAACTTGTCTGCAAGGCAAGTTTGGAATCTGTTGGACCTTGGCAGAGTTTGACTTCCTCAAATATCAGGATAGGTGATATCAGCAAGGAGTATCCTACCACCACCACACATCTCTGAGGATTGGAAAAAGCCAGTCCATGTGCTGCATCTCCCAGGGTCATCCTGTGTTGTGGAACTGACCACCTCCTCAGAGACGTCTCATGTACCTTCCTCATCCAGAACAGTCCGCTCTGTCAAAGAAAACCTCATGCTCCCTTATGCTGAAGAACAGAAACACAGGTCACAAGTTGCTGGCCTTCTCTTCCACAAGGTCAATGAACTTACACTTATTGCAGGTGTGGCTACCCACATCCTCTGGCAAAAACACAAACATACCACAGCTGTTGCACGTTACTGCAGCAGCTTTTTTGTCATCCATATTCAGTAGTCTAAAGTAGGCACTGAAACAGAATTCCCACCTCCCACACACAACTCCCCCCCCACTAAACACCCGTGCAATATGACTGTTGGCCTTGTTGCCTGTTGTTAGCCAAGCACCAGTGGCTGATGGCTCCTCCCTCAACTAAGTCTCTGTCTCACCTCCTCTGGGTCTACACACAATGAACAATAGAGCACTAACAAGCAAGACTGCCTCAGGTCACACAAACAATAGTCCTTAACACTATAGACACAAGATCACCAAAACACATTAGAACAATAGAACTCTAATGAGCACACAAGCAAGCCTCCTCTCAGCTCACACAAATAAGCAGCCTTACTCCAACAATCACAACAGCTTTAACTCAATAAACACTCCCAAAAGACTTTACAAGATTGGGGAGGTTTAACCTAAAAGACATGAGCTCACCTTTTGCTGTCTCTTCCACCATACCCATGCAAAATGCCTATTGGCTTGCTGCCTGTCTGTCAAGTTCCAGAGACTTGGGGTGCAGTTATATAAAGACCTAGTGGTTACTAGCTCCTCCCCCAACCAAGTCTCTGACTCTCTTTCTCTGGGCCTGCACATAGTAGAACAATAGATCACTAACAAGCACACAGGCAAGCCTGTCTCAGGTCCCAGAAATAGCCTTAACACAACAGACACAAGCTCACCAAAATACAGTAGAACAATAGAGCACTAATGAGCATATGGGCAAGCCTTGTCCCAGTTCACCTAAAGAAGCAGCCTTACTCCAACAGACACCACAACCTTAAACCAAGAAACTCTCCCAAAAGTCTTTCTTGGTCTGTGGAGGTTTAATGCAACAGACACAAGTGTACCTTGTGCTGTCTCTTCCACCATATACCTACAACTTCCTGTTCACTTCCTGTTTCACCGTAGTGGGCCAAAGCATCACAGAAATTCTCTCCACATCCCTCTCATAAGATTTTTATGAATGTTTTGAAGCATTTTTTTTAAAAAAATTGATCTCTCTAAGGGGGCTTGGGAACCACAGAAAATGGCCCTGGAGGCTACAAGTGGCTCACAGACCACTCCTTGTTACCCCTAGTCTAAACCATCCCAATTTTATTCTTGGAAGAAGATGTATTGCAATGCTTATTCCAGCTCTGCAGATGGTTTTGTCATGCAGCTAATAATACCTTATAATTTCTGACATTTACTGCAGGTTTCCAGTGCGAGGAGAAGGTGATTGTGCATACATAAATGACATTGGGCTCAGCAGTACCAGGTGCTCCACAAATAATCTCTTCCTCTGCAGCCAAGAGGATGCTTGCATCAGGAGCAAGAAAAAAGAATGACTAAAAGAGATGGCTTATTACTTTTGGCCATGTAAAGCAAGCAACGCCCAGCACTTCAACAATGCCAGGACCAATGAAGGAGCCTCTCTCTTTCCATGGAATCATCTGCCAGACATTGCAACACTGAAACCCTTTTTGCACCTTACCCTTTCTGGGTGCTGGGGTGTGGGGCTCATGCGAGCAGCCTCCAGAGGAAGGCTCTCACCTCCCTGCTGCTTCGGCTCTGCAGCTGCTTCCTGGTCATGCAAGAGCCCCGCCTCTTCCTTTCACAGTGCAGCCTGGGACCTTCCAGGCTGCACTGAGAAAGGAAGCACGACCAGCCTGGCTCTCAAGGCTCCACACGCAAGGTAAGTGTGCGTGGGGCCCCAGAGCAATGCGCGACTGTGCAGCATTTTCAGCTTGAAGCTGAAAATGAAAAAATGCATACGTGGTCCACGTCAGGCCCTTGAGCATCATGCAAATGTGAGTGTGTCATGTGGACCGCTCTTCACATTTACACGATGCTCAAGGGGCCTTTCCAAATCAGAAATGCTGTGCAAAAAAGGCCTGAGTCCCATTCCTACCATTTTCCAGCTTCTTCCACTTATTTTCTTTACCTGGTTTAGAGAAGTTGAATGTGAGAGCTGGTATAGTACAGTGGATTAAAAGTAGGGATGAAAAGAATATTTGAGAATATTTGAGAAATAATTGGTTCAAATCGGTTTTAGATTTTAAATTGGTTTAAAAACATGTTTTTCAAGTGTTGAGAAATCTCCTCAAAAAAGAATCCTGTACTGACAACAATCTTCTGCAGTTTAGGACTTACTCTGTATAAAATTCATATTTGGATCATTCACACGAAAACAGCATGTTTTGCAAAGAAGACAACTTTTTCTGTGCAGAAAATGGTTGTTTTCTTTGCAAAACAACTATATGTGGAGAATAAATCCCAAATTGAGAAAAGGCTCAAAAAATGCATGCTTTTCAAAGGTTTCCTCACAGCAGGAAGAAAGTCACTAAAAGTACTCATGCTTCCTTCAGGAGAAAATGAGTGAAGAATAACATCCTTAATTAAGAGACTGAATAGCAAATTGGAAATTTCCTGGGTTTGAACCTTTAGTATGTCACAAGTTCACAACATGGTTGTAGACAAACCTGATAATAATACTGACCAATCTTTACAAGATTTTTGTGAATATTCCATAATAAGGTAAAATAGTAAATGATAGCTAAAGCTATCAGTGCAATGCAGTGCAGTGGTCAGAGTGCTGAATTGGGACTTGGGAGTTCTAGGCTCTAGTACTTGCTCAGAAGTTAAAGCACTTAAGTGACTTAGGTGACTATGATTTATCCAGCTACACTCTTCGGCCTGAGCTGCCTCACAATTGCTCTGAGGATAAAGCAGGGGAAAAAGAGCTGAGTATGTCCTTCCTCCTGACAGTGGACCCTCAGTATCTATGAGGAGTTGGTTTCAGGATCCAGCCCCCATGGATACCAAAAAAACAAAACAAAACCACAAAACCAAGGATGTTCAAGTCCCTTGTATGAAGTGACTTTATATAAAGGGAATCCATTTATGTGGATTCAGCAGTCCCTTCCATTCCATCACTCTTGTGCAAAAGCAACTGTCCTGTACGCCTGAACCCCAGGCAACCCTCCTTGATCTGCGGTGGATAAATTTGTGGTAAACCCACAGATACGGCAGGCCCACTGTAATAGGTTTTGCTCTCATTTAGTTCATCCTTTGCTTACACCCTGATGTGGCTCAGACATATGTTTGCAAGTTTTCGTCTGTGAAGTGTTGATGGGTATCTCAGATAGTGCCAGGAGAAGCCACGGCAAAAGACACTTTTCTTTTTAGGCTGTATGTTGGGGACCAGAAGATTTTTATGGATTGAAACAGAGACAGTTTACAGTAATACTACTACAGGGGTAGAACCACAAATAGTTTGTGTAGAATTTTTTATTCATTTCTTATTCAATGTAAGTTGAAAATGTCTTCTTGAAAATATTGTGTATTTGCATCATTTGTTGCTGTTATTCCTGTTGCCTGTGGTCTCCTATGTCACAAACATATTTCAGTGTATCTTAATTATTTAATGATTACATTTTATTTCATCATAGGCTGAAAATATCTTGGACCTACAGAACAAGGCACTTCTGAAGTCTTCTGACTGAGAGTTAGTGCACGCAGCTGACCACTGTGGTTCATTTAGCCCATCCAGACTCTAAGGATGCTTCTAATTTATACTTTGAATAGAGAGTAAAATTATTCCAGGTTCAATTTTCCCCATCTTTGCAGAAATGAGATGGCCGGAAAACATTCTTAGATCTGAATCCAGTAGCTAATTGCTGTAGCTTCTGAAATCATTTTTTCTGAGTCAGATTCAGGATTCTACAGCATGATGTTTCGTTCATTCTTTCGTTGACAATTTTTCCTGTGGTGATTTAAACTTATTCTTAGGACCAGTTTAGCCTGGAGCTGTGGTTTTGATTGGGAGCATTGGTTCTTTGGTCCAGGGTCAGTTTTCAAACCTGAAGCAGCAGTCAAAAGGGACACAAACACAGAGGTTCAGCTTTTAATGTTATACAGGGCCACCAACATTTGTGCCTATCAGTGACAGGAACCAGTGCAAATTCATTTTCAAAAGGACGAACCAAAGTTTACTGCCATTCCTTATCTTTTCTGTTATTGTGGTGTAATGTTCCTTTAAGCATATCTGTTTTAACTGGAGTTGTGTGGTATTTAGTGAGCTGAAGTCCCGGCGTTTATCAAACCTTCTCTACAATGTTGCTGGAGTTGGGGAAGTGTTACCCTGACTTCTGGGGGTCCCTTGGGGGACACCTTGATTTGCTCCAAAAATGCAAAGATTGAGGAAATTAGCGGCACACTAGCTGTAGCCAAACGAGGGGCAGGGTAACGCAGCAGGATCTTTTACCCAATTTTTACAGGGGCAAGCCAAGCGAAAAGACAGACAAACATACCAATAAATGGATTTTATTGATAAATGTATTCTCACGCACCAATGCACTCGCTCACTTATGCACACAAGGCCTATTGAGAAGGGAAAGAGGTGAAAATTGATAAGGACTCAGCAGAGAGGGTGTAAAGGAGGTGATACTGGGAAGCGGCGAGAAGAACAGAGCTCAGCGAAGAGAGGCAGCTGAAGGGATCACTCAACTAACAGAGTGCTGGTCTGCTAGTGTGGCAGGGAGTTCTCTGAAGAGACCCTCAAAAACTGTAACTACTTATAGGGCAAAATATGCTTTGAGGGCAGGCCCTCTCCCAGGAATAACAATGGACAAAATAAAGGGAGAAATGCCACACAATAGCAACTTGGTAGTTTGCATGATTGGTATATACAGATAGACCTTGCAGTGTAGGGTTTATTAATGTCAGAGTTGCTCAACCTGGGGAAAACTCTATAATCCACTCAAGTTGGCTATTCCTTGGCTGAAGACCCTTTGTCCGTGCAGATGTGTTTAGCCTGAGGTCTCCTATGGGAATGTGACTGAGGATTTTCCCGGCCTGACCTATTTTCAGTCGTTCAACCTCTTTGTCTATGTACCCATTTGGGCAACCTCTCTGGCATGGTGGGCATTTTTGATATCAAATTTATAGGTCCTGGGATAAGATATGCCAGTGTGCTAACAGAAGAAATAAAGTCTCGTTTCTATAGCCCTTGAAGTCTTGTCAGCTCATGAGTTTGTTCTATATTAATTGGAACTCTTGACAAAGCTGCTGAAATGTGTTGTGTTGACAAAATAACAAGAGCTCAGCTGCAGACCATGGTAATGAGGTATAAGGAGTTGTATGAGCTGCTGGAGGCCCATAAAGATAACTAAGAAATTTCAGTTCAAACTCTTGAAGCTAAAGAGATAAAGCAGGAGCACAGACATGACTGGATAAAATGTAACAAGTGTCCTCATTTTGAAAAGTTTGCAGACCTCAAAGATGCCCAGCCTTTGGAAAGAAATGCAACAAGTGTGGCAAGAAAAATCATTATGCCAGTTTATGTAAAGTAACATTGTTTAAACTGGAAAGTGTACAGCACAAATGACTGATTAATGAGCTTAGTGTAAGCAGTTTAATGATAGGAATCTGGCTCAGGAGATGAATGGTGCAATTGTAAGTAAAAGGGCTGGGTGGTATGCTGATATTGCTATGGGAGGATGTTCAATTAGTCTTAAGTTAGATATGGGGGCTGAAGCAAATGTCTTGTGACTGAGTATATTCTGCACAATACCAGGCAAGAAGATGGTGACTGAGAGTGATGCAGTTCTTGTACTTTATAGTGTGGCAAGAATAAAACCATTGATAACTACTGAATTTGAATGTTACACTTCAAAAGTGCACCTGTACTTCAATATTTGGATGTGGCAAAACTAGTTGTCCAGGCTGATGCATCAAGAGACAGTTTAGGGGCATGTTTGCTTGAGGATAAAAAGCTAGTGTCTTATGCCTCAAGGTTGCTTAGTGTGACATAACAAAATTACGCCCAACTAGAGAAAGGGTTGCTTGCTGTCATATATGCAATGAAGAAATTTCATCAGTATGTGTTTGGTAAAGTTATCTTAGTTCTGATCATAAGCCTTTGGAAATCGTCTTTTAGAAAAAAACTATAGGCAGTCTTCCTGCCTGCTTGCAACAAATACTCTTACAGCTTCAGAGGTATCAGCTTAACATGGTATACTCCAGGTAAACCTATGTATCTGGCTGTTAACTTGTTACGAGTGCCTGTGGATTCTTCTTTAAGTGATGTGGATTCTGTGGAAGGTAAGAGAGTAGTATAGGAAGTGAGAACATTAGCCATGCTTCCAGATGGAGTATATGCAATACAAGAGGCAACAAAGCAAGATTGTCAGCTTCATGTGGTTCAAGCATATGTACAGCAGGGATGGGCACTGTCTCTGAGAGACGTTGCTCCAGTGGCAAAGTCCTGTTGGCCTGTGAAGGACCATTTGTGTTACCAAGATGGTATTCTTTTCATAGGAGATAGGATTATTACTTGTGTATCTCAGAGACAGAATATACTCTCATAGCTTCATGAGTCACATCAAGGTATTCAGAGAATCAAAGTTAGGGCTAAAGGGTTGATGTATTGGACTGATATGTCAAAAGATATTGAGATAGTTATTGGCAACTGTTATGTTTGTGTTTGTTTTGCTCCAAGCAGTCAGAAGGAGCCGCTTAAAACAACATGAAAGTCCTTCAGTACCATGGGAAAAGGTGGGTGTAAATAGTTTTGAATAGGACAATTCCCCTTTTCTTCTGGCGGTTCACTATTTTTCAAAAGATGTAGAAGTATTAAGTTTACCTGACAAAACTGCAAGAACCATGAGGCTTAAACCTGTGTTTGCTCATCATGGAATACCAGAGACAGTTGTGAATGATAATATGTCCTTTGGTAGTCAGGAGTTTCAAATGTTTGCCAAAGAATGGGGATTTAAGCAATTTCTTAGTAGTCCAGCACATTCTAATGGAATGGCAGAAAGAGCAAGCCAGTCTATAAAGCAGCTGATGAAGAAGGCAGGAGATGAATGTGTGGATGTGCATTTGACATTGTTAGAATATAAAAACACACCAGTTACAGGGATGCTATGCCTGCTTGAACAAATGCAGGATGTTAAAAAATAAACTTCCAGTAATAACTGGTTTACTATATCCTAAGATTCCTAGTAATGTACATCAGGATCTGCAAGGATCCAGAATGGGCAAAAATATTTCTATGATCGAACAGCAAAGTCAAACTGATAAAAACTCTTGATGAACTAACTGTGTAGTCTGTAGAATCATTAGGTGATTCCTTAAGTGACAGAGGCCAGTGAGGACCAGGATCTATCTCAAGAGACGCAGATACCTCCAGCACTAGACAGACATCCAGCATATGTAACATCACAAGGTGGATCTTTCTTTTTACCAGAAAAACAAGTTCTTTGACGAAGGATGGGTGGTAAAGACTATCCTCAATAATGGACTAAGTACTGCTAACCTCTGGCCCCAAGATAACACTTATAATTCTATCTTAATGTTCTTATATATTTGTTTGTTTGTTTATTGATATGGATGCATTTGATGCATTTATTGATATTGATACATTTATTGATACTGATATATTTGAGAAATGTACTTTTAATGTGCTTTATGATATGTACATTGATGTGTTTTGTTTCTTGTTGTATGAAAGGGAGTTGTGGTGTAATCTTCCTTTAAAGCAAATCTGCTTTCACCTTAATGGGCTGAGGTTCCTGTGTTCTTGGATGAAATGGATGATCCAGATCCATTTCAATCTGGCTTCAGGCCTTGTTATGGGATGGAGACAGCTTTGGTCACCTTGTTGGATGACCTATGCAGCAAACCAGACAAGGGGAGCATGTCCCTGTTGGTTCTGAGAGAAGTGAAATCTGTTTTAGGTTCTGCAGTATATATACGGTATTAATAACATGTACTAGAAGCATATGTATTAGCTTATATGTATAACACATATTTTAGATATACTGAAATATATGTGTAAATATATTTTATATTTGAGCTTCTGTAGTACACTAAGTCTAAGATAACTGCTTTCTAAAATTGGCAGCTGAACAGAAGAGGGCCTCCCAAGGCCTTGAATCTCCAGGTGTAGATTCTGTCTGAGTGACAAGGACAAGGCCATCTATAAGGAGTAAACTGATTGATAGGGACATTGTTATCACCGTGAACTGGCCTGGCTTTGGCAGATACTAGATATCATTTTGATATCACAATTCGGTCTCATTTTGCCACCCTCAGCCATGTGTTTGTGAAGCCCCCGAACAAGCACGGAGTTAGGCATGGCTATTAATTGCTGAACATTCCTTTCTCCACCTAGGCAAGCCAGACTCAGCCAGATCTTGCTTTAGGAGACTTCCCTAGACAAATGCTTCATTAAGGATGCACACTAATACAAAGAGCCCCTTGCCCTGAGAAGGCACGCTGGCTCGCTAGAAGCTCAACTGCTCAGGCGAGCTGCATCTGCATACTGGCCATTCCATTGTCAGTTCGGACTTAATCATGTTAAATTCTGACCTTTCGAAGACATTGTCTCGTACCCAAACCTCATTGTTTTCTCCCAAGCACAGACTAGCCCACGGTCGTATCTTCCCTATAAAAACCCCCAGTTCCGAGAGCTTCCTCAGATCGCTCCGGACTTCCATCCAGCCTTGCTGCCACTTTGTCTGGCAAGCTCCCCTCGGCTACCACGCTGAGTTTCTTCCCTACCATCTTCATCTTCTTCAGGACTACGAGAAAGGTGTCGTATCACCCATTTCCCCTGAAAATCCTTATTTCTAATTCTTCCATTAGCTGTGTGAATGTGGTGTCTTTTCTATTTATTTGTCTGTTAATATAACATCATTTTTTTTTTGCTATTTTAAACTGTCCGACTGCTTGACTGACCTGACCCCGTAGGCATTGGTTTGTAAGATCCTGCAAAGTTACCCTGCCTCTTGCTAGCTTAAGTGAGTGCTCCAGTTAATTTCCCCATTTTTGTGTTATTTGGGCGCCACTCCTTGGACCCCCAGCAAACAGGGTAACAACATACCAGAACATGAAGGGGTACTTTGAAACTGCTGATAAGGCACCTGGAATGTAACTTGAGAAACAAAGATACACAAGAAAAAGACATGGGCATCTCATGATCATTCCTTTTAAAGGAAACTGTAAATAAGAGTAATGGGCATTAAATAGTGGAGGGAAAATGTAAACTGAGGCAGGACTTCTTAGGCGATCCTGATAGGCTGTAACCTTTGGGGTCCAGTCCAATGGGATCCCAGAGAAGGGAAAACCTGCGATGGGGACAGGGGATAAAATATGAGATATTCAATACTAGGTGTGTCCTTCTCTCTGGGGAGGACCCGCTTCTGCAGAAACGTACTTTTAAATAAACATTAATGCTTCAGCCGATCCTGTGCTAAATTGTTTTATGAGTCTTTTCAGGTATTTCTCACAGTTCTGCAGCACCTCTCAGTGGCTTTCAATGCCATTGACCATGATATCCTTATGGGCTGACTCTCTGGCATGGGACTTGGTGGTGCTCAGGGACTCCTATTCAACTCCCTGGCCATTGGCCTGTGGGGTCCTTCAGTTGTCCCCTGTGCTGTTTAATATCTACATGAAACCACTGGGAGAGGTCATCCGGAGTCTTAGGGTTTGGTGTCATCAATATGCTGATAACACCCAACTCTACTTCTCCTTTCCATCTGATTCTGAGGAAGATGTCTTAGTATTGAATCAATGTTTGTTGTCATTAATGAACTGGATGAGGGCAAACAAATGGAAGCTTAACCCAGACAAGACAGATGTACTTCTGGTCAGTTGAAAGGCATGTCAGAGAATAGGAACTTTGGCTGTGCTCTATGGGGTTACACTCCCCCTGAAATCTCAGGCTCGCAGCCTGGGTGTTCTCCTGGACTCAACTCTGAGCCTGAATGTCCAGGTTTCAGCTGTGGCCAAGAGTGCATTTGCACAGTTAAAACTTGTGCACCAGCTGAACCCATTCCTTGAGACATCAGATCTGGCTTCAGTGACACATGTCTTGATTACATCTCAGTTGGACTACTGTAATGCACTCTGCGTGGGGCTGCCTTTGGAAACTGGTCAGAAACTTCAGTGGGTTCAAAACGCAGCAGCCAGAATGCTGACCGGGGCCTGTTTCAGGAAACACATAATTCTCCACTGGCTACCTGTTCATTTGCCAGCACAATTCAAAGTGCTGGTTATGACCTATAAAGTCCTATACAGTTTAGGTCCAGACTATCTGAAAGACCGTATCTCCATGTACAAACCAGCTAGAGCCTTAATATCTCTGGGGGAAGGCTTTCTCTTGGTCCTGTCGCTGTCCTGGGCTCACTTGATGAGGACATAGGAGAGAGCCTTCTCAGTGGCTGCGCCTACCCTGTGGAACGCTCTTCCACAGGAGGCTAGGTAGGCCTCCACCCTGCTCTCCTTTCACTGGCAGAGAAAAGCATTACTCTTTAAGCAAGCTTTTATGTAAGCTGGGGAGCTTTTTATTTATTTATTAACCTGTTTTTAAAATTGCAAATTGTTATAGGATTTATAATTTTATATGTTTTTAATGTTTGAAATTGTTTGAAATTTTTAAAAATATTTTTACTTACTTTTGGAAGCTGCCTTGGGTCCCATGCTGAGTGAAAAGGCGGCAAATAAATAAATGAATAACTAAAAATTGTCAGACCTTGTCTATAATGCTGCTGAAGTTGATGAAGAAATAAAACCTTGCTTCTACTACCCTTGGAGTCTTGTCATCTCGTTTGTTTGTTCTATATTAATTGGAGCAACGGACATTACAGTTACCAGCAAGCCTAGAGGTCATTAAGATGTAATCTGAGCACCTTGAGTTGGTAGACCCTTGGCCTCTAACACTTTTATTAAAAAAAAAAAAACTCTTGGAAGTATGTTATTTATTCAACAAAACTGTATGGAATTCTAAAATTAAAGCTGTTCTATTTTGTTTTATGATACTTTGACATTAACCAAAGGAGATGGTCCATTGAATACTAAGAAATTTTTACTTAGCAAAAGCAATACAGAACAATAAATTTTAATTCTGAATTACTGATCTATCTGTGTGTGTGTGAGAGAGAGAGAGAGAAAGAGAGAATGCGTGAATGTAAACACTAGGTAGAAAGCACTTCTCTTATCTCTTTAAAGGGGTTGGTGGCAAAAGAGAATCATTTGATCATCACAAGATTCTAGCATCTAATTCCCACCTCATTCTGCTACATGTATAGATAAGGTCCTCTTCAGTAAGGGGAGGCCCAAATGTGGCCTGTAGCCTGCATACAGACCCAAGATTAGAGATGTGAAGGCCAAGAAAAAAACTGGAAAAATTGGGGGGGAAAAAGTTTGTTTTTTTCCTGAAACCTTTTTTGTTTTTTTTCCAAAAAAATGGAAAAACTGAAAAAAGGAAGAAAATCAATCATGGAATGTTTCATTTTAGCATGATGAATAAAATCTTTAAGACAAGGTGTTTATATATTCTCCAAATCATTTCTAAAAACTATGTACAGTATCAGATTATTCTAATTTCTTTGCACGGAGGACAAGCAAGTCCTAGGTTCCAAATTGAACTCTCCAATGCAGGAGCAAGATGCATTTCTAGAGGGTGTTGAGTTCCTCCTTCCTCTCTTCCACACACTTTTTCCACCTCAGTTCTTTTTATGGGAATGGGTGCTTTATGTCTACTTGATATTGTGGAGAGGAAATAAAAATAGTTTTCTTTGTTACTAATGTTGATGGGTTTTGTAAAATTGTTTTTGCCTGCTCCACATAAACAAGCAAAACCAAAGAGGTGCTGTACAATTTAGGAGATTGTTGCTCTATTTGTTATAAGTAATTTCTTTTTTTAAAAAAAGTAAATTCTGTTTGTAAGAATTGTTTGAATACGCTATATTTTTAATATACCAATTGTGATCATTTTATGACAAATCAAATTGTACATAGTCATATTTTATGTTCCTAAAGTAACAGAGTGACTTTCAATCTGTAAAAAGTGCTAATGTTCTGTTTTTTCCATTTTTATGAAAATTTTCATTTTTTTCTGGAAAAAAAAATCAGAAAAAATGGGGGCGGGTTCCCCACATGGCTTCAAAATTTCCAGAAATTTTACAATTCTAGAAGATCAATTCTGAGGCCTCTACGGGGAATGGACCAATTTTGCCATGCTCCCAAGCTATTTTAAGCTGAGGAGATGCCTTCTTTCAACCAGGAAGTAAAAAAGAATGACCCATAACAAGCCCATTAATATGGCATTAATATGGTGAAATTAACCTCACAAACCCTAGAGGACATGGGGGCATTCAGTTTTAAACTATTTATTTATTTATTTATTTATTTTTAATTAAAAATCCTGTGGAATCCCCAAAATCCTGCCTGTTTCCCACCCCTGCCTTACATCTTTTGAGCTTTTCCGTGGTCATCTGCCTTATAAGTTGGGGGTCAGATTGAGCTCGTGTTAGTCCAGTTTGCCTTCAGAGACAGCACAATGTCAAGTACCTTTAGACCAGCAGTGGGCAAATGGTGGTCCTGGGACCTCATGGAGATTTTTGTAGCCCTCACCACCCCCTTCCTGGTCCCAAAATGCTCAAGATCCAAGACCACCTAAAAGGTTACCAAGCTTCCTGCACTGTCTAATATACAAAAAAATACCCAGTTTTAAGCATCTGAAGTGGACCTCTGGCCATTTCAAGGTTGTTTATTATTGTGTTTCATTTTCTAACAATCAATGTGGCCCCTGGAAGATTCTGCAGCGTAGAAATAGGCCCTAGACCTGGCGCGGTTGGTCAGCCCAGCTTTAGAGCACTCTCTGAGCCACTGAGGTCTGCTGTTTCTTGACTCTGGCGCTTGGCCAGAATTACTCAGAATTTTCTGACAAATGAGGATAATCCCATTTTTCAATTTTGCTCTGTCTGGAGAATATTTGGTGACATTCCAGCTACTCACGTATGAATATGCTGGAAAAAAATAAAGCAGCAGCTGTGGATTATTTAACTGATTACATTACTCTGTTGGGTTTCTCTGCTCTTTGCCCGCTAACAGCAAAAAGTCATTTCAGAAGTAATTTTTTTCATGGTGTGAGAGGGACTTTAGATGCTTTGTAAACACAGATACCCTGCAAAATAAATTCAAATTTATGTTCTGATACAACCTATCATTATCACCACGGTGCATGCATCAGTTTGTACAAATCATAAAACTATCTGCAGAGTTTTGTATATGGCTTCTTTTTGCCTTGATTTCCTGGCAGCATCAGCAGTTTGAGGTTTGCAACCTCTTCAAAGAGAAAGGGGAGTCTAAGACCCTTGCTCAAAGCATGCATACAGCTGGTCCCCAGTCACATCCTGAGAGACAAAGAAGTGATCTCTTCATGCAACCATGAAGCTATGCTTACTTTTTATTCTGCAAACATCCACACTCTTGCCACATATGAGTGTCACTTCTCTAGACTTTGCTCCCACAATTCTAGCTGCAGTCTGTAGCTACAAATATCATTATTTCCCTCACACTGTGCACCCACATCCTTTTCCAACAGGAAGACCATTGTGCAGAAGAGGTCATTTATAGAGAAACTAAGGAGCCTGCCAAAATACTCTTACCAACTGTTAACATTACTGCCTTTTTTGGAGAAGCCTAGCAAACATTTGTGACTCATTTGTTCCATTGCAGTTTCAACCTCAAGTCTGCATGTTTTATGGTCAAAGTGTTTACCACAATTCTTTCCACTTCAGATTTAGTTCTGTGTAAAGAAATATACCTCTTAGTTTAACATCTAATTTTTAAGCATTTTTTGAGACAAATTAACAAAACATTCCCAGAAAATAATCCAAAATAAATAAATAAATAAACGCCAATTATGTTAAAATGTCCATACCCATTCTTTTTGGAAAAGGAATCCAAACAAATGGCAAGGAATCTCATTTGTTAGTGGTTTCTTTCTGGTACTGCCACAGAATCATTTAATTAATTCAACATTTTCCTCTGTTTTAATACAGCCAATTACCATTTTCAATCAGTCAATCAATCAATTTGTTAAAAAATATGTATTTATTTGATTTATGCCCTGTTTTTCTCCCAAGATGGAACCCAAAGTGACTGATTTATATCATGTGAGCAAATTTCAAACACTTTAGAACAATCTGAAAATGGAAAATAGGAACAAATAATTAGAAGTTTGAAAGTATTTGGGCATTTTAATGATTAAAAACAAATTCAAGAAGTATTAAAGCACATAACTGTACAGATTTGGGCCAAGTAGTCCCCAAAAGCTTTAATTTTAAAAAAATGCTTTAATGGTGCCAGAATGAATAGCAATAGCAAGTGTATTTCTATACCACTTATCAGCTAAGTGCTCTCTGAGCGGTTTACAATGTGTTAGCTAATTGCCCCCAACAAGCTGGGTACTCATTTTACTGACCTGCAGAAGGATGGAAGGCTGAGTCAACCTGGAGCCCGGCAGGATCGAACTCACAACCTTGTGGCTGCAGTACAGCATTTAACCACTGTGCCACCAGGGCTAGAGTAAGGCTTATCAGGTTTCTAAGGGGAGGGCATTCCACAACGAGAGCAACACAACAGAGAAGGCTCTCTCCCAACTCCTCACACAGTGTATTCCATTTCAAATCTTCATTGTTATCCTTATGTGGACCTGTACAGACAAAGATGCTGTTGGAGAAGGTAACTAACTATTTGATGGTCTGCATGATAGAGATGAGGGTGACTAGTGATTGATGTCAGATCCTAACATGTGACAGGGGTGGGATATGAGACTATTTAAGCTTGGTTGCTCCTTAGACAAAAAATCCATAATAATAATAATAATAATAATAATAATAATAATAATAATAATAGATGAGTTTAAGTGAAACAATAGTAATCGTCAACAACAATAATAATATTAGTAATAAAAGGGGAAAAAAGTAGAGATAGAAGGTATATGAGAGTGACGCCCTTCACAAGCAATGGTGAATGTTTCCTAATACTTTCTGCTGGAGTACCTATAAATTTACCAGATTCTCTACATTATTGGGAGTGGCAACCTTTCCATGCTTAATTAACTGGCTGGTTTGCATGTCTATTGTAGGCATAGAGGTGACTGCCTAGAGTAAACTTCTTGTTGTTTGGTCAACACCCACTTCCCCTTGTCTGTTCTTTTCCTCTCCCCTTTTTGTTCTTCAGCTTCTGCAAGCATGTGGTCTCCAATCCTCTGGCAAGCATGCTTCCCTGTACGCATATGACTGCTTAATTTCTTATTACCTTTCTTCAAGAATTTGAACCTGTGTAAACTATGCACAAGATTTTGTGAGTAAACTTTTCATACTTTTAATTAAACTGTGTTTATTTTCAGCTAGGTTAAGTGTGTCTAGTGTACAGATGATAAAATGGGACTGGTAATTTCTTCAGTTTCTGCCTGTGCATTACAAAATACTCTGCTGATTGGGAGACTTATTACTAAAAATCTCGCAATTCGGCAACATACACCATGGCCATTTCTGCACAATGTCATCATACTGCCACAGCTACTGGTTGTTCCCAGACCAGGAGCCATGCTCCTGCATGACATTATCACTAACCAGCTGTTATTGCATTCCCAAGTATTGCAAATCAGTCTTATTTCATTTCCAGAAAAAATCCATTGACAGCGTTCTTTAGTGCTACAATCCCATCATCTGAGTGAGTGTGGTTCCTCAGTAGTGCTTGATAGTGCTTTCAGTTGTTGTCAATCCATCAATGCGTGGCATGCCCAGCTTGTCCTTCCCTCCGTGACTCTCAAGGTGTGGTAAATTCAAAGTCTCTCACCTCTCCACATTTATTTTAAATTTCTCCATTGAGGTTTTTTTTTATTTTTTAATACATTTTTAATGTTATATAATGAAAATGCAATAGTGTACTGGTGTGTCATGCTGTTACAACAATGCTGTGCTAATACAGCTTAGCAAAAAAAAAAACCCAAAAAAACAACCAATTAGGAGCTGAGGGGGAAGGTGGGGAAAGGGAATGGCCAATGACACTATAGTGCAGAAGAAGCACCAGTGGTAATACCACTAGTCATCTGCTAAAGGCAAAAGTGTGCAGTAGAGAGTGTTCCTTACCCAATACCATTATGGAAACGACAATGCTGGAATTGTAATAGAACAACATGCTATTGAGGTATGGTGCAGAAAGGGCCTATATATCTAAACGCTTTAGTCATTAATTAAATACAGATGAATATACAAGTAAATATACTGATCTTACTTTCTTGGATTAGCTAATAAATATACACCCCATCTAAATTTCCATAGAAGAATTAAAATTTTCCATTCTTTCTGAAATTGTTAATTTATCCAGTAAGTTAAAGTAAATTGTATACCTTTTGTCTACAATGTTTCCCCATAATTCTATGCGAGTAGCAGCCCATACTTTGAGCCCATTTAATCATGCACTCTTTTATGTGTTCACCTTTCATCTCTGTTTTCAACAATAACTTATACATTTTAGCTGTTCAATGTTCATCATCCTTATACAATTGTTCTTCAAATTTTTATTTATTTATATTTATATTTATATTTATCCATTTTAAAATGTTCAATTAGTTGTCTGTAAGCAAACCATCTAGTATCATAATCACTTTGAATCAATTCTTCATTTGTTTTCATTTGTATTTTTAATTTATCTACCTTTATCAAGTCCCTATATCTTAACCATTTATCTTTAAGAATAATTTCTCTTTTAAATAAAGTTTCATGTGGGTAGTCCACAAGAGCATTCTAGGACATAATTACATTTTGTATTTATTCCACACTCTTATAAAATGATTATCACTAAAATTTACATTTTCTCTAATTTTATCATATCTTAAAAGGCATGCCACCTGAATCTTAGATAAAAACTTTCCAATTGTAAAAACCTTTTCCAACATAAACAAATCTTTCAACCACAGCATACAAGAAGCATTATCATACATTTTCAAATCTGGACATCCAAGTCCACCTCTTTGGCATCTTGTAAAACCTTAAATCTTGATCTAGGTTTCTTTTCCTTTGCTAAACAAGTTTAGAAGTATCCTTTTGCCATTGTTTGAAAGGTAAATCATTGTTCAAAACAGGTGTTGTCTAAAACAAACAAACAAACAAAAAAGCATTTTTGGTAACATATTCATTTTTATCATTGATATCCTCCCTAGTAGTGACAGCTTCAGTTTGGCCGATCTTTGTAAATGCTGATTGATGTCATTGCATATCTTAGCATAATTATTCTGAAACAGTTTTGTATTTTGATTTTCCAAAGTAACACCCAAATACTTCACTTTCTCAACAATGTTAAATCCCATTTTTGTTGTCAAAAACTTTTGTGGTTCTTTTGTCATATTTTCTGTCAGGATGACTGTCTTACCTTTATTTAATTTCAAGCCAACCACTCCCCCATAGTTGTTTAATAGCTTAAGTAAATTAACCACTGGTGGCTCAGTGGTTAAATGCTGGTACTGCAGCCACAAGGTTGTGATTTCAATCCTGTCAGGCTCCAGGTTGACTCAGCCTTCCATCCTTCTGAAGGTTGGTAAAATGAGTACCCAGCTTGTTGGGGAAAATTAGCTAACACATTGTAAACTGCTTAGAGAGCACTTAGCTAATAAGCGGTATAAAAATACACATGTTATTGCTATTGCTATTGCTATTGCTATTAAACACAATCCAAAGCAGTCTGCAAGAAAATCACTAAGTCATCAGCAAATGCTCTTAGCTTAAACATCTGCCTCTGTATTGCCACTCCTTTTTTTTATTTTTGTCTAATAGCTCTATTAAGTATGTCCAAGGCTAATATAAACAGCAAAGGTGATAAGGGATAGCCCGGTCTTATTTCTTTTGTATGTCACAAAAAAATTATTTATCTCCATTAATCAAAATTGGTGCCTCCTGAAAAGAATAGATAGGTTGAATCCATGTAGTAAATTCTGACCAAAGTTCATCTTTTTTAATACTTCAACCATAAATATCCAGGTCACATTATCAAAAGCCTTTTCAGCTTCCAAAAAAAGTAAGTTTTCTTTTCTTCATTATGGGCATCTAAATATTCCAATATGTCTACTACATGTCTTGCACTGTCTCTCATCTATCTCCCTGGTAAAAATCCACACTGATCTGCATGTATGGCAGCATCAAGAAACTTCTTCATTCTTTCTCCCAAAATAAGAGTAAAAATCTTATAATCATTATTCAATAGAGAAATTGGCCTAAAACTGTTAGCGTCTGTTGTATTTCTATCTTCCTTTGGTATCAAAATTATATTTACATTTGTCCAACTTTGTGGAACATTAACTATATTGATAACTGAATTCATAAGTTGCTGAAATGGTAAGTACAACTGTTTTTCCAAACTTTTATAATATGCTGCAAAGAGTCCATCTGGACCTGGTGCTTTCTTAGAGTTTTATTTTCTTAAATGCCTCAACCATCTCTAGCACAGTTATGTTCACAGTCTAGCTAGTAAAGGAGAAGGAGACTAGGCTCCACATGCTTATAGGTGGACCAGATTTTATTCTTGAGGAAAGCCCAACATGTTTTGACCTGTTTATAAATTGTTTGGCCTTCTTCAGGGACATGAATCCAACAGAAGTTTCTGGAGTTGCTACTGTACTCTCCTTGAGAACTGGACTGGAGTGTAACAAAATGGCAGTGTAAGGCCTTGTTTTGGGGGTCCTCGATATCAGTATGGTTTGGATGGGCACCATACCTAATTGGCACCATATTGGATTGGCAACTGTATTAATTGGCTCTGATCTCAAAATCAGACCTGAGTGATGACGGAGAGGTCAAACCAACAGGGGGGAATTCTGAAACTCCCTCTGGGTAAGATTGAATCATTTGTCAGGCACATAGATGCTGTTCCTGTGGATAATAGGCTTAAGTAGAAGCTGGAATTTTCGAAGAAAGCCAACAGTGAGAAGCCCACCAGGACACTGATTGACAAATACTCATCCCCTATGCACCTGGACTCCTTCCTCTTTCCCCATGGTACCCACAATAGACAGCTATCATAACACCCATCATGTCAATCAAGAACTAAGCCCATCAACAGGCCCATCCATTGTCCACAACAGGTTCCCTTTGTCTTGCATCTGGAACCTTCACTGCTGCAGGCCATTTTCAGAGTACAAATATCCCTGATTTTATGTTTGCAACTTGCAGCCTCTTGTTTTTTGGAGCATCACTCTGTCCGTTTGACTCCCGAACTGAGAACTGCCCTTGGGTCCAGTACCTGAGTCACTTTGTCCCACTTTTCTACTTCTCATCAGATCCGGTAAATACTGCCCGTACTCTTCACAGTCTCTATCTGCTTTCCTCTCTTTCTTTCAGTTAGCTCCTATGTCAATGTGTGATTGTGTGTATCTTGCGTGCATGCATGAATGAATTCCTCCCAATAAAAACACATTTTTACCTTACTTTTGAATCTCTGGCTGGTTCTTTTCCTGCGTGAGCCTGTAAACATTGGTAGAAAGGTCTCGTTAAGTTACCCCCCAACTTGCAAGCCTCCTCTCTGAGCTAATTTATTCCCCACTTTCACACAAAGATACAGGCATCACGGGTGGCCATTATGGCACCTACACTTTGGGGTGACAGCAGTCAAGCTAGTCCTTTGGGTGTCTAAGATTATTGGTAACCTCTGCAATTCTAAGCATCTTTCTTTTCTCTGGTGACTCATTTTTTGTTTATAAAGAGTGAACAAAAATTAAAAAAATCTTCTATCTTGTCATTGTCTGTTCTTTTTCCATTTCTAATCTCAAGAATCATCTTCTCCCACTCCCTACTCTTTCTTTCCTTAATTTATAGGCCAACCATTTTTCTGGTTTACCAAATACTTTTATTCAGCATATTTCATGTTCCTTTCAATTTCATAGACCATATTCAATGGAATTTATTTTTGCAGAATTTTTATTTCTTTTAGCAATGATGAATTAGATGGATTCTTCTTTCATTCACCTTCTTTTTCCTAATCTCATCCAAAATATTTTGATGTTGCTGTTGTCTTATCCTTAACTCCATATTTTGCTATATAAATAAAAAAAAACCTCTCATCACCATTTTACTAGAGGAGGAGGAGGAGGAGGAAGAGGAAGAGGAGAAAAGAAGAAGAAGAAGAGTTTTTTTATTTGTTATCCACCTCTCCTCAAAGCTCAAAGCAGGGTACAACAAACATTAAAATACAATTAAAACCAGCATACCAATTAAAAACACATTAAAATTAAAACACTTTAAAATACACTAAAAACATAAAACCATTCAAATACCATAATTAAAATCATAATTAAAAATACACCATAGTTAAAAATAGACTGGGTAGGCCTGCCAGAAGAGATAAGTCTTTAGCAGTTTTTTTAAATTCAGACAGCATATCTTGCTGTCCTATTTCTTGCCTCCAGGAGCACTCTAATATCTGTACCTTTTATTCAAATTGTCTTCAAAAAACCAAATTCTCTTTTAACTTTATCAAGATCTCTTTATGATTGAGTAAGCCCTTATTTAATCACCAATTAAACTGGTTAAATCAACAAAACTGGATTATGATCAGAAGGAAGTTTTGGCAGCATCACCGTGTCTTTATATTAGCCAAGGATTTAGATGTCCAAAAAATGTCAGTTCTAGAAAAAGATGTATGTCTTTCTGGAGAAAAAAAAGTAAATTCATGTATATCACCATACTTTAATTTCCAAATGTCCAAGAACTCAGAATTATCCATCATTTCAATTATCTATCAGGTTTAGACAATTTTGCTTGACCAGGTCTCCTTCTCAATTTATCAATTTTTGGATTTATGACTCCATTAAAATTCCCCAATCCATTTCTCATAGGAAAATTCCAAAATACTTTGAAGTAATTTTTCAAATAAGACAGCCTTATTTTCAGTTGCTGCATATATCCCAATGGTTAGCATTTACTTGTTACAGAATCAGAGCAACAGCATGTGGTTCAGCAAGGAAGATACTGTGTGCGACTGCTCAAAACCAGGGGTTTTTATATCCAATTACTAACGGGAGGGAATGGGTGTGAATGGCTCTCTGGACAAGTAAAAATGGAGTTTTCAGAGTGGACGGTGAGGTCTGGACTCTGTTAGGGTTTGGGCCTCAATTAGGTTTGAGCAATGTTGTCACTGTGGAGTGGCTGAACCAAAGAGGACTCCAGTGGAGCTGTTTGTTACCTCTTTTGTTTGAGAAGTTCATTGGGCCTCCTTCTCAAGTTTTTAGACTTTCACATTGGTGGGAATGACTTGGGCTTGCTCAAGGGCAAGGCCCTGGTGTGGAAGCATTGAAAGGTTTTCACCTTATAGAAAATCACTAGCCTTGATTTTTCCTGTTGTTTTTTCTTTTTTCTTTTTCCTGCCATTTTGCCCCAACAAGTGTGGCTGGGGCAGGTAATCTGAAGCATGTTAACTGGATGAATATAATGATCAATAAAGATAAAATAAAGGAGAGATTACAGGGTACTAAAATATTGTGGTTTAATTATATAGAGCTAGAGCAGTGGACAATGAATTGGAAAAGGAATAATAAAGGTTTCAGAGAATACACTAAATTTGAACAAATGATTATAGAAAGAGAAGGTATGGAGGAAAATGAAATATTGAAGGAT
The DNA here is from genome assembly GCA_948472985.1 of Iguana delicatissima. Classification (NCBI taxonomy): domain Eukaryota; kingdom Metazoa; phylum Chordata; class Lepidosauria; order Squamata; family Iguanidae; genus Iguana; species Iguana delicatissima. The sequence continues at coordinate 308,525 of CAOKZL010002480.1, read as the reverse complement.
ACCACAAGTGAAATATACAAATGTTGGCAAAATATGAAGATGAAGATGAATATCTTAGAAAAATATGGGAGGAAGAACTAGCACAAAAAATAGATATTCAAGACTGGGGAAAAGTTTCGAATAGCGTGATTTTAAAAACTTGTCTGTAAGGATAAAAGAGAATTATTATAAATTGGTTTGGAGATGGTACCTAACACTAGTAAGGTTAAATTATATAGATAAGAATTATTCAAGGTTGTGTTGGAGGGGTTATCAAGAGATTGGTACATATATTCATATGTGGTGGAATTGTGAAGGTGTACAGAAATTTTGGCAAAGGGTGTTTAAAGAGAAAAAAGAGATAACTGAAATTGATTTACAAATATGTCCAGGTATAGCATTATTATCTATATTTGATGAGGTTAATTGTACCCAGGCAATGAAGGATTTAATTACAAATTTATTAACTGCAACAAGGTTAATTATATCAAGAAAATGGAAAATTCATGGGGATTTTCAAATACAGGATTGGTATAAAAAATGTGGAAAATTGTGATTAATGATAAGTTAACATGTCAAATTAAGGCCAACAAAGGAATAATGAAGGGGAAATGATTTCGAAGCAATATGGAAGATATTTCTGGAAAAGGTTTTAATAAAAGAGGAAGGTGTCATACTTCCACAAGAAGAATTACAATTCTGGAAGCTGGAGTAAGTTGAAACATAATTGGCTCTGGGTGGTGGGTTTACTTTTAGGAATAGTTTGATATGTTTAGTAATAAGATCACATTTAGTAAAAGTAATAGATTAAATGTAATGGAAAAGTATAGAGTTAAGAACAAAATTATTATAATAATAGTGAGTATAATGAGAATGAGATCTAGATATAGGTAATAAAAGTATATAAGCAGTGTGATATAGAATATGTTGAATAAGTATATGATTCTAATGGAATTGGTGAGAAATAACAATGTAAGCTTATTTTTGTTGAAATTTCCTTTTTTCACTGTTACGTATATCACATGGTGTTTTTCCTTTTTTGTTCTGTTCTTTTCTTTCTAATAATAATGGTAATAAAAAAAAATCTGAAGCATGTTGATTGTGCCTCCATTAATTTTACGGAGAAATACATGACTAAATGAGCTGAAATCAACACTTTCATTTGTTATTTAGGTAGAACACAAACTTGTTAATAGCTGCTTCTAAATTGTCAACCATGCATGTCATGAATGCCCACTGTCTCTCCTTGCTATTTTGAAAACTGGTTACACTATGAAAGACAAGCATGCATCAAGTAATTTATGTTGAGGAGGATATGGGCAGAAAAGTACACAGCTAAGTTAACTTTTATTTGATATTTAGACAAAACATGCAATGTTAATAGCTACTTCCTGATTGTCAGCCCCTTGAGTCATGAATTTTAACCTGTCCTTTATTGCTCTTTTGAAAACCTAGCAAGCCTACTGTTACTGGCCCGTACACCCCCCAGAAGCAATATATTTTAATTGGCAAAATATGATCTGATTGACAAAATATATTAATAGGCACTTATATAAAATGGACCCTGATGTGATTGTGAGACCAGCGAGGCAGAGGAAAAACACTGGCTGAATATGTGCTACAAAGTAGGCAAGAGATCCCCTGTAGGTGTAGCCAGCTCATTGTTAGGAAGTGACCAGGTAAATCTAGGGATAATAGACTTAAACTAAGCTGTAACGATCCTGTTGTCAGACAATAGTGATGGGAAGTTGTCACCAAACTACTGATTGTTTTAACCCTTCTCTCCATGGATCTGGGCACTTCCCCTTATTGTCCTCATGCTTGCCCACTATTACAGAGCTATCACAGCAGCCATTAACTGTTTGTCATCTAACACTAAGACCATTAGCATGGTCCGGACCTCATTGTCCTCCCTGCGACCTCTGTTGTTTACCTGGCTGGAGAATCATTAACACCCTTGCCCTCCAGGCAGATTTTGGGTATAAAAACCCCTAGTTTTGAACAAACAGACACGTGTCACTTGCTGAATGCCATGCTCTCACTTTGTTTTCTCATCAAACACTGTTCTTAAGCACAAGTCTAAGCCACATCGCAGCTTTCCTCATTGCTCTCTAGACTGGTAATTATCACCTGAAACCCTGAAACGCCACTTATCAACCTTTCTTCCCTTTTTCCTTCAGTTAGCTTTGTGTGAGTATGTGTTTGGATCTTGTCCATGCATGATTAAATTCTCTTCAGTAAAACACATTTTGATTTATTATGTAATCTCTGGCTAGTTCTTTCCTGCGGAGATCCTGTAAATACTGGTGGAAGATCTCATTAGGTTTCCCCCAGCAGTTCTCCTAATTGAGCTAATTAATTCCCCACTGTCACATGGAGGTACTGGCATCAGAGGTGGACCCCTAAGTCACCCACATTTTGGGATAAGACTATTTCTATACCCACTGTGCACTGGCACAGACACACACATACATTTTGATACTTGCAATTTTTCCACATTTGTGAGGGTCCCGCGCTCCTAACCCTAGTGAATGTGGAGGGTCAACTGTATTCGGGATTTTTAGTTGCATCTCTTTTAGTTCTGTAAGCTGGCTTGAGTTCCACTTTTGGGGAAAAGGCAGAATGTCAACAAAATGACTGGCTGGCTGGCTGGATGATTTTTCCCCCAAAGATGTAATATAATAAAATTAATTTCAATGTATGTGGTCCATCTCTGAAAATCTCTGGAAATCGCCCACCTAACAATTAGGGAGACCTTCCTTGTGGTAAGAGCCATTCAGAATAGAATGCACCAGAAGCTGATGGACACTCCTTCTTTGCAGATCTTTTAGAAGAGATTTGGTAGCAATCTCTCAGGACTGTTTTAAACTAACTTTCCTAAAAAGGAACAATGTGACTTTAAAAAATTAATTGGACCCCCACACACAAACACAGCTAGGGGATTTCCGCAGTTAGGTGCAAAGAGCACTTCCTGACCGTGGTTGACTTGGTCAGCTACCTATAGGTGCAGCTCCTTCACATTTGCTGGCTTCTTCTTGTCACTGAAAGTCTACTGTAGTTATGCACTGCTTCCAACATGGTTGGAGAAACTGTTTATGCGGAGCTCAACATCCCTTCTGAACCATCCTCCTCAAGAACACTTCATCCTTCCCAGCAGCTCTGTAAGTGTGTGTTAGCGTTGTGAGTTTTTAAAAGTTGGTTGCTGTTTTGCAGAGTCCAAAAAGTAGTGTGAACAGTTTAGAATCCCATGATTCTATGCTGATTTTTATAGTTCTAATTTGTAGTTGATGTTGTTTGTGTAAATGTCACCAATTTATTCTGGTGCTCAAGGGAAATTGTGTACCCAAAGCAGAAATGGGATGGCATATGAGCTGTATTGCCTCACCGTATTATATTACTTTTGAAGAACAGAGGGAAACATGGGTATGTGTTTGAAATAGGGATGTGTAGCTTTGTTTACTCTGAAATTTGGAATCCTTTCCAAATGTGTGGCAAAGTTTTCCAATTGTTTTCACAACATTTTGCAATAAAACTGCCCCATTTTGCAATGCCTCCAAAAACAAGATACATCAGCTTGAGGGTCCTATAAAGTCCCAAAATCAATATTGTCCAATTTACTCCCAACTTGTGTCAAAGTTTTTCAAGCAACCCCCCAAACTGAGTAATGGGTGTCTCAAACCAGAGTTCCTAGCAAATCCCACAATTCCAACATAGTCTGATTGCTTCAAACCTGTGTCAAACCAAACCTTGTGTTTTGCAATAGCCTCAAAACTGAGTAATGAGCATCTCAAACCAGAGTTCTTAGTAAGCCCCCTAAACCCAACAGTTTCTGATTCAGTCTAAACATGTGTCAAAGCTTTACAATCGTTTTGTAATCTCTTATGAAACAAGGGGGAAACGTGTTACTCACCTAATCAATAGAACTGCAGCAGTGGTATAACACAAATTTTATATTTAGCAGCACCACAAAAACTGTGTAGCTGAACCCTCCTGGTCACACCATATCTGACAATGTAAAGTTCCCTCAAAACATACGCCAAAAATTTGCTACCTTTCTGAGACATTTTGGAATGCAAACCCACCATTTTTCCACCATTTGTGTAGAACATGGGCAGAGGAAGATTGTATTGCACATTTATACATTATGCAGAAGGACTTGGTCACCTTAATACTTAAAATTCATTTTTATTCTACAGTCATAGCAACAGGCCAATCAATCAACACAGAAACAGTTTTCTATGGCGTAAATTCCTTTGGACATCATTAATAGTTCAATATCTTCATCAACGACTTGGATGAAGGAATAGAGAGCATGCTCATGAAATTTGCAGATGACACCAAATTGGGAAGGGTGGCTAATACACCAGAGGACAGGATCAAAATTCAAAATGACCTGGACAGATTGGAGAGCTGGGCCAAGGCTAACAAAATGAAATTCAACAGAGAGAAATGTAAGGTCCTGCACTTAGGTAGAAAAAATGGAATACAGAAATATAGGATGGGGGACACATGGCTGGATAGCAGTATGTGTGAAAGGGATCTAGGAGTCTTACATGAGTCAGCAGTGTGATGCAGCAGCCAAGAAAGCCAATGCAATTCTCAGTTGCCTCAATAGGAGTATGGTGTCTAGATCGAGGGAGGTACTGGAACCACTCTACTCTGCTTTGGTTAGACCTCATCTTGAATACTGCGTCCAGTTCTGGGCACCCCAATTCAAGAAGGACATGGTCAAGCTGGAGCAAGTCCAGAGGAGGGCGACCAAAATGGTGAGGGGCCTGGAAGCCATGCCCTATCAGGATAGACTTAGAGAGCTGGGTATGTTTAGTCTGCAGAAGAGAAGGTTAAGAGGGGACATGATAGCCATGTTTAAATATTTGAAGGGATGCCATGTAGAGGAAGGAGAGGGCTCGTTTTCTGCTGCTCCAGAGACCAGGACAAGGAGCAATGGATTCAAGCTGCAGGAAAGGAGATTCCACCTGAACCTCAGGAAGAACTTCCTGACAGTCAGAGCTGTCTGGCAGTGGAATATGTTTCCTTGGAGTGTCATGGAGTCTCTTTCTTTGGAGGTTTTTAAGCAGAGGCTGGATGGCCATCTGTCAGGAGTTCTTTGAGGGTGTTCCTGCACGGCAAGGGGTTGGACTGGATGGCCCCTGTGGTCTCTTCCAACTCTACATTTCTATGATTCTATGAATAGAAGATAAAAGGGATTGCAGGAAAAAAAAATTGAATGGTATGAGCAGAAGAGAGGAACTTCAGAGGTTGGGGGCTACCCTGCCCCTCCCAATGGAACCTCACTTTTCTGCCAGACCCCTTTTCCTTCCTCTTTTTTGACCTGATCCGGGTTGTTTGTTTCTTCGTTTATTCCTGCCTGGAAGCATACATGCCTGCATGCTTTTACTTTATATGTATGGGACTTCTGTCAGAAAGGGGAGGGTGCTGCTTTTTGCCTAGATGAAGAAGTCTCCACCCTTCCCAAAACTATGCTTTCAGGTATGGAAAGTTTTCTTGATTTCTCTTTTAAGTTGGAAGAGTTCTTTTAGACCGTCACAGAACTTTGCTTTATTCTTCAACCTTTGAGCTGCTTTAAAAACATAAGAACAACCATGTTGGACTAGACTGAGGGATCATCTGTCCACACATTGGCTAACCAGCTTCTTATCAGAAGCCCACTAGAAGGACATGAATGCATACTGTGCTCTCCAGCAAGCAGTGCCCAGAATCATATTGCCTCAGATCCTGGAGATGTCATATAGCTATCCTAACTACTAGTCACAAATGGACCCAACCTCCTTCAATTTACCCAGCTCAATATTCTTTGGAAGGTTGGTGACCTGAACTGTTCACAGTGTTCCAGATGTGGCTACATCACCAGTTTGTGGAAAGGCAATATGATATTGGGAGTTCCATTTCTAATTCTTTTTCTAATTATGCCTACTTTGGAATTTGCTTTCTTTTCTTATTGTAGGAGCCACAAATGGATTTGAAATTTTCTTAGAAGATATGGTTTCTCCATTAGTTGTTTCCAGTCCATATACCATCAGTATATATATGAAGTTGGGATTTTGGGGCCCAACATCATCATTTTGTTCTTGTTTCAGCAGCACATTTGAGACCTGATTGACTTTATTATGAATTTTTGTGAGTCTCAGCACAGTTGCACATTTGTGGGAGTGGGGTGGAATCAGAGTGTAATAAGATATAGAATTATGCAAATTGGGGCTCTTGCAGTGAACCCTCCCAGGGTTGTGTAAGATGATAAAATCTCTTCAGCAAATGTTTGTTCTTCAAGACAGCTTATTTTCAGATAAGCAAAATTTATTGCTTTCACACCTCAACCTTAACAGGGTGTAGCCTCTTTCACTCCTTTTCTTTTTATATCCTCTTCACTTCAGCTTTTCCCTGCATGTACAGGGCTGCTTTTTTTTTCTTTTTATATTTACGCTTTCTTAATTTTAATACAGGCAAACTGATTCACAACAGGATAATCAACATATGGGGGGGGTGAGAAAAAAGGAAAAAGGAGAAAAAGAAAATAACTGCAAAATAAACAATATATATGTACAGTGGCGTTACTTGGGTTTTTGTCACTGAGTACAGTAACTCACATAGCCGCCGCCCCCCATGGAATCTTTTCCATGCAGGAGCCAGAATTCCTGAGGTCCCAGTGTCCTGCCATGGGGACTCACCCTCTGGGCATCCTGATCTACCCAGCTGGCTCCGTGTGCACACTGGGGATCTTGTCCAGTCCTAAGGAAAAAGGGATTGGTCATCCTACATGAAGTTTTATGGGCTCTCATAGAGGGAGGAAGAAAGAAGAGGCAGGCAGTAATTCTGGCGTTACTCTATCTCTGATGGTGTCAGTTGGTGTGGTCTGTACCCCCATTCCCCTAGCAACATCATTTAGCTAAAGCTAAAACTAAGCTAAACCAAACTAAACTAAAACTACAACATATTACTAAAACACAAATCTATTGTTATAAACACAACCTAACCAGCACTCAAAAGAACTCTGACCCCCCCCCAACGTAAACTGTAATGAACTGCTGATTAATAGAAAGTGTATTATTCTACCATTACAGATCTAGCTAAATTCAATTTACTAGAAATGCTAGTAACCATAATTACAGATTATTACATTATTATGTTTCTTACTGGTCAGAAAAATTATCCAATAAACAGTTTTCAATCTTTCAGACAGTCTTCAGCTGGTTTATCTTTTAAGACCTACATCAGTTTGGCAACTTGGAAAAAGTCCACAACCTTAGCAACCCACTCTTCCATCATCCATTTCATAGTCCATTTCCAAGTTCAAGCAAACAACATTCTTGCAGCCGTTATCATATATCAAAAAAGTAGTCCGTATTTACTATAATTCTCAACAAGAACATCTATGGTGAAATTGCAAAATCTACCTTTAAATTCTTTTGAATTAACATATAAATCATTGACCAACAACTTTTCACCTTCTTACTAGTCCACCATATATGAAAGAAACAACTTTCCTTATCCTAACAACCCCAACAATGATTTGAGATGTTCTTTGACACTATTGACAATTTATTTGTGGCCCCTTCTGTGCTATCCTTTTGGCAGCAGGTTAAGACATTTTTGTGCCATGAGGCACAAAAATCACTCTGTGCATTAGTCTGTGCCATCAGTCGGTACCATCAGATGTGGGCCGATGATGCTGTGCAGCTTTGTTTTAAGGTAGTGTAGATTTAAAGTATTTTAATGTATTTAATATTTTAAACCTAATCTTTTAACATGTAATCATTTTAACTTTATAAATGGTTTAATACTTTTTTTTAAAGAAATTATAATTATATACGCAAAGATGTGTTAATTTGTTCGGTTTTAATCTTGTTAGCCATCTTGAGTCCCACTGTTGAAAGAAAGGTGAGGTATAAATAAATAATATGAAATCTTAGACCATTTCTGCCCTACACTGTTATAGTGCTATTATTTCACTTTCACCATCCTATGGAATCTTGGGATTTGCATTTAGGGAGAGGTAGAACTCTCAGCCAGGGAGCTCTTTGGCCTCAGTAAAATGCAAATCCCAGAAATCCACAGATTGAAAGTGGAGTAATAGCACTGTAACAGTGTAGGGTGGAAATGGCCTCAGACCACCTGTTTCTTTAGCATCAGATCTTAAGTTATATTCTAGGTTTATTTGCCTACCAAACAAATCTGGAAATGTTTTTCTGCCATTGGACAAAAGATATTCCAAAATAAAAGCTTTGGCAAAACATTTGCTTTCATTACTGCAATTCTACCCATAAAGCAGGGCTTTTCAAATGGTGTGCTGTGACACGTTAGTGTGTTGTCTGAAGTGTGTAGGTGTGTGGCCTGCAATCTTGGAAATGTATGTTATTACTTATAAATCATATATTTTTAAAAATATATGAAAGGTTTTCATGAGATATGTTGTGTCTCCATATATATTGTTATTATAATTTATGAATGTGTCTGTATCTCTTATAAGGGGTTAGTTTAACCTCCGGTTTGCTAGTAAAACTGAATTACTGTGTCTCAAAATAATGCATGTCTAAAAATGTGTGTCACCAACATGAAATGTTTGGAAAGCTCTGACATAAAGGATCAATTCTTTCCTCTTTTTTTCTAAGTGATTCAAAATTTCTTTCCAGATTTTCTGAATTGTTTTGAAATAGTGCATGGTTATTCTTTGTAATTCCCAGATATTTGATTCCCTGCTTTTTTTGCTTTGAAATTAGACAGAACAATTCATTCATTCTCTTCTTCCAAAGTCATATCATTGATCAACATTTTTGTTTTATCACAATTCGCTTTAAATCCAGAACAAGCCCCAAACACTTTCAATTTTTCCAAAAGAGACTTAATTAAATCTAATGGGTTTTGCATCATTATCAGATCATCTGCAGAAGCCCACAGCTTGTATCTGCATGAGGATCCAGTACTTGCTGTTGCACTTACAAAATGCAAACTACCATACAAGAATATCATACAAGTGTCATGTGATTACTTGTCTGTAAGTTATCACAATTCAGCACAGCTCTGTATTTCCTGCCATTACTGTAAGACTCCTATGATTCCAAGTGTAAGCAGTGATACAACAGGGGGATTGGTTAGAAAGATTGACAGGAGGGGAAAGGGTGAGAAATCAGGGCATATGTTTTTCCATGATGCTGTTGTTTGAAATCCAGATGCTAAAAAAAACCCTGCCCAGTCTGTAGTATGCTGTCTGAACTACATGATACAGAGATAATCAAGCACAGGTAGGGAATGTGGCTTCATGATAAGGTACCAGTGCCTAAGGAGGGTATTGTAGACCATGATTGTGTCAGCACGTATCCAGGTGTTCACACATTTTCCATCCCTGTTAGACTAGCTGAATGAGTATGCAAAGATTTTGAATTCAATTGTGGATTCCCAAATTTGCCCTATTGTGATATCAGAAATGATGTAGCACATGTGATGTATCCAATGGCAAAACGGCCCAGTCTGCAAGGGCAGCATTGTCTCACTGATCAGTTCTACTTACGGAACTTGGCCCATGTTGTCCAAGCAAATAATTCAAATGGTGTGAAGTCATTACTGAGTGTAACAAGGATATGCTTACCAAGGGATCTGCTCTGGAGGATACTCAGTCTGAAGCCACTGGAATGATTGGGAGCTCTATGGACATGGCAGGAGATAACTGCAGAGGAAGAGCCAAACACCAGCAGCTGAGCAATTATATAAGCTTGGTTGGTATGTTGAGGAAAGGGGTATGTGTGCGGAAGCCCTTCAAAGGGCAGTACACCAAACAGAGAGAAAGGGAAGACATGAAACTGAAGTGGAACAGTGGAAAGAGACAGAAGGCTTCATAGGCATCCAGGAGACAGATTGTAGGGAGAAGGAGTCCACAGCCTTCTCTCAGGCATTGCAACCATTCGATTGCAATGGGATGGCAAGGCCAATACAGGGAGGGCAAGGAAACAAGCAATGACCCATGCAGATTGAGTAAAAACAGTTGTATTTTGAAGGAGGAGGACTATCAAAGAGAAAGTAGTAGTATTGGCTTAGGTGCTATCACCATCTAGCTGTCTTTCTGGGTTATAGCAGCTCAGTCAGAACTGATAAGCTGTGCTTGTGTTACACGAGGAGAATTAAAGGCTGTTGGATCATGCATCTGGATGAGTTTATTTTCAAGCGTGTTCAGTCAGTGGAGGATACCACAGAGCTTGCAGCAGCAGCTCAGAATGGACCTGTGATTGATGACCATGGTGGGAAAGAAATGATCCAGGAAAAGGTGACTGGACACTGTTCTATTAAACCAAATGAGGAGGTGTAAAGTTTGTTGATCTCAAGATGTGTTATCATTGAAATTTAACTGTCACTCTTCACAGATGCTTCCCAACTTCCCCATTGGCAAAAGATCACTCTGTGCATTGCATGCATTGGAAATATTATCCTGTTGGCAGCTCTGATAGCCTTGGGTGAGTATTAGGTTGCATTTTACGACTACTTGCACTTTTAATAGGCCCTCTGAAAATAAACATCACAGTGCATTTGTTTAGTTTTCAAAGGAAAAAACAAAAACAAGCTTGATTGCTTTCCTGTTCTATATAAGAATTACAGCCTTAATCGTTCTGCTCCATCTTGTTGGTGCTGCTGGTGCTGCTGATGTGCCTTCAAGTAATTTCTCACTTATGATAACGTTAAGGCAAAACTATCACGGAGTTTTCTAGGGCTGAGAGTGTGTATCCAATTTCAGCTAGAATAGGCCCACAGAATCAATAGGTAAGTATAGTGGCATAGGGACAGGGATAAGGGGGTATGTGTGCCCTGGGCAGCACTTTTTGGGGGAAACTGCTGCTCCTTGCCTGCCCCCATGAGCACTGATGCCCCTCCCACATGTACCAATGCCCCTCCCATGTGCGCCCACATGTGCTGTAGTCACGCCCCTTTTACTCTGTGTGCTGGGGGTCCTGGGAGGGGCTCCCAAATAACCAAACAACAACAACAAAAGATGTGGAAATTAACTGGAGCACTCACTTAAGCTAACGAGAGGCAGGGTAACTTTGCGAGGATCTTGTAACCCTATATATATGGGGTCAGGTCAGTCAAGCAGTCAGACAGTTTTAAAGTAGCAAAAATGATGTTTTATTAAAGACAGACAAACACTTAAGAGAACACAACCACACAGCTAACTAAGAAATAAGAAAAGAAAGTTTTGGGGGAAATGGGTGATATGACACCTTTCTTGTAGTCCTGTAGAAGCTGGAGATGGTAGTGAAGAAACTGAGCATGGTGGCCAAGGGGAGTTCGCTCGACAAAGCAGCAGCAAGGCTGGATGGAAGTTCGGAGTGATCTGAGGAAGCTCTCGGAGCTTGGGGTTTTTATTGGGAAAGTATGACCATGGGCTAGTCTGTACTTGGGAGAGAACAATGAGGTTTGGGCATGAGACAATGTCTCTGAAAGGTCAGAATTTAACATGATTGAGTTAAGTTCGAATTGACAATGGAATGACCAGTATGCAGATGCAGTGTGCCTGGCCGGTGGAGTGTCCAGCTCGCCAGGGTGCATGCTCAAGGCAGGGGGCTCTTTGTATTAGCATGCATCCTTAATGAAGTGTTTGTTTCGGGAGGTCTCCTAGAACAAGATCTGGCTGTGTCTGGCTTGCCTAGGTGGAGAAAGGAATGTTTCAGCATTTAATAGCCATACCTAGCTCCATGCTTGTTCAGGGGCCTCACAAACACTTGACTGAGGGTGGCAAAATAAGACTGAATTGTGATATCAAAATGATATCTAATGTCTACTGAAGCCAGGCCAGTTCACGGTGATAACACCCCTGCCCCTCTGCCTCCTCCTGCCCTCGCCCCTGCCCCTCTTGCACCAAGCTATGTCACTGGCTAAGTAATAAATCAGTGCTCATTTAGATTCCATTGACTGAATAGAACTGACCCCCTCTCCACAACTTCTTCTACTGTACTGCCACTTTTTGCCTTTTTGTATGCCTGGGTGGGAAGATGGTTCTCCCCCTCATAGAAGTTCTGAGAGAGTAGAGGAGGTTGGAGTGCCTTTTAGATTCTCCCAGGATGGACTGAGCTCTCTCCTTTCACCACTGTACTGAGAGATGGGGATGATTCCATTTTTTGATAACAGTTGATAGTGTGCCTTAAGTTTTATCAGAAAAGGAATCATCCCCTTCTCTGAGTAGAGTGGCAAAAGAGTTGGGCAGGAAAATGTTGGTGGTGGTGGCCAGAGGAGGCTGGTCCCCTGAGGTGGTGCTGACACTTTCTCCTGTGCATGGAATGACCCTTGGTTTACCTGTGGGTCATATAAAAATCCATAATCTCGGCCCCAAAATCTGCCCTTGAAGTTATACATGAGGTTGACATACATGAGTATATAAGATAACTATAAGCTCTGCTTTAGGTGCACCTGAGTTTGGAGGTTAGGTAGCCTGGCATCTTACTTATCAGGAAATATAGTGGGTCTCCCATGGAGTGTAACTGATGCACTAGGAAGAAGTTGAACAGTTCACCACCCTACTCTACCTTGCACATAAGGTCTAGCAGAGAAAGAAATCAAATTTAGCCTTCTTTATAAGGTATAAAAAAGTAGTTTTACTCACAAATAGTTCTGAAAAATCAACACAGGTTCATCTTCTTGAAAAGGAAAGAGTACTACATGGTATCAGGAGAATGGGAGCATATCTTTTAGAGAAGCTCTTCTCACACAGTTTTCTGCAATGTGTCCCTTCTAGTCACAGTTAGAGCAACACAATTCTGATTGGTTCTTGGGTGGAGCCTTTTGCCTGTCCTTTTCATTGACTAAGTAATTTGATCCACTTAGGTTTTGAGTAAGAAGAGCAGTTGAGGTTCTCTGTTCACTACACTGTCATAGTCCTATTATTCCACTTTCAATATCCTATGGAATCCTGGGGTTTGCAATTTAGGGAGGGGTATTTAGAATTCTCAGCCAGAGAGGTCTTTGGCCTCAGTAAACGACAAGCCCCAGGATTCCACAGGAGGTTGACACTGGAACAATAGCACTATAACAGTGTAGTGTAGAAATGGCCTTAGCCCATCCAGCCCAGAGATAAAGGAATCAAATTGCTCTCCTAAGGTTCCAGTAGGGAATCCCACATTTTTCATCACTAAGAGCAAATCCATTTAAGTTCAGTTTATCAAAGATTATGATGAAGTTGGCTATATGTGTTTCAAAATTTTTCTTAGAATCAAGCTTCAGCCTCATCAGTTCCCTAATGGAAATTGTCTGGGATTTAACCCATGTGTAGCCATATGTCTTTTGAATTTTATCCAACATTTCCTTGGCTGTGTCACAGTCTGTCATAAAAAAATTAACATCCAAGGAGTTATATATTATATCATGTAGAATCCTTTCTCTCTCAGCCAATGTCACCTTCTTTTCCTGGCTTTTCCGCTTCAATAAACATTTTTTGCCATCAATGAAACCTACCAGGATTTCCTCATGTGTACAGATGGATACCTGAGTCAACAAAGTAAAGGTGTCTGGGCACTACTTCTTTGAAGGAAAATTTGATTCTAGAGGCAGAAACAGAAATAATTTTCCTATACCACAAAAAGAGCAGTTCAGCATATCTCAGCAAATATTTAATTCAAAAGAACATCCACTTCTCCCACAGCAGCTGTGAACATACAAGCATGTATAACATCCTTCCAGAGTGGTATAGAGGTGATCTCAATATGAGTGTCAGTTTACAGGCTCAATAAAAGGAAACCAGTATTCAATAAAGATGTTTTGTTCTTTTTTGTCCCCTGGAGTATCTTATGTTGTCTGAAAGCTTTTCCATGAGACAGGTATCAGTATTCTGACAGCTAACAATCTCAGAATGTACAGTTGCAACGAGAAAGGCAATCAAAGATTTATGTTCCAAGGGTTTATTTTCTGTAAGGGACAAAAGGATAACAGCAAAAGCCTGAACTATTTTTTTATTGTTTACTTTGTGATTTTGGAGACAATATCCAGAACTTCATGCCAAAATTGATTTACCTTGGGGCATTTGAACCATATGTGGATGTTGGTCCCTCTTCAACACTTTGACGCTGAGTTTTTAGCTATTCTTAGAAGTTTTAAAGGGATAAGATACCACTTGTGGCTAATTTTAAATAGACATTCTTTTACTAGGGCTGATCTGGATTTAAATAATGGAGAGACCTCAATATTTGACCAGTCAGACTCTGATACTGTTATTCCATGGTCAGATTCTAAGATTCCCAGCCTATTCTAAGTATGTCCTTCTATATACAAAATTGATTAACAATTTATAAATCAATGTTGATTGTGCCTAACATATGTGCTCAGATCTTGCACACATTTTCTTATGAAGGCTTCACAATTTCGTAGGGCATCTGATCATTAAAATCTGCACTGACCTTTGGCACGTGTTGTATGTTTTTATAATTGGCCTTAAAGAAAATTTTTCTTCCTTTGTTTTTAAAGAATGTTTCTATCTATTTTTAGCTATTAAGCATGGCCTCAGCTGAGAGGAGATAGCTGTAAGATGATAAATACAGATAAAAAAAATAAACCTATCTCCTTTTCCAAAGCTTTGCATGTACATGCTGAAAAAGAGAAAAATAGAACAGATGTCAGCAGAACTACCATTGTGGAGAAATCCAACACCTCTTTGGCTTACCTAAGAAGCAGACTCTGCAATCAGATCCAGGGTAACTCCTCAGGTAAAGCATATACTCTGTGGCTTTACAGTTTGTAGTAAAGATGCTTGCAAAGTAGTGGAGGAAAATTTAAAAGAGTAGCAATGGTTTGCCAGAAAACTGATATAGTTAGAACAGAGGCTAAACTAGCAATATTCCTGGGATATAATCTTGAAAAAATATTTTAAAAAAATGAAAGAATACAGGATATTTTCATATATTTCATGCTAAAATTCTGCCCACAGATCTCTCTAACTTTTGTATCAGGTGAGAGAAACTAGTAAATACAGTTGGCCCTCCACATTCACTAGGGTTAGGGGCACAGGACCCCCCTCCAAAGTGGGAAATTGCAAATATCAAAATGTGTTTGTGTGTTTCTGTGGGAAGGAGGCAGAGGCATGATGTGGACAGTAGGCACTCAGGGTCCAAAACAGGTCAGGGAAAGTGGATATGTCAGCAAGGTGGACTTAAATTTCCTCTTTTGCCCATCTCCTTCCTTGAGTGTGTTGGGGCATTGGGAGAGAGTTTATAGTCCTGAGAAATTGGGTGTGAGCCATTCTTAGCCAGCCAGCCAGTGGCTGGTGGGGGAGAAAGAGAACCAGAGGCAGGTTTTTAAAGAGTTGTTTGGTCTGATCAGAGCCACCAAGAGGGAAGGTCCTCCTGGAAAAGAAAAGTGTCTGAGATTGCAGGGGCAGGGGCTGGAGAAACTTACCAATAATCAAATCTATGCAAGTGAAACCCATGAATGTGGAGGGCTGACTGTGTTTGAAAAAAACTTTGAATTTTGTACATGTAGTGGGCCATATGTTTCAGATAATTAAAACATGACTTCTGAACTATTGTTGTTACTGTGTGCCTTCAAGCCTTTTATACTCCTTATAGTCTTTTATACTTTTATACTCCAGGAGAACACCAAGGCTGTGAGTTTGAGATTTCAGGGAAGTGTAACCCCATCCAGCATAGGCAGAGTCCCTCTGTCTTGTCTGGGTTAAGCTTCAATTTGTTTGCTCTCATCCAGTCCATTACAGACAACAAATATTGGTTCAGTACCAAGATACCTTCCTTTGAATCGGATTGAAAGTAGGGGTAGAGTTGGGTGTCATCCACATATTAGTGACACTGAACCCCAAAATTCCAGATGACCTTTCACAGTGGTTTCATGTAGATGTTAAATAGTATGGGGGACACAATGGAACACCGAGGAACCACATTGGCCCACAGCCAGAGTAACAGGAGTTTCCCAGCATCACCTTATGAATTCACCCCACCAAGAATCATAGAATCATAGAAATGTAGAGTTGGAAGAGACCATACGGGCCATCCAGTCCAACTCCCTGCCATGCAGGAACACCCTCAAAGCACTCCCGACAGATGGCCATCCAGCCTTTGCTTAAAAACCTCCAAAGAAGGAGACTCCACTCTGAGGCAGCGTATTTCATGGCTGAACAGCCCTGACCATCAAGAAGTTCTATCCAGCCACGTGTCCCCCATCCTATATTTCTGTATTCCATTTTTTCTACCTAAGTATAAGACCTTACATTTGTCTCTGTTGAATTTCATTTTGTTAGCCTTGGCCCAGCTCTCCAATCTGTCCAGGTCATTTTGAATTTTGATCCTGTCCTCTGGCGTATTAGCAACCCCTCCCAATTTGGTGTCATCTGCAAATTTGAGGAGCATGCCCTCTATTCCTTCATCCAAGTTGTTGATAAAGATACTGAATAGCACTGGATGCTAATCAGAACATTAACAGTCTGCCTAATTTTCCTTCTCCAGTGAATTCTACTTGCCAGGTTTGCCCTGCTTATTGGCATCTCCACTGGAACAAGTGCTACTGGTGGCAGTCGCACAATCCTCTTAAAAACTGGAATGACAGCCGAGATGATTGCTCAGCAAGGAGTTCTCAGCTGCTGGTGATCAAAGACAAGGAGGTGCTGGTAAGGGAAACAGTAATACATTTCTTCAGGTGTATTTGTATGTATACCATATGTTCTTGGAAGTAAGTCCCATTGAGTTCATTGGAGCTTAATTGCAAGCAACTCTCAACTTGACAACATGACCTGAGAAGGATGTGGGACAGAGAACCATTCCATTCTGAAACAACCGATGGGAGATTTGATTGATTATCACTAAACTGAGTATTTAATGCATCAAACTTGAACAGATTAAGGACAGGCAAACATTTCATTCTGTTCATTTTTTCATAAGAACTTTCCAAAATTTGCCTGTTGTGTCATGCATGCAAAAGAAAGAACTTGAGATTTTTTTTTAAAAAAATAATAATAATGTAGAAGTGAAACTGACAGATTTTCCCATCAGGCCCAGGACTTCTGAGTGCTGAAGTCTCAAAAGTCTGGTTTTGAATCTATGCATATTCAATTCTTTTTAATTCAGATGAATTAGGATTGTCTGTTAGGGGGGAAAAAGAAGAAGAAGGGCTTGATCTTTAACATCTGCATGGCAGAAAAGTGAAATATGGTCTTCTCCATTCTGGGAATAACTGTAACTGGTGAATTGACTACAGCTTAAGCCTTAGAATTTCATTCTATTTGTTTCTAATGTGCCCAAAATAAAAATCACAGATTTCTTCATCACTGCAATGAAAAGAACTCAAGATTTAAAAAACCCAAATGCCACAGAAAAAGAAAACTGAGAGGGTTGTAGACAAATGGGGGGCAGAATATAATATCAGTTTGAAGTTACGGGAAGGAAACCCAAGGAATCCCTGGTAAACTCTGCCTGAATATAAATTGAGGGATTTTTTTCCCCTCAGAAAACAAGTTTTGGTAGAAGACTGAGTAGCTCCCTGATGGGATCTCCAATACTCACGATCTTCAGGATTTCTTAAAAGTTGATTTTTAAAAATGAAATAATAATTCTATGTAGATACCCCAAATGCTTTTTTCTTTATAATACAGGATTTTGTAACAAAAAACAATGAGGACAGACATTATGCATACTGGATTGGACTGTCTTTAGCACCGCCAAAGAAGAAATGGATATGGCTCACAGGATCCCAATTGGATCAAAATATGTGAGTCTGTTTTTTCATGGTACCTTTGCCTTTCAACCTGGTAAAAAAAAAATGGAGATTTTAGAGCTGTGACAATCTGCCTACACAAGAGAAATCTAGATTTGCAGTGCCCCCAGACTCATGGTCAATGTCAGAGATGGAGAGCTGAAGAGAGATACTCAGCTGGGACAGGGAAGCATCAAGATTTCCAGGTGGTTGTTCAGACAAAGCTGGGGCAGAGGGAGGTTGCTTTTTATTAGCACCGGGGAAAGCTGCACAGCCTTGAAAACCACCAAGTGAATGTATCCATCTTTCTTCTGTAGATCCCAAGAACCAAACCTTGATGAAGGATTATATTGTGGATTGTTAAGGAACAGCAAAGTCACATCTGATGACTGCGGCACTAAATTCAGGTGGATTTGCCAGATGGATGCTGTCTTGATGTGATATTGTAAGTTAGTACATAAGATAATGATACTGTTAATAATAACTCTATTATTTTCTAGAAACACAAAAAAATTAAAAAAGAAACATACAATGTATCTCTTTTACTATAAAAATCACTTAGAGACATGGGTCAATTCATTATACACAAAATCAGTTCAGGATACTAGACTGAAGAATTCCACCTCACTTTCTTTTGACAGCTTGACATTTCTAGCTATGACCATGGTTGTAGGTCAGCTAGCTTGTTACCCTGTAAACTGGGGGTCCCGGGAGGGGCACCCAAATAAACGAACAACAACAAGCAAGATGGGGAAAATTAGCTGGAGCACTCTCTTGGCTAACGAGAGGCAGGGCAATGCAGTGGGATCTTTTATCCTATGTATACCGGTTCAGGTCAGTGAGGAGTCAAGCAGTTTCAAAATACTAACAGTATTTATTAAACAAAAATAATAAGAACACAAGCACACTCCTAACTAGAAAAGGAAAGGAAGAGAATTTGGGGAATGGGCAACATGCCACCTATCCGAAGTCCTGGAGACACCAATTGAAGAGGAGGAAACCCGGCGTGGAGGCCAAGGGGAATCTGCTGGACCAAGCGGCAGCGAGGCAAGGAAGAAGATCCAAAGGGAGCTTCAAGTGATTTCAGCAAGTGATTTTCAGCAAGGTCCGACAAGAGTTCCAAAGAGCTCTCAGAACAGGATTTCTATAGGCAAAAGAACGACCGCAGGCTAGTGTGGTTTCTGGTGAGAACAATAAGTTTTGGGCTGAAGACAAAGCCTCCGAAAGGTCAGAATTTACATGATTGAATTATATGCCGAATTGACAATAGTATGGCCAGTATGTAGATGCGGCTACCTCGGCCGTTAAGTACCTGGCTCGCCAGGGTGTTCTCTCAGGCAGAGAGTCCTTTTGTTTTACTGTGGATTTGTAATTGAGGTGTTTGTGTCGGGAGGTCTCCCCCTGAAGCGGATCTGGCAATATCTGGTGTTTGATGGGAGCAACAAGTATCATCCATGCCTAGCTTCGCACTTGTTCGGCAGGGCCTCACAAACACTTGGCTGATGGCAGAGTAAGGCCGAATTATGATATCAAAAATGATATCTTTGGCTCACCAAAGGCCAGACCAGATCGCGGTGGTAACAAGCTTGCAGGCCTTTGTGATATAAGGGCACACTGGTACTCAGCTTGCTTCCTACATTGTTAAAGCAACAGCCACTGTGGAAAGAGTCTGACTTGAAAAGTATATGCACATCCCACATGTATGGCTTGTGGACAAGTCTCATGTAAATACCCCTCCAGATCCAGAAGGATCAGTGAGAGTCCTCTCTGTTGAAAGTCATTTTGTTAGCTTTGGTCCAGCTGTCCAA
The DNA here is from genome assembly GCA_948472985.1 of Iguana delicatissima. Classification (NCBI taxonomy): domain Eukaryota; kingdom Metazoa; phylum Chordata; class Lepidosauria; order Squamata; family Iguanidae; genus Iguana; species Iguana delicatissima. The sequence continues at coordinate 289,053 of CAOKZL010002480.1, read as the reverse complement.
TTTGTCATTACTCTAGCGCTCTTTTTACTCTTCTGTGGTTCTAAATTGAAACACAGCTGGTGGAGATAGTCATGATGAGACCCCATAGAGCACAGCTTAGTCTTAGCTTCTTGGCATATCTCCTTATGCTCCCCCTAGTCAGCTCTGCTTACGAAGAAAACACTAAATGTGAAATACGGTCTGGCCAGATTTTAGAAAGGTGGTGCAAGCTAGTTCCTAAAGTCACTAGGACACCAGAGGGGGGACTGTTGGGAGTAAAAGTTTTCGTAAATGCATGTATGTTTCTGTAACTATCAGCTTAGGTAAGCTGAAACCATTTTATTGTTTGCCTTTGCTCAGCTATAAGAACAGTGTCACAAGTTAAAAAAAGTAAATAAGAACAATTTCATAAGTGTCTTGCTCTGAGAACATCTGTTTGTATAGGAAAGACATTTTATACTAAGAAAGGCCACAGAGACTGTTCTGTAGATCTCAAAACTTTTGCTAAGCAATCTTTTAACTCCTGCACATTTTCTCTCTGTTTCATGTAACACTGAAAATTCTATATGTATGCTACTGTTTCAAATAAACCTTCATAATAAATAAGTAATTCTTCGAGGGGAGTGTAATCTCAGCCAGCAGAAGCTGAATCCTATTCCTGATTTGCCTTTTAACTGACCAGGAACATATCCATCTTTTCTAGATTAAGTTTCAATTTGTTTGCCCCCATCCAGTCCGTAATGACAGGCAGCAGTTGAGGATCAAACGTTTCCTTGGGCTTGCAGTGGAAAAAAGCAATAGCATGAGGTATCATCCATAGGGGGCAGCTTGTTTTTTCTCTAGAACTCCTGCTCTAAATTGTGTCCTTAGTCAGTGGCATCACTTGGGTAGGTGTCACCCAGAGCCGTAATTCAGTATCACTCCCATGGAAACTTTTCCATCTAGGAGCCAGAATTCTGCAGGTCCCAGTCTACTGCTATAGGGACCTGCCCTCTGGGTGTCCCAGTCTACCCACCTGGCTCCGCAGGCATGTAGGAGCTGGAGATCTCGTCATGAGAACAATGGGGGCAGCCATCCTACATGAAGCTATGTGAGCTCTCAGGGAGTAGGAAAGAAAGAAGGAACATACAGCTATTTTGGTGTCACACTGTCTTCTATGAGGAGCAACAGCTAACTCACAGTGACTCACCTAAGCAGAAGCAGACTGTTACTCTATGTAGGCAGGGCAGCACCTGTGCCCACCTTGACCTACCTAGCTCAACAACAAAGGCAGACTAGCAGCAGCAGGAAATAAATCATTTTTTTCAGTTTTGAGAATGAGATTTACATACATCCAAATTACTTGCACAACTATTTGCTTGTTTACCATGTCTCACTTTTTTTGTTACTGACAGGCTGAGATAGCAACTGCACATGCTCAGAAATTCCCCATGGATGCAGTCAGCTAAAGGGGTGGAAACGGTGTCCATGAGTACAAACCCTCTGTTTGCCTTTTAGATATGGCCTTCTGGAGGAATTCATTCATGGCTTCATTTATTTAGTGGATAATTTGGGCTATATAAATACAGCCAACCTTTCAGTTCAAGGCTCTGAAGTTACCATCATGGATTCTGCTGAGAACTACAAGTTTTTTGACCAAACTGCTACTCTGAAAAAGGACATTGGAGGCAGAGAGCCATGTGAGCTCACCAATGCTGCAACAAGTACTTCTCCTCTGGAATCAAGAGCAACTCAACTCCAGAACAGATTTTTGCCTGCAGACTTCATGTCTTTGTAGGTGGAAATCTGCAGATATCTGCTAGCGTTGCAGAATTCTTTTGACATTATAATTGAACCATGAATACAGACCTTGGCAGATATGACACTATTGTTTTCCAAAAAAGCAACATGAACAAATTGTTGACACCTTGAAGAAACTATGGAATTTAGAACTGGTAGAGTGTAAATAGTTAGTTGGGATGAAGAAACTGAACTGTGGAGGGGTCTTTCAGCCAGGTACGGAGAGTTGGCAATGCTCCTCTTCTTAACAAGAATCTCTCCTGGCTATCATCGATTTAACTGATATCAAACTCTCTAAAATACCATGGAACACTACCATGGTGTTGTCAATAAGATGGTTCTGGTCCCACAGGAGACAGAGCCTGTGCATAACATGCAGTGACTTGAATGAAGCAAGTTGAGGGCCAGGAATATCCTAAAGTTCTCAATCTTTGGTAATCCAATAACTGTCAACTTCAACACCCAAATTCTCTTAACTATTGGCCAAGCTCATTGGGGCTTCTGAGAATTGAAGTCCAAAACACCTGGAGGACCAGTATTTGGGAACCACTGTTCTAATCAGCTCCATTCAGTTCAGGAACAGCAGACCCCCTCTTGGCCAATGGATTATTCAGCAGCAGCATCAACTTGTCTTCTAGCTTCATTGTGTTGATAGACAGCTTTTGTTTGTTTGTGGCATCCTCATCATGAAATTCCCTTTTTTCAGGGAAGTTTGCTTGTGTTGGTGTACGGCTGTCTTTTAGGTGTCAGATTTAAGACATTTTTAGTCTCAGGCATTTTAAATTAAATGTGTGTCTTTTTTAAACCTGGGAGTGGGGAAGAAGATGTATTTTAAGTTTACAGTATATTTTCAATTGCATTCTAATTATGTAATTGTATTTCACTGTAATTTCACATTGTTAATCTTTCTGAAATATATTTAAAATATGGGCAATACACAAATGCTTTATATAAAGAATAACAAAAAAGAAGTATTCTAAATGCTTCTAGAAATCAAAGTCCATTCAGTTTGATAGTGCAGCTGGTTGTCCTTGAGATGCCTCCGTTTAAACCCATTGTGAAAAATAGAGCAGACACGATACTATCTTCAAATCATAAAGTGAAGCTTCTGTCCCACTAATAAATCCTGAAGTATCAAAAGCATACTTTTCACCCAACTTCCAGCAATGAAGGTGAAGTAACAGGACAAAACACCGTTCACAAAACGGCGAGAGTGACAGCCACTGAACAGGGCTGGGAGCCTGCCAAAATTATATGAGCGGGACAAAATTGCTCTTTTGGAAAAAGGAACTCAGAGAGACTCACAAGGACCCAATTCCAGTGACCAGTGCCCAATTTAGAAGGGAAAAGAACATCAGCGGAAGAGTGCTGGATATGAACAGTGCTGGGGGGATCTAGAGTTGCCATTACCCTGTTACCGTCCCAAGATTGAGTTAAACTTCACTGCTGCTTTTTAAGAAGGTAGAAAAGCAACACTATATAAACAACAATGTGCTAAATTCTGAAAGGACTGGGTAAGATTACCTTCGCATCTAATCTCTACTGACAGTGCTAAGAAATTAATTAGGATGTAAAAGCCCATTTAGAGTTCTTCTGCATGAGAAACAAGTAAAGTAGGAAGGAAGAAGCAGTTTATATAACAAGTAGCAATCTTTCTGATTCTGTGTAAGAGATACTTCAGGAAAAAAAATAAGGTCTGAGGATCAAGGACTAATAAGGACTAAGATTTGGTTTACTAGAAGCTTGAAATTAACAACTACTAAATTAACAATTTTTGAAATCTCTGGTCAAGACAAAATTAATGGTGGCGGTCTAATGATGGTGCTTCAACAATTGTAACATTCAGACTTAAAAAGTGATAGCAAAGTGGGCTAGGGGTTTACCTAGCTAATCCTTGTTGGTGTCCAGGATATAGGGGTCCTTAAAACCCTCATGACATGAAATTGAGCTATTGATTTAGCCATTAAAAGCAGGAGAAGACCCTGGAGCAGGCAATAGAGAGAGCAGCGTCTGTCGCCATTTGAGGAGGGAAGGTTGCAAGTTGTTCTTTCCTTCCGGTTGTGATCTTGGCTACTGTATTATTTTTTTCAACACAAGAACAGTTCTCAACATAGTATAATACTTTCAAAAGCATAATGAAAAGCAATTGGTCATGATGCTGACCATTTCCTAGATGCTGAAAAAGTACTTGATAATGTTAATTGGATATTCATAACAGAAGTGCTGACTAGGAGAAATTTGGGAAGTCAATTTCTAAATTGGATTAAAGCAATTTACACAAACAAGAGGCACAAATAATAATTGATGGAGAAAAAATGGGAAAAAACAAAAATTAAAAAGGGATGAGGCAGGGATGTCCATTATCGCCTCTAATATTTTTGAAAAATATAGAGATATGAAGCAGGAAAATAAGACAAGACCTGCTAATAAAAGGAATACAAATAAAAACCAAATATACAAACTCAATGCTTTTGCAGATGATCTGGTGATCTTACTCAAGAATCCTACTCAAAGCACAATAAGATTATTACAAATATTACAAGACTTTGGAGAAATCTCAGGATTTAAAGTGAATCGGAAAAAAAATATCGATTACCAAGAATATATCCAAATCAGAAGACAAGCAAATATGAGTCGAAATGAACTTCACAATTGCAAGAAAAGTAAGATACTTAGGTATTTTTATAACAAAGAATAATACTGACCTGTTTGACAATGACTATAAAAAAATCTGGCAAGAAATCAAGAAAGATTTCTGAAGATGGACAAAAATGGACTTATCTTTGTTAGGAAGGGTCGCCACTATCAAGATGAATATCTTACCTAAAATGATCTTTTTATTACAAAACCTCCCAATAATATCCAATGTTAACCATTGAAAGGATGGGATAAAGACTTACCAAAAGTTATTTGGAAAGGGGGGAAAAAAACAGAATAAATTGACTTGAAACTTAAAACTTGAAAAAACACAAAAGAAAGAGGCAGCTTGGGTTTACTGGACAAGCTGTTTATTACACAAGCTGTTTGAGTTGGATAATAGAGTGGATTTCATTAAGAAACAAAAGACTGTTACAGTTAGAAGGCACAGAACTACCATTAGGATGGCATGTATACATTATGTATGATAAGGCCAGAATTAATAAAAAATTTAATAATTATTACATAAGATGGTCACTTCTAAGAATACGGATGAAATATAAAAGAAGATTATGCCTAAAAATCTCATTATGGACATCAGACTGTCCATGAAGCATTTTACTGGAGGGAGATACTGAAACTGAATAAATGGATAACTTACCGAAACATACTGGGTATAAAAGGAGATATGGTGCAATTAAAATCGAAGGAAGAACTAAGAGATTATGGATTCATGTTGCATTGGCTACCACATAGGCGACTGATAGAAAAATATAAAATAGACAAAAAATTGGAGGATATAGAAATAAAACAGAGAATTTGATAAATTAATATCACCAAATACAGAACATATAACAGGAAAAACAAAATATTATTGAAATTAGAACCCAAACAAGAGATTAAGATTAAGAAGAACATGATTAACTGGGCATAAAATATAGGTAATCCTATATCACAGTTGGAAAACTGGGAGAGATCATGGAATAACACACTGAAGTATATGAAATCCACAAACTTAAGAGAAACTTATTACAAGATGCTACACAGGTGGTACCTTCCCCCAACATAAATTGCTAAATTGATTATAACAATAAAAATCCCACCTGCTAGAAATGTGATCATCTCCATGCTTGGTGGAGATGTAAACAAGTAAAAGATTTTGGAAGAAGATACAGGAGAAAATTTCTGAGGTACTACAAACTAACTTTCCAATGAGCCCACACTTATACTTACTTAACATGATAGACGAGCTACAACAAATAAATAAGATCAAAAGAAAATCTTATTATATGTGATATCTGCCTCATGATTAACATTGGTCCAAAAGTGGAAATGTTTTACAATACCAACTATAGAAGACTGGTTGTTTAAACTCTACGACATGGCTGAATTCGATAAATTAACAATGATGTTATCGGATAAGACAATAAACCACTTTCAAGATATGTGGAAGATGATATGCTTCTTGTGGGAAAGGAGTTGGGGAAAACTATCATCTTTTGAAGTGATGGACTAAATTATCAATTGGCAAAGAATTTCAGAAAGATTAAAGTTGAGTGGTACAAATAAAAGAGAAGCTTAAAGAATTAAATATTTACAAATACTAATAACATACATAGTTGAAAGAACAATAAAGTAAATCAAAGAAGCAATAGAGAAATATTTAACATATATATTAATTAATTAAATCTGATCAACATATAGATATAGATATGTTGATATGCCACCCACACCACTAGAAAAGGAAGTTTGTAAGGGGAAAAAAATAGAGAAGATGGATGGATTCAAGCTATTAGTAATATTAGCAATGATTATTATGTTTATGTTAAAATAGCATCTATATTATAATATAAATGTGATGAAGAATTCTGCTACCAATGCTGCTGTGTTACTGTTGTGTTTTACCTCTTTATATTTGGCTTTTCTTTGTGTAATTTTTTTTAGAATTCAATAAGAATTATAACATCTGTTTAAACAATGTACTAACCTTTTTAATAAAAAATATATATATTTTTGAAAAACCAAACTTTCCGATGACAGAAAACATTCTGATGCAGGAAACACTGGAGAAATGAATGGTGATTTCCTTTCCCTCTTTCCTCTCCTGAAGAAAAGACTCAATCTGAATCTCAGAATCACCAGTAAGATAACACTAAGCCTAGCATTATGGAATTATGGAATTGCATGTCCTCTTCTTTACATTTCCAGAAGAATCTGGAAATGGCCCATGCACCTAGGAAGAAGAAAAAGGAAGATAGAAATACACATGAATGTTCAGATGCCTAAACTGGATCATCTCATGTGACAATGAAGGCAAAAGGCTGGATGGATTCATGTTCCTTACGTGAACATAATTTCTACAGCTGTCTGGTCTGACCTGGATTTCCTAAGGATCTGCAAGACTTCAAATGTTACTTTTTTAAAAGGAATTTGTTCCTTTACAGGTTACAAATAAAGTATTTACCTGTAACTACTCATGGGGGGAGGGGCAGCATGAGTGAAGGAACATTCCAAAAAACAATGCAAAAAGCAGGAACAAAGTTACTTCTCTGGTTTCACATGTTTTTCCTCCGCTATCTTTAAAAACTACTTTTTGAAGGCTTCTTCAAGGCATTTGACAGGAAGCTTTCAAGTTAAACCATTTATTATCTATCCTACAATTTTTTTAAGGAACAGAAAGTTAACAAAAAGCAAGAAGTAGCACAACAAGCGATGTAATGAATTACATGCTGTAATAAATTCACACTGAAGATGCCAGCCACAGATGCAGGCGAAATGTTGGGAGAAAATACTAATAGAACATGGCCTCAAAACCAAGAAAACCCACAACAATCAATGTGATGAATTATTTTCCCAGCATTGTATCGAATAGTAGGTTACTTTTCAACTCTGGAAGAAGCCACGATAACAGATTCCTTTTAAAAATGCAATTCTTGAAGCTTGGCTAATTCTTGGGAAATTCAGATCAGAAAGCTGAAAGTAATACCCATACTTATGCTTTCCCTCCTCCTAGGATGGGTGCCCAGAAAGGCACAACAGCCTTAAAAACCAGTCTTGTGGTTTCCCATACCCTTTGGTTTAGTGCTAGCATTTTACTAATAGTCACACCAGTTGATTTTGCAAAGTGGTTCTTCCTTTGAATTTTGGTATGACCTGTTGAACAAAATGGGAAGTGGTCATTTTCAAGTATGCTATTTCAAGTTCCAGGACTTGGGAAAAACAGCATATGAATGAATGTACTAACACTAATACTATGGCTGGCATCCTGTTGATTATGTCCAACCAGAGCAGACACAGTCAATCTATCTTGAATGGTGAATTAACACATAGGTAACTCCAACTAGCTCAATAGGTCTACTTTAGCCAGGACTAAAACAGAATTTAGACCAAACCTAGACTGATACAGGGGAAGAGGGATACACCAACATATTCCACATCTCAGGAGTATCTGCAAAAAGAGATGAGAAACTATAATTTCACCTTTTTCTCAGTTTAGGATTTGGAAGATGAAATGTATTTTGATGTGAATCTGGTCCTGCATGTATCCTTGCTTTTCTGCCCCAGCTTGGCCAATATTTATAAAATTAATCATTACTAAAAATTTCACATCCTCTACCCTCTGAAGAAAGTTCTGAAAGAACTGTCTGGACTTTCTATCACATGGGGCAGGATGCAGAAAACAAAGCAGAAGTTTAGTGCATTTTGAATACCTCAGTATATTTGTAGAGCAGGAATTGGGGGCTCAGTTTCTGCAATGCACACAATGCCTTTTGTCACCTCTTGGATGGTGTGCTACAGATCCAGCGTTCTTCCCTTGTGCAGCTGGAGATGGCAATAGCTTCATGGTTCAAGTATGCACATCTTCTTCCCCCTTCAGTGGGAAGCCTGAAGAGCAACAAAATTCTGTTAAGCAAAGAAATTACAGCTAGCCTAAAGTCAGCTGTGGAAATCCAATGCCACCTTTTGGAAAAGCAAGGCAAGACTGAGCCAGCTTTTCACTTGGGGCTAAAAAGACACTGATACCATTTTCAATTACTCAGAGGAGAATTCTCAGAATTATTATTTACTAAAGGCTCCACTAATCCTCAGCTGATATAAAATTGTAGAAATATGTATTAGACCATTGTTGAAACAGGCATGCCACTGTGCTGTGATGAGGCACCAGAATAGAAAATGGGTTCTCACTGGTTAACTGTTATATTGTATGAGTAGTGGCATATACCAATTGCAGGTGGGGAGTGTTCTGCCCCAACAGGGGCGTTCTGCAAAGGTCTATTACTATAACTTGTATTCTGTGTTCATAGATCTGTAATTTATGTAGACCTATCTTGTGTGTGTATTTGATAGGTTATCCCTTACAAATCTCTTCCCCCTAGTTGTTCTCTCAGTTTTAGTTTTCTGCTGTCTGAAGGGCCTTGTCATGCATCTTTTTCTCATCTCATCCTTCCACTCATTCTTCTGTTCTTCATCTCCCTTTTTATTTACTGTTATTAAGTTCCTCAAACAAGTTCAATTTTCATTTATCTCATTGGCTGGACGTGAGTTCACTGACCACACGGATAAATAACTAAATACAATGAATGTTGAAACCAGAACATTTGTTGCTGTATATAGGGTTTCTGATCATTGAGACTGTTTCCAGTTTGAAAACTAGAGAAGGCTCCAGTACCTCTAATGGTTGTGTAGAAGGGGGAATTTCAGGTGTTGCTTCTTACCAAGCAATGCCTGCTTGAAATCCCTTCTTTTGCACAGTCATTGAAGGTACAGAATCCTTGCCAGTTTTCAACCTGACAACCCTAGTTTTGACATTTGTTGTTTCAAGCAGAAGAGAAAAGAGACTCACCCTCCTTTGAAAGGGCTACCATTGACCCATTTCCAGAAATAACCTGAATTCTTCTGGAGACCAATCCAGTGATCAGGAGGGCTTTTGTAGCGTAAGAGAAAATCCTGCAGGAAGGAAGGAAGGAAGGAAGGAAGGAAGGAAGGAAGGACAGATTACCACCTCGAATTTGATTGACCTTACATGAGAACTAGACAAATCAAAAATGAAAAGGTTTGATGAGAGACTGAAAGAACCATAGCCATATTCAGACATGTTAAGTGTGAACATGTGAAGTTGGTGGCAAACTAGTTCACCTCACAAGCCCCTCATAATCATTGACACATACTTTCCAAATCCCTGGTCAGTTAAGCTGAGAAGATGCAAATGTGTTCCAACTCCTTAATTTATCACTTGGAAATAAAGCTGTGAATTCAATGCATCTTAAAAGTTTGCTGCTTGTTTTATTTAATTATTCTCCTTGATGTCAGGACACTTTTATATGGCTTTTCAATCTTGGAAAACAGTGGAAGGTAGATTACAATAGTATAAACAAAAATTATACAATAAAACCAGTTGATACAATAATTTTTTATAAAATTAAATACCATATATGCTGGCATATGAGACACACTCCCCCCACCCGAAAAATGCCTTCTGAAAATGGGGTGTGTCTTATACACCAACAAATACAGGTAATTCCTGCACTCAGAGGCAGAAAGGAAAGGAAAGGAACCTTTCTGTTCCATTTTGCCTTAGTGAGGAATTCTCCCCACCCAGGCAGAAACTACAGGAACGGGGGACCTCCTATGCCTGCTCGCCAACCCCCACGCCCTCTCGCCAACTCTCTGTGCCCGCTACCCCCCACCCGCTCACCAACCCCCATGCCCCTGCTAACCATTCCCGTGCCCACTTCCCACCTCCCCGTGCCTGCTTCCCACCCCACTCCATGCTCACTCGCTATTTTCTGTGCAGAAGATGCTGCTTACTGTGCCAGAAGGAGTGAATTTAGCACAGAGTAAGTACTGAAAATTGCTGAACTCATTGCTGCTTTGAAAATGAAATTAGTGAAGAATTGTATCTCTATTGGAAGTTTCATGCAAGAATTTCCTGGGAAGAAAGTTGTCTGTCTACTGATTTGAGATCATTGGTCCATTTAACTTGGTTCCTCTTCCCTACCTGGAGTGTCTTTTCAGAATTTCAGACAGGTTCCATCCCAATCACACCTGCAGAGGTCTCCTCACCAGAAACGACAGGAATGAGGGAGAAGGGAGCTCCTTTCACCCCCTCCTTCCTGTTCTTTCTGCCTCTGCAGGAAGGTCACCTCACCCAGTCACAAACAACAGGAACAGGGGACTGTGTACTAAAAAAAAATTTCCTAAAGCATACAATCTGAAAATAGGGTGCATCTTATATGCCGGCACATCTAATATGCCAGCAAATGCAGTAGTAATAAAGCAAGTGCTGTGAGAGACCTCTGGGATTAACCATCCCTCCAAATTTTTCTACTTACCATCTCTTCTTGGGAGTCAACCACAGCCAAGGAGGCATTGTGAGAAGAACAATGGGTGCAGCTGGAGGTCCAGTTCCTTTCAATCATTGAAAAGTAGTAGCATTTCCTTTGATACCCTACCCAGCCATTTGGACAGGGATCAGCAAGGAAAGTCGGGCAAAGAACTGGACATCTTTCATTTGTTCTCACTTGTGATAAAAAGAATTCCAGAAATTACAGTGTTAACATTATTGGCCAAACTGTAACTGTTAGAACTTCAGTGGCAATAGGAATAAGCTCAGCATAGATATAATGAATCTAACAAGAAATATTCTAGTCTGCTCAGAAATATTAAGCATCTGTAAAATTTAAAACAAACCAATAGATTGCTCAGTATAATTGGACCATTGCAGCTCTTCACTCACCTGCTAATGAAATGATGAAGATCATAAGAATAAGCATAGTGCTTATAATCCCAAAATAAAAACATGTTTCATGTATGACACACTTTCCTCTTTCTCGCTTGCAGCACCAAGTGTTGTTCCAGGCAGACCCTTAAAAGTAATTTTAAAAAAGAATGAATGTGTACCTAAGATGAATCTACCCCTCTTGTGCAGAAACTCAAGAGAAAACCTCAGTGAGTAAGAGCTTAAGGAAGACAAACTGTAGGACTGTCGGCATTTTTGTTTCCCCTGGCCTTGCTCCTGTCTCTTTAACTCTTTATTAACCTTCCCTTTCAACAATGGCCACCTAGGGGCTTCTTGCAAGGAGATAAGCAAGGTGCAAAGGCAACTGCTCCTGCACTTATTCTCTGTTTCCAGTACATCTATATTGCAGAGCCTGCTGAAATCTTAACTTTCAGCTGTTTGCCATATCTGCAGTCATGTCCCACATCACAGGAGTGACAAACACAATTCTGCATTGTGAAGGCCACTCGACTGATATTCTTACTTTCTCCCTCAATCAGGGCCACTAGCAATGATTAGTAGCAATGATTGTTCTCTAACTGATAAAGCTTTACAAAAGAAGTGCTGGTAGTGAGGATGTCAGCAGACCATGTCCTTAATTCCAACTCAGGAAAGGAGCCTGTTGCTGAAATGGCCCCTCTCCTTCCCAGATTGTGCTTCCTACACAGTTCAAATATCTGCAGAGCACTTCCCTCAGGTATGCCCTGCCCCACAGCCACCAGCTGACAACCAGAGGCTATCAGACAGTGTTATGAAAGATAATAGAGGGTATTCCCTTCCCAAGGTCTTCTACAGCCTACATGACGCAGAGTTGGGAGAAAAGGTGAAATTTGGGGATGATGGCAGTAGGGATGCAAGTCCTACACATGCTAGATTTGCCCAATGGTAGGACGTTCCCTTGGTTCAGTGACGTACAACCAACAGAGGATATATTGAGTAGGAAACAGACTGTAAAGAGGTGCAATGGGCTTATGAGTGCAGTAGAGAAGAGCAAAAACTACGCAACAAATGTAAAATTCTAATAAGACCAATTAATGAGAAATCACACTACACAATTGATACTGTTATGATTCCATTTTAACTGGCATGGCAACATTCTATGGAAATCTGGGATTTTTGATTTAGAGAGGAGCATTTGGAATTCTCAGCCAGGGAGCTCTAGTGCCCCAACAAACCACAAATCCCAGGATTTCATACTGTCTTGCCACAACAGTTAAAGTGGCATCATAGTTCTAAAATTGTATAGTGTGAAATGACATGAAGTCAGCTTACAAGTCCAGATTACACAGTATTCTGCTCACTTATCATGTATTTAAATGAGAGAGGAGCTGGAAGTCTTTGGGGTCAAAGACCTATACATTCTTTCCAAGGGGCTATACTGTACTTACTAAAGGTAGAAAGGTTACATGGGAAGCTGTGAATGCTTTCTTCACCATTTCAAGACAGCTAAATATACACATGGTATACATGCATTTCTTCTGTTTTGCTATCATCAGTGGTCAATAGGCTTGAGAAGGAATAAACACCCCACAGATCTGTTCACCAGGGATGAAAATGGGACAAGTACACATTGTAATTGTTGCTGTGTGCCTTCAAGTTGTTTCCGATTTACAGCAACTCTAAGGTAAAATCTGTCATGGGGGCTGTGAGTGTGCCAGATACAAGGTCACCCAGTGAGCTTCCATGGCCAAGCAGGGAATTGAACCCTGTCTCCAGAGTCATAGGCCATTTCTGCACTAGCCTGTTATAGCACTATGATTCCACTTTCAACATCCTATGGAATCCTGAGGTCTGCAGTTTCAGGAGGGGTATTTAGAATTCTCCCAGGATTCCATAGGATGTTGAAAGTGGAATCATAGCGCTATAACAAGCTAGTGCAGAGAAGGCCCTAGTTCTATGCTCAAGCCACTACACCACACTGGCTCAAGTGTCCCTACGATGAGCAAAATAATTGTGTTCTGCTCAGGGACAGTGACGGGCTTCGCTTTTATAGATGTAGATTAACAGGCTTGCATGCCCAGTTTGCGTAGCAATGAATTCATGGCTTTTTTGGAGATCCAAGTATTGTCTGTCTTATCACAACTCACCATCTGCAGGATACTCTGAGGATCTTCTGCTCAGGGACACCGTGACTACTCCGTTCATGGCTCCATGCTCTTCTAGTGAGTTCATGGGGGAATCTTGCTTGTCCTCTTTTGTGATATAAGCTTCAGCCATTTTTCTTGAGAATATACAGCTCTTAAGTGCCAGTGATAAGCTGGTTCTTCCTGGAGGTTTTATTCGCATGATATAATGAGACAAACATATTTCAAGAACCATTTAATTCTATATTTTATTCTGTACCTTTGCCCAGCCAGCCTGGTCTGGCTGTCTTTCCCTGGGATCTTGTATAAAATGTTCTCTTTGTTTGATCTTCCGGCCAATGCAAATAGCAATGCTTCAGATGCTAGAGTGACAGTACCTTTTTGTGAAGATATTCTCCCCTGAAGTCTGTCTCCAAGATTCAAACAACCTTCCCCAAACTAGTGTTCCTAGATATCGGATTATATCACATCAGCCCTGGCAAGTATAGCAAATAGTTAGGCATGATGGGACCTGCAGTTCAACAACATTCTGAAAGTCTTAAGTTGCCCATCCCTGGTCTGAGAGTTTTCATGTCTATTTTGTTTATTGTACATATTTATTCTGCTAAAATAAATTGTATGGTATCTACAGGGTGTCCAAAAACTATCTTTACAATTTCAATTGTATTAGAAGATAATTTTTGGACACCCTATATATCCTGCAGTTTCATGGCCAATGTATTTTGTCTGCTGTATGTTTCCGTTTTATGTCACCAAAAGTTTCATCAGTCCCTCTCACTGGCATAATGAAAGCCAAATAGAAAAGTTGGAGAAATATTTCCCTATTCAGCAATGACAAACATCACATCATCCAGGGAGAAATTCACAGTGCTAAGTTTAAGATTTGTTTAAATGACCACCTCCACATATAGAGAAATGCACAGAGAGAAATAGGCCAAAGCGCACCAAACAAAATATTCACAGACTTCCTGGCATGGCCCTAGCATCCTTGCATTCAGCACAATGCCTGAAAGCACACACACACACACACACACACACACACACACACACACAGCTCTCCACTCATATGGACACCCTCGTTTTTATGTAAAAACAGTAACTCATATTCCTGTCTATTCAAAATGGTTGTGCTCTGTTGTTTTAAGGAAAAATGTAGAAGCCTTGCGAAATGTTTGCTCCAGGCCATGGAACCCATACTGTGCAAAAGGTGCTCTCACATTTTCACTTGTAGGGGGCAGCAGCCAGCAAGGAGACCCCCCACAGAAATTTATTTATTCTTTATTACAATATTATATCCTTCTATCCTATTAGAGGATATGAACTTACAATATCTAGTAATTTTCTATACTTCTTAAGAGGATAATATTACTACATTGTAGCTACTAATATAGAGGTTAAATTAATACGATCAATCCTAAATATAAAATATAAAATACATTTTATTTTATGCATTTTAGTTGAGTTAGAACAGGATTTTTTTCTTCTGGCTTTCTTTTTTCTTTATATTTTTTATTTGAAGTTGTATAATAGTAGATTAGGACGTTGTTATTGTGCGTTATTAATGTCTTCAGTCTGTCTTTTGTTATAACTGTGGTTTTTTGATGTTATTGAATGTTTCTTTTATATATTCTTTTAAAAATTAAAAATAAAATTAAAAAAATATTTCTGTCCCACTCTATAGCTATCAATTTCAGGGAGCTGTTGATGGTTGAGTGACCTGGAGGTTTCCCACTCACAGCCATTTCCGCACTAGACTGTTATAGCATTATTATTCCACTTTCAACATCCTATGGAAACCGGGGGCTGCGGTTTCAGGAGAGGCCAGCTGGATTCCATAGGATGTTGAAAGTGGAATAACAGCGCTATAAGAGTCTAGTACGGAAATGGCCATAGGGTCACCGTAAGTCAAAATCCACATAGTGGCAGTTTAATACTATGTAACTGTGCTGCATTTATCAACATTGGAGATGCAAGACATTTTTTCCCATGAATTCTGGTGATGTATACTGTGAGCATTTGAAGTGTTTGCAAACCTCTTGGAGCAAAGATAGATGAACAAAGGTGGGGGATCGGTGACTTTCCCTGCTGATAAGACTTCGACGGCCAGGAGACCCAACCAGGATGTCCAGAGGTCAAGGCAGCTGGGAGGTGTAGTCGCCCCACATCTGGAGGCTCACGCCATCCCCAGCCCAAATCTCCCGAACTGACCAACAAATCTCCTTTGTTTCAAACCCGGCCCGCCATTCCTTTCTGGCAAATTTCATCTCCCTCTCTCGGAACGCGAATGAAATGAAAGGAGTTCCGCACGACACTCTTACAGCGCGATGATTCCACTTTCAACCTCCTATGGAATCCTGGGGATATTGCAGTTCCGGGAGGGGCTGGCTGGAACAGCAAACCCCAGGATTCCATAGGAGGTTGAAAGTGGAATAATAGCGCTATAACAGTCTAGTGCGGAAATGGCCATAGGGTCACCATAAAATCCACGTAGTGGCAGTTTAGTACGTATAATTCACGGTAACGGTGCTTATTTATCAGCATTTGAGATGCAAGACCGGTCGGCCCCTCCCGGAACTGCAAACCCCAGGATTCCCCAGGAGGTGGAAAGTGGAATCATCGCGCTATAAGAGTGTGGTGCGGAAATGTTCGAAGCGGCGATTTTCAGGGCGAGCGAAGCGTGGGAGGCAGAAGCGAGGAGCCTCAAAGCTGCAAGGCAGAGCATTTAGAGGGGAAACGAAGAGAAACGGCAGCTTTTCCCAAAGCGGGGAGCCGGAAACAAGAAACACCCTCCAGGCGAAGGATGGGAGGAACGGAGCTGGGGAGCGGGAAGGTCAACCTCCGAGCGCCGAGAGGTGCCGAATCGAGAGGTGGGAGAGAGTAAAAGAGCTCGAAATAGCCAGGGGCTTACCGCGGCAGGCAGGCTCCTTCGCTTGCTTTCCTGTCCTGGGTACGGCAGGCGAGACGTCTGAAAGCGCCGCCAATCCAATGAGAGCATTTCAAAATTGCCGCGCTTGGGCGCGTCACACACTCGTGGCCTCAAATAACCTTTAAGTCCTCAACGAAAGAGCGGAAGGAACGGGAGAAAGTAGTTTGGAAGAGCCCGGTGAAAGCGCCCCTTCCGCCGCCCGGGTCTCCGATTTGAACCGGGTGCCAAAGCCCTCCCTCCCGAGCATATTCCCCCCCCCAAAATAAAAGGCGGGAGCTTTGGCGGCTACGTACAACGGAGCTGTCAGGGACGCAGCAGGAGCTCCGGACGTTTAAATTCAGACCCCCCTCTCCCAGCCAGATCACCTCCAGGCGCCAGAAGCTGAAAAAGCGGGAAAGGTCTGCGCTCGCATTTGCTAGCAAAACCCTCTGTCCTGCCTTTCCACGCCCGAGAAGGCGCAGAGCTGGGACAGGACACCCTGCATGCGATCCGAAGAGGGTCTCCGCGAGTGAGACCACCGCATTCAGCGCACCCAGGTGTGTGTCCTTCCTGTCTTCACTCCCTGTGTGAATCAACCTGTTGGTTGCTTTCATGCAGGGCCCAACCCGTTCAAGTTGCAACCGGCTTTACCACCCAATGGCAAGGGGTGACGCTCAAAGGGACCCATGACTCATATGTAAAATGACTGGCGATACAGAATGGCTTCGTTCTGGGTCAGAGCAAACGTTCATAACGTTCAAAGGCTGAACAAGAGTGGAAGGAAAGTCCTGCGCGGGAGGAAGCCCCATCGCGTTCAGGGGGTCTTAGCTCTGAGCCGAAATGTAGCAGAATGAGGGGTTAAAAGAGTCCGGTGCAAGTCTCAATCCACACGCAAATCAAATAGAGCAACTCTACCAGCGACCTAATGAGTGTTATGTAGTTTTTATTAGCTATAGCACGAACTTTTCGACCAATGATACCAAAACACTTTTCTCTATTACAATAATGTCATTTTTTTTAAAAAAAAGGCTATTTAAAAAAATGGTCAGTAACAGAAAGCAAATCTAGCCCTCCCTTTGAGGGACAACATCATGTGCGCCTAAGGTATGTGAGAACCAGCCTGGTGAGGGGGTTTGAATTTTGGTGGTAGGACTCCAGGAGACCAGAATTCAATTTCTTGCTCAGCTATGGAAACCCACTGGGTGATGCTGGGCAGGTCACACTCTCTCAGCTTCAGAGGAAGGCTATATAGGAGGGCAAGGTGCTTTAGCAGACTGGGAAGGAAGCTGCCATTCCAGTCTGTGAAAAGGAAACGCATGCCTGGCTGTTAAGAACTGGACTGCCAATTGAGATGACTGCCCAGCAAGGAAGCCGCAGCTCCTGGTAATTGAAGCTGGCCTTAAAAAAACATGGAGATTTTAAAGCTGAGACAATCTGAATACACAAAAGAAATTCAGATTTGCAATGCCTTCAGATTCATGGTCAATGTCAGGGAGAGTGGCTCAGCAGGGACAGAGAAACATTAAAATTTCAAGGTGGTAGTTCAGGCAGAGCTGATGCAAAGGAGGAGGTTGATTCTTATTAGAACTGAGAAAAGCTGCCAAAGCCTTGAAACCCACCAAATGAATATATCCACCTTTCTTCTGTAGATTCCAAGAGCCAAACCATGATGAAGGACTATATTATGGAGTGATAAGCAACAGCAAAGTTACATCTGATGACTGTAGCACTAAATTCAAGTGGATTTGCCAGAAGGACTCTGTCTTGACATAAGTTAGTACATGAGATATTAATGTTGTTAATATTTTTGTTATTTGCTAGCGACATAAAAAATAAAAACACACATAAAAGGCATTTCTGTTCCTTTCATTCACAGAATGAGTTCAGGATACTAAACTGGCTGCTCAAAGGTCCGGTCACCTTGCAAGCTTTTGTGATGTAAGGGAACACTGATACTTAGCTTGCTTCCTCCAATCTTTTGGGAGAAGACCGAGGCAAAGAATGTATTGAGTAGCTCTGCCTTTTCTCTGTCCTCTGTTACTTCACCATCTTCTCCACGCAGCAGCCTTAGCATCTTGTTTTTCCTTTTGCTATAAACATAACTGAAAAAAACTCTTTCTGTTGTTTCTAACCTCCATAGGAAGCCTGAACTCGTTCCGCACTTTGGCTTTTCTGCCTTTTTCCCTAGAAGTGCCGGTTATTTGTTTCCTCCCTCCTTCGTGATTTCCCCCTTTTTCCATTTCTTGTACATGGCCGTTTTAAATCTTTATTCAGTTGTAAGATCTTTAGTCATCCATCCTGGTTTCTTTAGACGCCTCTCATTTTCTACCTCCTCACTGGAATTGTTTGAAACTGTGCCTTCAGTATCTCACTTTTAAGAAACTCCCATTAATCATAAACTCCTTTGTCTTTTATTATGCCCAACCACAAGATGACACCTAGTATTTCCCTAAGTTTACCAGAAGGCTCCAATTTGCCCCAGATGAGTCATGTGACCCTTCCTGGAAGTCACGGTACTCTCCCTGACTAATAGGAACTAGTTTTTGACCACTCAGATCTATGTAGTCTGAGCCGTCCAAGCAGCACAGCACAGCAATTGACTCCAGTCCTAATGAAAATAAGGAGGTATGAGAAATCCTATCAATGTTTAAACAGTTTGTTGAAGCCCACTGACAAAGAATGTGACTGAGTTATTATTAAAGAGAGACCCTATAAATGGTTTCTAACACTTGTAAATAAAGACTGTTGAATAAAAACAAAATCTGCTATTGTCCTATATAGATATTCTAACTTTTTACAAATGGGGCAGAGCAAATGTACAATGAACATTTCATCTGGAAGAACACCTGAAACAGTGGTTCTTTGTGACATCTCCTTTCTCTTAATCCAGTCCAGTGATGTCAGGAGCAACACCGCTACAATGTATTAGTCTTGAGCATGATCATAACCACAGTCCTTGAATGATTTAAATAATCTGACTTACTGCTCCATAACTCAGCATCATGGCTGGTCCTACTATGCAGCACAGTCATCCTTGCTAACAGGCTTGAGATTTTATGAAAGTTTTTAATTGCTAATTTAACCAATTTCAACTCTGATGCTAGAGCCAACATGAAAGAAAGGAGGTTGTGAGATTTTCTCTCTCAGGTCCCAAAATAACCTGACCTTGCCTAGGGTACTATATGTCTTGACTTTGAACATGTGGGGAATATCATTTGCTCTACCTGAAACAGCAAAATTACTTGGACCAGCCCTACCCATTCTTAAGCCAAGATTTCTCCTCTACTTCCTTTTCCAGTTGGGTCTCATCTAGAACTTGGAAAATTACCCGTCCCTTTTTTTTTTCTTTTGGCACTGCTGCTGCCAGCATCTTCCCGACATGGCCACATGTGGTTTCATCATCCATACAGCTAAATTTGTCCTGACAAGTTCACAGAAGCTTCCTGAAATGAGTTCTGCATTAGGAGTTTATGATGCTCTGGACTTCTGAAAAATGTTGTTGTGTTTATCATATAGAAAATGTGGTGATGTGTTGAATATGTATAGTTATGCATAGGGACGGGCCAATCGAATCCTTGTCAGGGATTCGAGATTCAGGAATCCGAATCCTAGTGCCAAAATAGGCAAACCGAATCTTTCGAATCTGCCACCCAAACAGTTTGTTGGAGACCGGGATGCCTGAAAACCTGGGCGACCAGGATGCCTGAAAATTTGGGAGACTAGACACACAAGGGGAGATGGCAAGTAGGTGAATTTTTCCCTTGGAGTAATGATGGCCTTTGTTAACAATTTCACAAATTGCATCTAGGCTTGTACAATAAGATATTTAAATTGAACATTTCGTATTTAAGTTCCGCACTTGATTGGAAGCTACAGGCTTGAGATTTCAAGGACAGCTGAAACATTCCTTTGCATAGCTCACTTGCAAAGCTCTTTCAGACACAATTCTGGGGTTTCTAGTCTTACAAGGTGTCACAAGCTTCTCTCCCAAAGTGTGCTGGCGCATCATCAAACTGCAAACCCCAGGATGCCAGAAGGAGCTATGCAAAGAAAAGCCAATTTTGACCTGGATTATCTCTGTACTGTAGTGGTCCTGTTTACACAGGCAGGAAAAGGTGGGATTAATCCACATTTTCCTGCCTGTATACAAAGGACCTTCATGACATTTTCAGTCTGGGGAGATCCTGAGGCAAAACTAGGATAATTGTCCTGGTCAGATTTCTTCAGAGGGAGGTTTGCCTTTGCCTAGACTTTTACTAAGGCTGAGAGAGCGTGTCTTGCTCAAGATTATCCTTCTTTCCCTTGCTTTTAAAACCCTTTTTTAAAAAAGGATTTGAAAGATTCTAGATTTGTGGATTCTCAGAACCATTCGGGGATCCAGATCTGGAAAATTCTGGATTCATCCTATCTCTACTTATGCAGAGAAGTGATTTATTTCCTGCTCCTCTAATCTGCTCTTACTGTCTGAAGCCTCTCTGGCCAGGTGAGGGCAGGTGCTGCCCTGCCTGCACAAACTAACAGTATGCCTAAGGTGAGTCGCCACAAATCTGCAATTGCTCCTCATGGCAATGATCTGCACACACTGAGAATACAGTTTGGAGAAGAAATTGTAGAGGGGAAAAAAGAAAAGCAACCAGGTCCACTTTAGTTTTCATCCGATGAACTTAGCTGGGCTAAAGAGCGGCTGTTCCACCTATGACTGTTGGATGTGTGGTGCTGCAGCATGGCAAAGAGAGCGGCATAGGGAGTCAGACACCTCAGGCCTGCTGCATGAGTCCCTTGGAGCCTTACACCTTAAAACAGCTAAAAAACATTAAAAGGATATATAACTTGAAAACAATGCTAATTAATAAGTTACCCAGCCAAAGGAAAAGCCTATCTGAAGAGAAAGGTTTTTGCCTGTCGGCAAAAGGAGAACAGGGAGGGGCATGCCTAGCCTGCTGTGGAAGAGAGTTCCACAGGGTGGCAGCAGCCATTGAGAAGGCTCCCTCCCGTGTCCTCGCCAGGCAGGCGTGGGATGGTGGTGGGACAGAGAGAAAGCCTTCCCCAGCAGATCTTAATGTTCTAGCTGACTTGTACAAGGAGATATGGTCTTTCAAATAGCCTGGACCTAAGTCGTTTAGGGCTTTATAGGTCATAATCAACACCTTGAATTGTACCCGGAAACAAACAGGTAGCCAGTGGAGCTGTTTTAACAGGGGAGTTATGTGCTCCCTCTAACTGGCCCCGGTCAGCATTCTCACAGCTGCACTTTGAACCTACTGAAGTTTCCAAACAGTTTCTAAAGGCAGTCCCCTGTAGAGTGCATTACAGTAGTCCAACCAAGATGTAATCAAGGCGTGTGTCACTGAAGCCAGATCTGGCATCTCAAAGAATGGGCGGAGCTGGTGCACAAGGCTGAGAGCTGAATCCAGGAGAACACCAAGGCTGCAAGCCTGAGATTTCAGGGGAGTGTAACTCCATCCAGCACAGGCAAAATCCCTATTTCCTGATCTGCCTTTCGACTGACCAGCAGCACCTCTGTCTTGTCTGGATTAAGCTTCAATTTGTTTGCCCTCATTCAGTCCACTACTGACAGTAGACATTGGTTCAGGACCGAAACAGCTTCCTTGGAATCAGATGGAAAGGAGAGCTAGAGTTGGGTGTTATCAGCATATTGATAACACCGAACCCCAAAACTCCGGATGACCTCTCCCGGTAGTTTCATGTAGATATTAAACAGCATGGGGGAAAGGACAGAACCCTGAGGGACTGCACAGGCCAACAGGTAGCAGTCTTCCAGGAAGGTTCTCAGCCAGCAACCAGCAGCAACAAGCAGCCAGCAGACAAACCTTCCTCCTGGGTTGGTGGAGATGCTGGTGGTCTTCTCTCCTCAGCCCCAGAGGGCTCCCAGTTTTTAACCCCTTGCAGCAAGGGGCAGGTGGTCCTCTTGCTTGTTAGCAGGTGGAGCTGGGCTCCTGGGGCCTGATTCTGTGAGAAGTACAATCTCCAGTACAGGTGGCAGTCTTCCAGGAAGGTTCTCAGCCAGCAACTAGCAGCAAAACAAGCAACAGGTAGCCAGCAGACAAACTTTCCTCCTGGGTTGGTGGGGATGTTGGTGGTCTTCTCTCATCGCTGTTCTTGTCATTGTCCAGCCTTTCACAAAAACTGTGAGTCAAGTCAGCTTACAATTTAAAACAAAACAAAGCAAAAGAACAATATAGTGCACCCTCAGCATCCGTTAGGGTTTGGTTCCTAGACTCCCACAGATACCAAAATCCATGGATGCTCAAGTCCTATCATATAGAATGGTGCAGTAAAATGTCATCCCTCAAATAAACTGGTGAACAACTCAAATGAGTGCCAGAGAGAGCCTGTAGATTTGTGAAATGGAAGGAGACTGCACCAGGGCATACTTACACATCAGCATAGTGCTCTATGTGGGACAAAATCAAGGCTTGCTTTTTGGATTTTTTTAAAAAATATTTTCAAACCATGGTTGTGGTAATCTGTGGAGGCAGAACCTGTGGACATGGACAGATCGCTGCAGCATGGGTGGCACCAACTATTACTTGGGACAGGCCCATGGTTGTAATGGCGGACATAAGGTCCTGAGCTGCTCCGAACAGGGTAGTCTCCACGTGGACAGACCAGGAACAGGGGGCTCAGCTTCTGCAAGGCTTGCTGTGCCTTTTTTCATCTCTCAGTTGGTCTACTACAGATCCAGCGTTCTTCCCTTGTGCAGCTGGAGCTGGCAATAACTTCATGGTTCAAATATGCACATCTTCTTCCCCCTTCAGGGTGGGGCCTGAAGAGCAACAAAACTCTGTTAAGCAAAATAATTATAGCTAGCATAAAGTCAGACTTGAATAACTCTGGTAAAGGACCATAAAAACATTTACTAAACCTGTTGTTGAAGTAGTCCTGTTCCTGTGCTCTGCTGAGGTATCAGCATAGAAAATAGAGTCTCATTGATTAACAGTTGTATTATATAATCTGAGTAGTAGGATCTATCAATTCCAGTTGGGGAGTGTTCTGCCCCAACAGGGCAGGTCTATAGTGGTCTATTACTGTAACTTGTAATATGAGTTCTATATAGATCTGTTATCTATACAAACCTGACTTGTGTGCATGTCTGATTTGTTGTCTGCTACAGACTGCCTCTCTGATTTTGCTCTCAATCTTTTTTTTTACCTCCTGTCTTAAGGTCCCTGTCCATGCCTCACTTTTTAATCTCATCCTTTCACTCATTCTTTCATGCTTTATCTTCCTTATTAATTTAAGTTCACTTTCATTTATCTTATTGGTTGGATGTGAGTTCACTGACCAGGTAGATATATAACTAAACACAATGAATGTTGAAGCCAGAACACATGTTTCTGTATTAGTGTTTCTGAGCATTTTGACTGGGGTTGCCAGGTTTAAAACATATACCTTTAAAAGTTGTATAGAAGAGAGAATTTCAGGAGTTGCTTGTTCCCAAGCAGTGCCTACTGAAATCTCTTCTTTTGCACAGTCATTGAAGATACAGAAGCCTCTGCTGTTTTCAACTCAATCACTCTAATTTGGACATTTGTTGCTTCAAGCAGAAGAGAAAAGAGACTCACCATTCTGTGAAAATGCTACCGTTGACCCACCGCCAGAGTTGACCTGAATCCTTCTGGAGACCAATCCAATGATCAGGAGGGCTTTTGTAGCGTAAGAGGAAATCCTTAACAAGAGGGAAAGACAAATTAGCAACTGAAATTTGACTGAGCTCTTATATGAGAGTGAGACAAAGCAAAAATAAAACAGTCTGATGAGACACTGAAAGAACTAGAACCCTCTTTAGACATGTGAAGTGTGAACACGTGAACTTGGTGTGCACTCCATCACCATCTTCTACACATACTTTCAAAATATCCTGGGAAACTGTGGCTTCATTCCAATCTCTTAATTTGGGCCTTGGAAATAAAGCTGGGGAATTTACTGCATCTAAGAGTTTGCTGCGTTTGCTTTATTTAATTATTCCATTTGATGTCAGGAGATTTTATACTGCTTTTCCTACTTGGAAAAGAACCCAATGCAGATTATAATAGTATAAACCAAGAGAACGCACACAACACAAAAGAAAAAAAATGATGTATTAAAAAAAAAACAGTCTAGTAATAATGCAAGTAACTGTAGATGTCTATGAAAGATCTTTCGGATTAACCATGTCTCCATTAAAAAATTGACCCATAAGGATAAAAGAGAATTATTACAAATTGGTCTGGAGATGGTACCTAACACCGGTAAGGTTAAACCATATAGATAAGAAATACTCAAGGTTATGTTGGAGGGGTTGCCAAGAGATTAGCACATATATTCATATGTGGTAGGATTGTGAAGGTATACAGAAATTTTGGCAAATTGTGTTTAAAGAGATAAAAGAGATAACAGGAATTGACTTACAAATATGTCCAAGTATAGTATTATTATCTATATTTGATAAGGTTAATTGTACCCAGGCAATGAAGCATTTAATTACAAATTTATTAACTGCAGCAAGGTTAATTATATCAAGAAAATGGAAAATGCAAGATTTTCAAATAAAGGACTGGTATAAAGAAGTGTGGAAAACAGCAATTAATGATAAGCTAACATGTCACATTAGAGTTAAAAAAAGAATAATGAAAGGGAATGATTTTGAAAAAATATGGAAGATATTTGTGGAAAAAGTCGTAAATAGAAGAGGGAAGTGTCATACCTCCACAAGAAGTACAATTTTGGAACAAAGAGTAAGCTGAAAGATAATTGGCTCTGGGTTTACACTTAGTGTTAGGGCTTACATTTAAGGTCATAATCAAGGTTATATTTAAGGTTATATTTAAGGTTTGGGTTAGTATTAATATGTTTAGTAATAGGATCACATTTAGCAACAGCAATAAATTAAATATAGTTGGAAAGGACAGAGTTAAGAATGTAACAAAAATATATAAGCAATATGATATACAACACATGGAATAAGTATATGATGACAAAGGATCTGGAAAGAAATAATAACGTAAGCTATTTTGTTGTAATGTTTTCTTTTTCACTTTTATGGTAAACACGTGGTGTTATGTTTTGTTTAAATTCATAAAAATTTCAAAACAAAACAAAACCATGCCTCCAAATGTTTCTACATACCCTCTCTTCTTGGGAATCAATCACAACCAAGGAAGCATTGTGAGAAGAACAGAGGATGTGGCTAGAGGTCCAGTTTCCTTCAGTCTTTGAAAAATAGTAGCATTTCCTTTGATACCCAACCCAGTCATTTGGACAGGGATCAGCAGGGACAGGAGGGAGAGAAACTGGACATCTTTCCTTGGTTCTCACTGATGATAAAAAAGATTTCAGAAATTAGGTTGTTCTCACAGTTGCAGTTCGGCAACTACTGTTATCTTTACTAGCAATAATATTAAACAAAGCACAGATGTAACAAATCTAACAAGAAGCCTTCTAGATTGCTCAGAAATATGTTAAATTTTAAAATAAACTGATAGATTGTACAGTATAATTGGACTAATTAAATGCTTCACTCACCTGCTAACAAAATGGTAACGATCATAAAAAGAAGATTAAGCATCAAGCTCATAATCCCAAAATAAAAACATATTCCATGCATATTTCTTTTACTTTTGTAGCACCAGCTCTTCTTCTGGGCAGACTCTTAAAAAAAAAAATTAAAGGAAAGGGTGAGGTTGTACCCATGACTCTGCCACCCTTGTGTGGGAACTCAAGATAAAATATCAGTGAATGAAACGCGCTTAAGGAAGAAAAATTGTTTTTCAGATAGGACTGTGAGGGTTTTTTTTCTTTTTGCTGGTCTTGCTCCTGGGTATCTAACTGTCCCTTAAGATTCTCTTTCCCACAATGCCCACCTAGGGGGCCCCCTGAAAGCAGACAAGCAAAGTGCAAAGGCAACAGCTTCCTCCACTTAATTCTGTTCACAGCAAATCTTTCCATCTATCTGTCTGTCTGTCTGTCACCATTCAGAGCCTGCTGAAATCTTAATTTTCAGCCTGTTGCCATATCTGCAGTCATTTCCCACACCACAGGAGTGACAGATGCAGTTCCGTACCATGAAGGCCATCTAACTGATTTTCTAACATCCTCCCTCGGTCAAGGCCACTAGCCCCAGCATAAAGTAGCCATCATTGTCATGGTGGGATAGAAATAAATTTTTATTATTATTATTATTATTATTATTATTATTATTATTATTATTGCATTTCCATCACCTCCCATCAATTGTCTTGCTGTTTTGTTAATAGTTAATTGATGGACTGTTAATTGTTGTGTGTTTTAAGGGGTTGGTTTAGGTGGGTTTGTGGGTGGGGAGGATTGGGTATGTTTTTAATGTCTTTTAATGTATTTAATGTATTTCATGTTGTTCACCGCCTCGATCCATGTGGAGAGGTGGGATAGAAATAAATATTATTATCATCATCATCATCATCATCATCATCATCTAACAGACAAAACTTTATAAAGAAATGTCTGCAGTGGAGATGTCAGTTCACAGCAGACCACGAGTTCAGACTATGGCTCTTTCCACACATGGAGGAGAAACGGGGCAAAGCACACAGAAACAGAGCTTATCTGAAGCCAGGTAAGTCCGTTGCCGCGAGGAGCAGTGCGCGTTCGCTGCTCCACACTCCTGCAGTGTCCGGCGGCGTCCAAAATGGTGGCTTACGACTGGCAGAGGCTCTCCACCAATCGGAAAAGCTCGCCAGCCAGAAGCCTGCCCCCGGCAGATCTGCAGGCACACACTTGCACGCACCTGCAAATTTACACCGGGGCGCCACGACGGGGTAGTATGGGGCTGCACGCTTGTGTTTAATAAAAACCACTTGGAAAGTGGTTTTTAAAAAACATGTGGCACCACCACTTCCAGCCGCTTCAGGGCAGTTTGAGGTATAGAACCTCAAAATTAAAACTGACCCTGCGCACTCCAAGGTGTGGACGATCTCCGGTTGAGGTCGCCCTACACCATTTTATTAACCCCGTGTGAAAAGGGCCTATGATAGAGTCAGGGAAGGAGCTTCTTGCTAAAATACCTCCCCACCCTGCCAAACAGGCTTCCTACACAGTTCAAATGTATGCAGAGAACTTTCCTTAAGGGTGGGGGTTCCTTGTCTCAAGGGGGTTGTCAGAAGGTGATATGAAACACAACAGAGGGAATTCCATTCCCAGGCCTCCATTGGAAGCTCCAAGCTACAAATCCCCATATTTGTTGTCATGTTAAAGTGCTGAAATTGTGTACTGTAAAATCACATGAAGCCAGTTTAGGAGTCCAGATCACAGACCTTTCTGTTCACTTGTATTATGTGATTAAATGAGAGAAGAGCTGCATATCTTTGGGGTCAAGGACTTATATATTGTCTCCCAAGAGTTGTATTGTACTTGAAAGGTTACATGAGAAGCTGTGAATGCCTTCTTTACGATTTTAGGAAAGCTAAATATATGCAGGGTATATTTTCATTTCTTTTGTTTTACCGTCATCTGTGATCAAACAGGTTGGGAAAAGAATACCAAGGATGAAAATGGGATACGTGTACATACAATGAGCAAAGAAATTGCCTTCTACGCAAGGGTGTGTGTGTCAGAGCTTTCCCTTTTTAGATGTAGATTAATAGGCCTGTACTTCCAATTTAGTTTAGCAGTGAATTCACAGCTTTTCTGGAGATAAACCACTGCCTGTCTTATCACAACTCACCATCTTTGGAATACTCTAAGGATCTCTTGCTCCAAAGCAGTTTACCAACTCCATTCATGGTTCCATGGTTCCAAGAGGAATCTTGCTTGTCTTCTTTTGTGATACAAATTTCAGCCATTTTTCTTGAGTATATACAGATCTTAATTGCCGATAATAAGGTGGCTCTCCATGGACATTTTACTCATGTGATATTATCAGAGAAAACATACTTCAAGAACCATTTAATTGTGCACTTTATTCTGTGCCTTTTCCCAGACAAACTAGACTGATGGTTTTTCAGTGTGTTCCTGTATAAAATGGTTGTTTTGTCTGCTCTTTGGGCCAATGTAAATAGCACTACTGTAGATGGTGAAGTGACCTGTTTTGTGAAGATATTTTCCACTTGAGGTTTGTCTCCAAGATGCACCTGTAGAAGAAAAAAAATACACAATAGAAACAGTATATTCTTTCCAAATGTTTTAATAAATATCTGTGTTTTTATTTCCATCTGTAATATAGAAGTTTTGTTCTACAGTGGCTTTTGACACACTATTTTGGCTGTGCTTCTAGAGCTACGCAACAAATTTGGCACAGTACGCATACAACAGCCTTTCCCAAACTAGTGTTTCTAGGTGTTGGACTGTAATTCCCACTACCCTGAGTCAGATAGAGTAGTACTAAAAGGCAATAGCAGTTGTAATCTTTGTAATCTGGTATCATCCTTTTAACCTGGGGTCTGGGGACCCTGGGGGTCAGCAAGCCATCACAGCAGATCCAGGAAGTCCTGCTGCTGGACACCAATAGCAGCAGCAATACAGACATGGAATGGAGCGGGGGTGCCCGGTGCTGAAACTGCTCTCAAGGAAACAGTTTGGGTGCACAACCACACCCACTACCACATCCCTGACAAAAGGGACATGGCTTCAGTCGTGTGTGTGTGTGTCCAAACTATGACTCTGGAGACCAAGGTTTGAATCCCCACTCAGCCATGGAAACCCACTGGATGATTTCAGGCAAGTCACATTCTCTCAGCCTCATAAAAAGGCAAAGGCAACCTTCATGATAGGTTCACCTTAGGGTTGCTGTAAGTCAGTTTTCAATGGGAGAGACAGGATGGCTAGAAAGAACCTCCCTTTGTCAGCGGTACTTTGGTGCCCTGGTGGCAGTGGTTAAATGCCAGTACTTCAGTCACAAGGTTGTAAGTTCCATCCCACAGGGCTCCAGGTTGACTCAGCCTTCCATCTTTCTGCAGGTCAGTAAAATGAGTACCCAGCTTGTTGGAGGCAATTAGCTAACACACTGTAAACCACTTAGAGAACACTTTGGCCCTTTCCACACGGGGGTGGCAAAACTGGGGGAAACGGGGCGGTGCACGCGGGGACAGAGCTTACCTTGCAGCAGGAGGCTCCATCCCTGCAGGGAGCAGCGCGCATTCACCGCTCTAAACGTCAGCGGCGGTGGCTGGCAGTGCCCAAAATGGCGGCTGGCAGCTTCTGGTGGCGCTCTGCCAATCAGGGCAGCGCGCCAGCCGGAAGCCTGCCCCCGGGTAGCTCTGCGTCCCTGCAGTTCTTGACGGGGCACTGCGACGGGCTAGCATGCGTGAGTTTAAAAAGACCACTTGAAAAGTGGTCTTTATAAAACATGGAGCACCACCCTTGCGGCCACGCAAGGGCGGTTTGAGGTTTAGAACCTCACCTTTTTTCACCGCCCTAGCGCACCCTGCGGTGTAGATGCCCTCCGTGTGAGCTCGTCCCAGCGCGGGGATTACCCCAGTGTGGAAATGGCCTTAGTTGATAAGCAGTATAAAAATACACATGCTATTGCTGTTGCTTTCAAGTTATTTCTAAGTTATGGGAACCCTAAAGTGAACCTATCAAAGTTTTTTGTTTGTTTGTTTGGCAAGATTTGTTGCCAAAGGAGGTTGCCTTTGCCTTCCTCTGAGGCTAAGAGAATGTGACTTGCCCAAAGTTACCCCGTGCCTGAGCAGAGATTTGAATCCCAGTCTCCAGAAACCTTTCTTTCTTTCTTTCTTTCTTTCTTTAATTAATTAATTAATTAATATTGGAATATTTAAATCTTTAGTTAAGTCTTGGGGGTCCTTGACAAAAAATTATATTTGCAGGGGGCCCTTGGTAAAGAAAAGGTTAAGAAACCCTGCAGAGTCATATTATCATGCTGCTGACTGACTGAAAGTAGAATCAATAACATACCTTTGAATTTTTCTTCTGTTATCTAAGATGAGGTAGGCAACTTGTGGTGGTTGGACTCCAATTCACATCAGCCCTGGCAAGCACAGCAAATGGTAAGGTGATGGGGTTTGCAGTTCAACATTCTGAAAGTCTTAAGGTGGCCACACCTCTGGTCTAAGATTTCCCATGTCTGTTTTAGTAGAACAAGTAGACAGATAGGTATGATATCTACAGGGTGTATAAAAATTATCTTTACAATTTCAATTGTATACAGAATTGAAACTGGAAAGATAATTTTCAGTCACCTTGTATGTCCTGCAGCTTCTGGGTCAGTCTATCTTTCTGCTGTTATTTTTCCACTTTATTTTAACAGAGGTTTCATCAGATCCTCTCAGTGAGATAAAGAAAGCCAAGTAGAAAAGATGAAACAATCACAAATGTTACATCATTCAGGAAGAAATTCACAATGCTATGTTTAACACTTGTTTGAATGAGTGCCTCCACATACAGATTAAATCCAGGCATAAACAGGCCTTGGCATTCCAAACTCACCCCCCAATATTCACATACATCCTGAGACTGCCCTAGCATCCTTACATTCAGCACAATGTCTGAAAGCCAAGCATGAATCTATGCACACAAGCATTCAGTTGGACACCCTCCTTTTTACAGAAAACAGTAACCCACATTCTTGTCTTTTCAAGATGGCTGTTCTTTTCAACCCAATTACAAAAAAAAGGTAGAAGTCTTACGAAATGTTTGGACCAGGCTACAGAACACAGTGCTAAAGCTGCTATCATATTATCGCCTGTAGATGAGAGCAGCCAACAAGGAGACATCCACGAAAATTCCTTTATTTTCTTTATTTAAAATTGTGTTTTTTAAATAATCTTTATTAATATGACTTCCAAGAAATACATACAACATTAAATACAAATATCCTATAATACAAACAATAAAGTAGAAACCATAATACAAACATAAAGACAATAAGGAAAAGGACTGAAACAAGAAAAATAATAAATAAATCACAAAAACAGGACACTACCTACAGATAAAGAATAAAAGAATAAGTAAGACAAAATGATAAAACCAAAAAGGTTTCTTTCAAATTTTCTCGAACTGTAAGTTCGATTTTAAATCCCATCACAAACTAAAATCTATAGTCACTAAGTCCCCATTTCTACTCCTTACATGGTCAGTAAATGGTTTCCATATTTTGAAGTACGATATCAAATTTTCCTTTAACAAAGTTGTAAGTTTATCCACTTCTACCAGGTCCATTATTTTTGCAACCATTTTTCTATGTTGGATGTCTTACTACTTTTCCAATATTTTGCATAAATAATTCTTGTGGTGATTACCATGTATCTTATTTGATTTCTATATCATCTTTCCAATTTATCATTCATATCTATCATATTTAGGAGAACATTAAAATTTTTATATCCCACTCTACAGCTAGCAATTTCAGGATGCTATTGATGATGGAGTGATTTGGAAGTCTCGCATTCATAGGACCACTGTAAATCCAATTTGACTTGATGGTAGTAAACAACATATTCATAGTAACTATGCTGCATTTATAAGCATTCATTTCTATGAATTCTGGTAATGTACATTATGAGTACTTGACACGTTTGTCAACCTCTTTAAACAATACCATTGGCAAAGATATCTGAATAAGAGCAGTGAACCTGCGACTTTGCATGCTGTTAGTTTCCAACCTCCATGAGAGCCAGCTAGCATGCCCAATGGTCAGGGAAGCTGAGAAGTGTAGTCTCACAACATCTAGAGGATCTCAGCTTCCCCAGCCTTCTCTTAGAGCCACAAGGTTGACTTCTACCTTCCGCTGCTCCATCAGAAGGAAGAACTGGGTACTAAGATGAGCTGTGCAGCCAGAGTTGGCTAGGTTATATAAATGCAAAATGCTTACCTGGACCTGTGTGGTGAATGATGCTGCGAGGGAGGGTAAGTATTTGATGGTCTCCATGTTAGAAACTAGTGTGATTGCTTGCTGGCTCCTGGCACCCTTTCGTTTTCTTGCACCTCATTATTGCACGCTTATCCATTAAAGCCACTCTGCTTCTGACTCAGGTGAATTCCCCTTACATTAAGAGTAGAGACGGGGAAATGAGAGCAAGCAGCTGATTAAACCACTGCACATGATCTTAACGAAAGAAGCTGAACAATCATCTTTGCGGGATACGCAGATTGGGATGACCACTTGCTTACACAAACATATTTTTCTCTGCTGTGTGTAAGTCTGCATTTTTAGGATTCAACTGTGCTTAATGCAGATCTTTGTAGTGTGTTTAGGAAGCAGCACAACCACACATAGTAATTAAGGTGCGTATATATCAACACTGGGTGATGAGCAAAAAAGTTTTATTTTAGAAATCATCTTGGCCAAATGTTAAAGCCATCAGATCTCTAGTTACAACATCTGCAGAACGGAAACTGT
This sequence comes from Iguana delicatissima, assembly GCA_948472985.1. Taxonomy (NCBI): domain Eukaryota; kingdom Metazoa; phylum Chordata; class Lepidosauria; order Squamata; family Iguanidae; genus Iguana; species Iguana delicatissima. Next base: position 256,558 of record CAOKZL010002480.1, on the reverse strand, counting down.
AGATGTGAAAAGCCAGCCACATCTGTGGTGCTATCCAGTTTCACTGCAAATTCTACGGAAGTTATAGTTCTGCTGATGCAGCCTAGAAATTGCATTGAGCATTTTTTGTTGCCATGTCACACTGTGGAATTATGTTAAGTTTGTGGTCTATCAAGGTAGATCCCATTCAAGTGCACTGAACTCAAGCCAAATTCACCTCTCGTTTATTTGTGTATCTGAATTTTTCCACTCAAATTTAGTACTGTACATATTTCCCTGCTGCAATTCATTTTGTTAATTCTGATCCAGCTGTCTAATCTTTTAAGGGCATCTTGATTCTGTCTTCTGACGTATAAGCTACTCTTCCCGCTTTGGTGTTATCTGCCAATTTGAGGAGTATGCCCTAGGAGAGAACTCTGTGGTTAAAACCAGTGTGTTGTGGGTGTGCCTTCAAGCCACTTATGCTGACCTCACGAATTTCACATGGTTTTCTTAGGCAAGGAATACTCAGAGATGATTTCTTTTTACTTTCCTCTGTATATTCCCTAAATATGAGCAGTGACCATAGCACAGTGCAGGACAAAGGGCAGACTGAAATAAAACTTAGGAAATCACCATTACCACCAGTAAAGAGAGTATCACTTGTTTTTCAGATGGAGCAAAATTTAACAGATACTAACCTCCAGAGGAGCTCGCTCCTGGGATGGAATATATGAATAGTACAAATGCATCAATAGTACAAAAACAACCCTCTACTACAGTGGAGTAACGAAAATATAAATATGCAGATACAATCTTTCACAGAGGAGACTGTAAGTCTTCCATTGGGTCTGGTTTCTATTTTAATTTTTCACAATGGGTCCACTCCTCAATCATTCCAGAGGAGGCTTGAATTTACGTGAAATCTGATGAAAGCTATACCAAATCTCCTGAACTGATCTACTTTGTTTTATGCTGGTTCAAATCCGACCCACCACCCCATTAAAATGATACTTTCAGGCAATTTCTTATCTCTCTCTCTCTCTCTCTCTTTAGGAACACAAATGAAATGAGAGTCAAAGGCAAGAGGAAAACTGAGGGAGGGAGGCATCATGACATTGAAAACCACTCTGAAGAAGTGAGGAGTCTTAAAACAGCAAGGCATTATTACATTTAAAGAGGAGACAAAGGGAAACGGCAGCACAGAGTCCTGACGGAGAAAGAGAGGAACGGAGCGAGAGAGTCGGAAACATTACCAAAGCAGGTAGATTCCTCTCTTCGCTTCTCATTTCTAGACCAGACAGACGAGACTGATTACACAGGATGTACTAAAAGCCGTACTTCATTTGTATGCCGGCTCCTTTCCTCCCCTAAAGGTAGTAGGTGGCGGCAATCTATTGGTTGTGTTGTGGATCAAACCAACACCTTGCTGGCTCAAATTGGTAATTCCTTTTCTATTCCTGTAGGATGCGAAAGAAATGACGAGCTGCGGGAGCCAGGTTGAAGCGCCCCTATCACCGCGAGGGGTCTCCGATCCTGACTGAGACCCAAGGCACTGGCTTCTGAGCTATTTTCTAAAATAAAAGACAGGAGCTTTGGTGGCTACATACAAGGGAGCACGTAGCCTGGCCCCAACCATTGTGGACACAGCTGGGCCTCCGGAACGTTTCAGTTTAGACCAGTGGTTCTCAACCTGTGGGTCCCCAGATGTTCATGGACTTCATCTCCCAGAAGCCCCAGCCACTATGGTCAATGCTCAGGGCTTCTGGGAGCTGAAGTCCACAAACATCTGGGAACCCACAGGTTGAGAACCACTGATTTAGACCCAAGTATCCAATTCAGATCGCCTCAAACTCTGAGACAGGAGAAGCTGAAAGGGCGGGAAAGATCTGCACTCCCTTTGTTAGCAAAACTGGCCATTTCGTGTAGTGCGCAAATGTCTTATGTCTGACTTTTCCGCGCCCGAGTAGGCGGTAAAAGGGCACTGAATCTGATCAGAGAAAAATTCCACACAGGGAGCAGTGGCGTAGCAAGAGCTTTTGATGCTGGGGGTGTCCCTGAGTTTGCCGCCCCCTCAATACATACCAAAAATATAATAAAAAGTGAACACGACGTATAGGGAAATAAATTTCCTCTTTTTAAAGTGACCTTATAGAATCAGAGAATCATAGAATCATAGAAATGTAGAGTTGGAAGAGACCACAGGGGCCATCCAGTCCAACCCCCTGCCATGCAGGAAAACCCTCAAAGCACTCCTGACAAGTGGCCATCCAGCCTCCACTTAAAAACCTCCAGGGAAGGAGACTCCACCACACTCCGTGGCAGCACATTCCACTGCCGGACAGCCCTGACCGTCAGGAAGTTCTTCCTGAGGTTCAGGTGGAATCTCCCTAGAATCTTCCTGAGGTTCAGGTGGTATCCATTGCTCCTTGTCCTGGTCTCAAGAGCAGGAGAAAACAAGCCCACTCCCTCCTCGACATGACATCCCTTCAAATATTTAAACATGGCTATCATGTCCCCTCTCAACCTTCTCTTCTGCAGACTAAACATACCCAGCTCTCTAAGTCTGTCCTCATAGGGCATGGCTTCCAGGCCTCTCACCATTTTGGTTGCCCTCCTCTGGACCTGCTCCAGCTTATCCATATCCTTCTTGAATTGGGGTGCCCAGAATTGGACGCAGTATTCAAGATGAGGTCTAACCAAAGCAGAATAAAGTGGTACCAATACCTCCCTCGATCTAGACACCATACTCCTATTGATGCAACCAAGAATTGCATTGGCTTTCTTGGCTGCCGCATCACACTGCTGACTCATGTTCAGCTTATAGTCTATTAAGACTCCTAGGTCCCTTTCACACGTACTGCTATCCAGCCACGTGTCACCCATCCTATATTTCTGCATACCATTTTTTCTGCCTAAGTGTAGGACCTTACATTTCTCTCTCTTGAAATTCATTTTGTTAGCCTTGGCCCAGCTCCCCAATCTGTCCAGGTCCTTTTGAATTTTGATCCTGTCATCAGGCGTATTAGCAACCCCTCCCAATTTGGTGTCATCTGCAAATTTGATCAGCGTGCCCTCTATTCCTTCATCCAAGTCATTAATGAAGATATTGAACAGCACCGGGCCCAGGACAGAACCCTGTGGCACCCCGCTAGTCACTTCTCTCCAGGATGAGAATCTGCCATTGGTGACCACCCTTTGGGTACGGTCAGTCAACCAGTTACAAATCCACCTGACAGTAGCCCTGTCCAGCCCACATCTTACTAGCTTCTTTGCAAGAATGTCATGGGGAACTTTGTCAAAGGCCTTACTGAAATCAAGATATGCTATGTCCACGGCATTCCCTTCATCTATCAAGCAAGTAACTCTATCATAAAAAGAGATAAGATTAGTCTGGCATGACTTATTTTTGAGAAATCCATGTTGACTTTTCATAATTACGGCATTGTTTTCTAAGTGATTAGAAACTGACTGTTTGATGATCTGCTCCACGATCTTTCCAGGTACTGATGTCAGGCTGACTGGGTGATAATTATTTGGGTCCTCTTTTTTCCCTTCTTGAAGATGGGGACAACATTTGCCCTCCTCCAGTCTGCCAGAACTTCTCCTGTCCGCCAAGAGTTCTAAAAGATTATAGCAAGAGGTTCCGCAATGACCTCTGCTAGTTCTTTTAAAATCCTAGGATGCAATTCATCTGGCCCTGGAGACTTGAATTCATCCAGTGTGGCCAGGTATTCCTGTACCACCTCTCTACCTATTATGTGCCGCATTTCTCCTGCTTCCTCACCTGCTTCCCAACCACCAGGTTGGTTGCTTGTATCCTTCTGGGAAAAAACTGAGGCGAAGAAGGTGTTGAGGAGTTCTGCCTTTTCTCTTCCTCCTGTTATTAATTCACCATCTTCCTTGCGCAGTGACCCTATCGTCTCCTTCTTTTTCCTTTTGCTGCGGACGTATTTAAAAAAGCCCTTTTTATTGTTTTTAATGTCTCTGGCAAGCCTAAGTTCGTTCTGTGCTTTAGCCTTTCTGACCTCCTCCCTACATCCCCTGGCTACTTGCTTATAATCTTCTTTGGTGATTTCCCCCTTCTTCCATTTCCTGTACATGTTTTTCTTAACACTTAGCTCAGCTGAGAGTTCTTTAGTCAACCATCCCGGTTTGTTCAGATGCCTTCCATTTTTCCTCCTTAATGGCACAGTTTTAGCCTGTGCCTTCAGTATCTCCCTTTTAAAGAACTCCCATGCATCCTGAATTCCTTTCTCATTGACTATTCTTGACCACGGGATTTCAACCAGCATCTCCTTCAGTTTACAGAAGTCTGCTTTTTTAAAATCTAAGACGAGTGCCTGGCTACCCTTGTCTTCTCTTCCCCACTGAATGCCAAATTCTAATAGGGCGTGGTCACTCTCTCCTAAAGATCCAACCAGTTCTACGTCATTAACGAGGTCTTCCCTGTTGGTCAGGATCAGATCCAGAATATTTGATCCCCTTGTCGCCTCTTCCACCTTCTGGACCATGAAATTGTCTGCAAGACAAGCAAGAAACTTGGTGGACCTTGCCGCCTTTGCAGAGTTTGACTGCCAACATATATCCGGGTAGTTGAAATCTCCCATTATTACTGTATCTCTCCTTTTTGAATGTGCCGTCATTTGGTCTATGAAAGTGCCATCGAGGTCCTCAGTCTGGCTTGGAGGTCTGTAGTAAACCCCCACTATAATATCCCTATTGTTTCTCGCTCCCTTAATTCTTACCCAGATGCTCTCGACCTGGCTTCCGGTGTTCAAGTCATGGATCTCTTCACAGGTGAAAACATCCTTGACATATAAGGCTACTCCTCCTCCTTTCTTATTTGGTCTATTTCTACAAAATAGGCTATACCCCTCTATTCCTACATTCCAATCGTGAGACTCATCCCACCAGGTCTCAGTGATGCCTATCAAATCATATTTATTTTGTTGTACTAGGAGTTCAAATTCATCTTGTTTGTTTCCCATACTCCGTGCATTAGTGTAGAACTCTGTGCATTAGTGTAGAAATGCACTATTGAAGGTTCTGCAATGACAGTGGGTGACGAAGGTGTTTTGTTTTTAAAGACCACTTTCTCACTGACTCCAGAGGACTGCTATAGCTAGAATTCATACAGGAAAACAACATATTCTCGAACATTTCATGGATTAAGAACAGAGCAAGTATGGCCAAACAAAAGTGAGGGTCAAGATGGTGAATGTTATTAATGAGGAAGAACATACATAGGAGCAGCGGCAGCACTTTGCTTTTGCCTGAGCCTCCTGGGAAGGGCAAGATTCTGCTCCCTCCTCTCCTAGTTTCCCCATAATAGATTGCAAACTACTACTGCATTTTGAACTCAGTTTGTAGCAACTGAAGTAAGCAGGCCAAAAGAAGAAAGTGGGAGGAGAAACTGGGACATTCAAAAGGCAGGTGAAAGAATGGAACAACAAGAGTATTAATCAGGATTGTCCCTGCCAAATCTGGACAGTGAGAGGTTAGGAAAGATTTGTTTCTTCTCCCTCACCTCAATTTTTTTTAGTAGTCAGGTAAAGCAGCCAGACGTTGCTCTTAAGTTCTGTTAAGTATTTCAACACCTTCAAACTGTAGGGCCCAGAAGCAGTTTGGACCATTACTCCTTCCTTGAACCTGGGCCACATACTGCTCAAACAGAGGATATGAATTGACCTCACTCCACCACCAAAAGGGGACATAAAAGAGCATAGATTTGTGTTAAATGTGCATATGCTCCCTTATGAGTACAGACAGAAATTTGGAAATAATTGAAATTTGGAAATAACTGTCTGTATTTCTCTGCACTGAAGGAAAACAAAAACAGCTACTGGAACAGTTCAAAAATCCAAGCCTCGAGAAGGCCAAAACTGAAAGGGCTTATGTAAGTGGCAAACATTACAGGTACCACAAAGGATTTCTCCAGTCCTACCCTATTTTGTCCCACAGCAGGTCTCAAAAGAGCAGGATTTTTCCTCTTTCTCCAACCCCTACCCCAAAATTTTCAAGTGAGGGAGATGGAAGATGCATGCACCTCTTTCTCTCCCTCAAGCCTGTTGTGCCTCTATGTGTGTGCAGAAGAAAGGAGAGGGCTCCAAAGCGAGTCTTATCAGCAACCAACCACTGACTGAAAAGGGAGGGGAGGGGAAAGGAAGGAGAAGGGAGAAGGAACACACACCTGAAACTTTCTGGCACCTGAAACTGCTGCTGTTGCCGCTGCTGGTGCTTTTTTCCTTACCACCCCCACCCTCTTTGCCTTTTCTTTTTTTACTCTTGCTTCCCCCAACTCTGCTTTGGGGGGTGCTGACACCCCTCCCTTTAAGCCTCTCCTTGAGGCAGTAAGTTACATCCTTTCTGAGGCCAGTCCTCCTTAAAATCAGAAAGGTGGTTTCTCTGCAGCGTTTGCTGCCCCCTAGAAAGTGCCACCCAAGCTGGCTGCCCACTGACAGCAAGGAGACAACTGTACTGTCTTCACACCCTAGCTGAGGTGAGGGCCTTTCTGCACTACACTGTTATAGTGCTCCTATGGAAACCTGGGGCTGGCAGTTTAGGGAGAGACATTGAGAATGCTCAGCCAGAGAGCTCTTTGGCCTCAGTAAACCACAAACCCCAGAACTCCACAAGATGTTGGAAGTAGAATAATAGCACTAACAGTATACTGTGGAAAGGCCCTTAATCAACTTGTTGATTGCTTTCATGAACTGGCTAAACCTGTTCAGGCAAATGTTGAGGTTACAAGTCCCTTTACAAGTCCCTTTATCACCAAATTGCAGGTGTGATGCTCAAAGGACACATGGCACGTTTATAAAGTAACTCAAGCAACACAGAATGGCTTCACTCAACACAAATGTTCACATATTCAAAGACTGAACAAGAATGAAATGAAAGTCTTGTGTGGGAGGAAGCTCCATGGCATTCAGGAGGTCTTACCTCTCAGTCAAAGTGTAGCAGTGTAGGGTTTAAGGAGTTTGTGTAATTTGCTATCCACATGAAATCTAAGACATGCAAATTAAATATATTGTTTACACTAGCAACTTCGTGAGTGCATATAGATTAGATACAGCATGAACTTTTTAACTGGGCACTCCAAAGCAGCTTTCAGATTTAAGATAACATCATACTTTAAAAATGCTATTCAAAAATAAAAAACAAGGCCAATAGTGTCGAGACTGGGGAATGGGTTAGAAGAGATCAGGCTAGAATTTAAAACAAAAGGTTGTATAGTAGAGTCTCGGTTATCCGACCTTCGTTCATCCGACATTCCAGATTATCCGATGTCGCGGCTGCCTGTGGGCATGGCTGTAGGCATTTCCACGCCCCCAAAATGGCGGCTGCCACGGGCCTCCGGATTATCCGACATTTTCGGGTATCCGACGATCAGCCCGCCTGTTTATGTCAGATAACCGAGACTCTACTGTACTTCAAAACAAAACTGAAATCAGAAGGAAGAAGAGGGAACAAGAACTTTTCCCACACATGGAATAAAGCTATAATGCAGTGGTTCTCAACCTGTGGGTCCCCAGATGTTTGTGGACTTCAGCTCTCAGAAGCCCCAGCCACTATGGTCAATGCTCAGGGCTTCTGGGAGCTGAAGTCCACAAACATCTGGGGACCCACAGGTTGAGAACCACTGCTATAATGTTTATATACCCCTGCACCCCCAATTAATTTTAGAAATGATGAAGATCATATGTGCATGTGCATAATGTATGTGAGAAGCAAAGTGGTGTAGGAATCTGAGTGTGAGGATCCATTGGGTGACCCTGAACAATTCACACTCTCTCAGCCTCAGAAGAAGGCAATGCCAAACCTCTTCTGAAGAAATCTTGCCAAGAAAATCCTATGATAGGATCATCATAAGTCAGAAGCAACTTGAGAGCACATAACAAACATATCAGAGGTAGTATGATGTAGTGGTTTGAATGTTGGATTAAGACTCTGGGAGATCGGGGTTTAAATCTCTACTCAGCCATGGAAGTGCACTGAGTGACCTTGGGCAAGTTATACTCTCTCAGCCACAGAAGAGGGCAAAGGAAAAACCTCTCTGAATAAAGCTTGCCAAAAAAAAGCCATAACTTCCCATAAGTCAGAGCTGACTTGAAGACACATAACAACAAATTTGGTATGTTATGTAAATTATTGTGCTTGAAATGTTTAAAGATAAACAATGGTTTGTTAAAATCAAGGCACTCAGTTTTGTGAAAAGCAGTTTAGTGCACAGTGACACCAGATGACAATTACAAATCGGAAGATAGAGGGATTCATACAGTTCACAGTACAATGTGGGCCACCCTAAATAAGACACCGACAAGTCTGGGAGAAAGGCCTCATGTAGATGGCACTGAGCCCAACTTTGTTTTGTATGCTTAGGCACTGTTATAAGCATAATACTAGTAACAGCCAGTGAACATGTGATGCTTCTGTTACCCTGAAAATCTATGGGTCCCAGAGGGACACCTCAATATGTTCCAAGTGATGGGGAAAGTAAACTCAACGGAGCACAAGCAACAGCAATGTGAGAGGCAGGGTAACTTGGCGAGATCTTTTACCCAGTTTTTATGGGGTCAGGCCCAGTCAGAAATCCCAAAAGGTCCAATGACTTTATTAAACAGAAGTAGCACTCATCAACGCAAACACTCACACAGACATCCAAGGGCTAAAGAGAAATAAAAAGTGGAAATAAGATAAAGGGATTGTTGAAGGATTTGTAGTTTGGGTGATACTGCACCTTTTCCTGAAGTCCTTGGTCCAGGAAGGCAGCGTAAGAATTGGAATTCAGCGAAAAGACGCTGAGGGAACCACACGGCTGCCAGGAGGAGGAATGGTCAGTTGGTATGACCAGGAGGTATCCAAAGAACTAGTCAAAAACGGGGACTATTTGTAGGAAACAATTACCTTGAGGGCAAATCCTCTCCCAGGGAGAACAACTGGAACAGAAACGGAACAACAACTTCACATCGGCACCTTGTTTGATATTGGAAGATAACAAGGTGTTACCCAAATATTAGGATCTTCCACCGCTTTGGGTTACAGTGTGAGTTTATGTAGATGGTCCTTGCCTGATAAAATTTTATTGCTTCCAGTGCCCAACTTTGTGGGAAAAACTCTTAATCCCTTCAAGTTGGCTCCTTAAAGGCTAAGGACTTTTTGTCCATCATGGCTTGACACAGCTTGAGGTCTCTTGTGGCTACGTGACTGGGGAGTTTACTGGCCTGACCTGGTTCTTTTGATTGTATGACTGTTGTTGCCTACGTGTTCATCTGGGTGACCTCTCAGGTGGATTGGATTAGGTTTTATATCAGAATTGTAGACCCCAGGACAGGGTTTACCAAGGGGGCAACGCTCCTGTCATGTTATGCACACATAAAGGAGATTTTATGAGTCTGCATGTGGGCACAGTAGTGGATATCATTCAATTGCTTAGCCACAGAAAAATGGGGTGGAAGAATTGAAGCATGGAGATCAGGACTGGAGTCCTCTCCATTCCCCTTCCATATCTGGGAAAGTTCACAGACACAACCCTTGCTCTGAGAGCTAATCCTTTGTTTTATGTCAGTTTTGAATTCCTCAACACTGCTGCTCCCATTTTTGGACATCTGTAGCACACACGTCTACTTGTTCACTCAGAAAATGTCTCTCCACTATTGCAGCACTTTGATATCACTAAAGCTGCCACGGCACCATCCTGGGGAATCATAGTTCTTGCAGTTTCTTCAGATATTTAGACTCTCTCCCAGACATCTCTAGTGCCAAATGACAAACCCTAGGACCCTGTGGACATAGCCACAGCAGCTAAACTGGAATCATAGCAGTATAATTGAGTACGGCGAAAAGAGTCTTAGTTCTTTTGATTTGTTGTCAGTTTTGACTAGTGCCCCTGTGTTTTTTACTCTTGCTTATTACTGATGAACAGGCACCAGTTTAGAACTAAAACACCTCTCTTGGGTTGAAGGGAACAGAAATAATAGCACTGAGTGTTATCAGTCTACCTATGGCACCAAACCCCAAAACTATGGCCAATCTTTCCCAATAATTTCATGTATATGTTAAATAGCAAGGGGGACACAACCAAGCCCCAAGGAAACGCTGCAGCCAATAGTCAAGGGATCAGGCAGGAGTTCCCTGGTACCACCTTCCTGATTTGCCTCTCCAGGAAGGAACGGAGCCACTGTAAAACCTCCAATTCACATCCTGACAAAGCAACCCAGAAGGATGCCATGGTCAATAGTATAGAATGCTGCTGAATGGCCGGCCCAACAGAACCAATAGGGACAGACTCCCCTTGTCCAGTTCTAAGAGTAGGTTATCCACCAAGGTAACTGAAGTCATCTCTGTTCTATAACCAAGCTCAACCAGAGATCGAAATGTTTCAAGATAATTCATTTAATTCTGGAACACTGGAGATGGGAGGCCACTGTGTAATCAAGGAAGATGATGTCAGCTACATCTACCTTTGCAAATTCAATGACGCTTGTAATGTACGTCTGTTTATCCAATATTGATCGTCTGGTCTTGGACTCATAAAATGAATTTTCGATCATTCATAGAGGGGAAAAAATACTTGTGTCTCCTTGCACTGGAACTAAAACTGTATTCTGAAACAGTGTTGCTTAGTGCCTTGGTTATTTCCTCCACAGACAATTGCAGTAAGCTCAGTGATTCTTCATCCTGTTCCATTTCCCTCATTTCTAATTGTCCTTTTCCAGCCTCTGCTTTTAACATTTTATTGATGGCCATCTGTTTAATTGAAAAGATATTTCCTTACACTAAACACAATAGGTTAACTTCTGAAATATTTATAGTTTTGGGTCCAAGTCAGGAAATTGAGTGTCCCAAAGAAATTTTTGTTTCAGCCTCCAGAGCCCCCTGACGTTTCAATAAACCTGTTGTCAAAATTTGGTGGTGACAGCAAGTGACTATGCAGTTTGCAAGCAAAATCTGATGATAAATACTACCACAGTTATTCCAATCAGCAATCAACTTGATGCTCCACTCTTGTCACTGTGATTACCAGTGCATACTCTTGGCCATCTCAAGAAAAATAAAAAAAAAGCAAGAAACAGAGGAAGAAAGATCAAGATGAGAGAGAAATGGTCTCTTCCACACTACACAATTATAGCACTTTGGTAATATTTTAACTGTCATGGCTGCAGGATACTGGGATCTTAAGTCTTGTGATGTGTTTAGAATTCTCTATCAGAGGACTACAGTGTCTCACCAAATTACTAATCCCAAGATTCCCTAGGAAGTATTTGTCACTATGGAAGTGGAAGTGGAATTATAATGGTATAATTATGTGAAGATCAGAGAGAAAGAAACCACCCACACATTCCCTGCCTTCACCTATGCATTGAATATACATGAAAAACACCTGTTTAAGCCATGTATTTATAACAGTTGTGACTATTAATGTTTTCATTTAAAAAAATAATGAAAAGTTTCCGTAAGTTTTCTTATTCTTCTGTATCCAGTCCCCTGTATCCAGCTACCCTTCACCTTCCATTTCAAGGAGGATATGGGGTTGGGAAACCTTTCTGTGCTTTCTGTGCTGCTGCCATTTCCCATATGAGGAGTGTGGGAGCTACACATCCCCTCTGAGATTTCTAACTCCAGAAAAGAGACAGCAGGGGATTTTTCCCTTCCCCAATTAACTCCTTAGTCAGGAATGTGAGTGAGATTTGGCCTCAGCAAAGGGAAAGAGCTCTGAGGATAGAAGAGGGCATCCCACCTCCCGACCCCTCACAGGTTAGATGGGGACATGCCACTGACCAGATTAGGCCCACAATCTGCAGGTTTAAACCTCCCTTACCCATGCATAGAATCACAGAATCATAGAAATGTAGAGTTGGAAAAGACCACGCGGGCCATCCAGTCCAACCCCCTGCTATGCAGGAACACCCTCAAAGCACTCCCGACAGATGGCCATCTAGCCTCTGCTTAAAAACCTCCAAGGAAGGAGACTCCACTACACTCCGAGGCAGCAGATTCCACTGCTGGACAGCCCTGACTGTCAGGAAGTTCTTCCTGAGGTTCAGGTGGAATCTCCTTTCCTGCAGCTTCAATCCATTGCTCCTTGTCCTGGTCTCTGGAGTAGCAGAAAACAAGCCCTCTCCTTCCTCTACATGGCATCCCTTCAAATATTTAAACATGGCTATCATGTCCCCTCTTAACCTTCTCTTCTGCAGACTAAACATCCCCAGCTCTCTAAGTCTATCCTCATAGGGCATGGCTTCCAGGCCTCTCACCATTTTGCATCATGGCCCCATTCTAGCTAGTGCCTCTTGTGTTTCCTTCTGAGTAAATACAGTTTTTTTAGTGTGTCATGTAGGTGAATCCTGGAACTTCTGAGTGGGAGATGAATTAAATGAGTTTGAAGTAGGATGGTAGAACCAACAGGTAGGCCAGATGCTGTCCATAAGCTGCATGAGGCTCTTCAGACCACAAGCTGTGACTTTTGAAGCACCTTCAAAGTCCCAGACCACCATAACATTTTAAAAACTGGATGACCTGTCACCCAAAAATTTCTAACCAAATGGCTCATAACCCAGCAAATGCAGCAGTTTTTCCCCCACCCACCCCAAATATTCTCACATAGCTAAACTCTCACCCACTCCACCAACAAAGAGACTATAACTGAAAATCAGCCCAAATTGAAACCAAAAGTGAGACTGTGCCCTGGAATGTCCCCCTAGTGAAAACTGGCCCCACCCAGTCTGTATCATTTCTGGTCTAATCAATGAGCCAGATGGGTCCTGCCTCTGATCTTATCCCCTATATTTGACACTGCCCTTCCCACAGCTCAGTTTTTTATACTTTTCAAATGTTTCCTCTGAAATGAGTAATGCATGGAGGAATTCCTGAGGGGGGTGCGGTTCCAACCTCCCCCTCCTTAATCTCTTCAACTCTGCTGTTCAACTGATCAAGGGAAACATCAGCAAAGTCAGGCTTTATCTGCTGTCAGGAAGCACATTGTTAGATCATATGTATTTTCTTGACAAAGGAAATAACTCACACCTTAGCTTTACCTTCTTGATTGTGTGCAGCACAATCCTGAGGAAGTTTATGGAGAAATCTCACTGAGTTCCTCTGGATTTATTCACAAATAAATGTGCTTGGGGTTGGTTTGATTAGGAACAATGTTTGCACAGAAGCAGCAGTCTATAAAGTGCCATGTTGCATTGAATCAATGGCCTCTTTATTTCTCTCTTTTGGTTTTCACTGGGGTTAGACAGCCACCTAAGGAAAACCTGCCAAAAGGAGAAGAGGACATATTCTGTGCCTTGGAATAAAAAGAATGAGAACTAAAGCCTAAAGGCTGGCCATTTCCAGAGATCAAGGACTGATTTTCAGATTCCACAATGAACATTTGCAGCACTTATGAAACTACAGTTGTGAAAACAGTCAGCTCTTCAGGATGAAAGACACATGCCCTCCAACATTTCACAGAAGAAAACCAGGGCACATGTGGCCAAGCAACATCATAGTGTGGTCAAGATGACAATGGTTATTAATCTATTAGAATAAACCATTTTGGGAATGGCAAAAAGAACATTCAAGATTCATCTGGGAAGGGAAAAACCCAAGCATAAATTGGAAAAATCTAACAGATTTAAAAGAGTGTGGTGAATGCAACCTTCCAGACCTTAAAATGTACTATTATGCAAGTGGTATAGTTTGGATGTCAGAATAGATTAAACTACAGAACAGAAGAGTATTGATGTTAGAAAGAGCTGATATCAGAATGGGCTGGCATGCCTATGTTTGGTATCATAAAGCAAAAGTAGACAGCGAATTCTCCAATCATTTCATACAAGGATCATACATGAGACTCTGGACTCAAATAAAGAAAAAAAAATACAACAAAAGCCCTACTTGGGTATCACCTCAAGAGGCATTTCTCAGGAGATGGGCTAACACTCAGTACAAATTGTTAACCTACAAACATCTGTTAGAGTTAGACAACTCACTTATACCACAGTTAAAGACAAGAGATAAATTAGATCAAATGGGTTTCTGGCTTTCATGGTTCCCATATAGACAACTACATGAAAGATATGACAGATTGAAAACTGGAAGGCTTCAATATAACAGAGATTCCCGATGAATTAGAGAAGGTAGTATTTGGTCCAACAGACCATACCATATCAAAACTGTATAAGTTTCTATTAAATAATAAATTAGAAGATGAAATGGTAAAGAATGGCATGATATCTTGGGTCAATAGCTTAGGTCTCGTAATTGAACTAGAACATTGGGAAACATCTTGGAAACTGTCTCACAGATTCACATTAGCTCAGAATCTTAAAGAAAGTTATGTCAAGATGTTTTATAAATGGTATTTAACACCTTCCATACTAGATAAAATGTGTAATACACACCAGAATGCTGGAAATGCCAAGAGAAAACAGGAACCTTTATACATATGTGGTGGAGTTTCCAAAAAATTAATAAATTCCGGGTGCAATTATATATAGCCCTAACTGAGATATTTGGAATTCCAACTTTGCCAGAATTTTTCTTATTAACTATGATTTAGAAGATAGATCCAAGAATTCTCAAAAAATATGGAGAGTCTTACTAATTACCACCGCTAGACTAGTATTGGCAAAATCCTGGAAACTAACAGAAATCCCCACATTAGAACAATGGATGTTTAAAATACTGGAGATGAAAGAAAATGATCTGCTCACCTCAAAAATTAATCAGAAATCTGATAAGATACTGAAAGAATGGGATCCAGTAATGAAATTCTTCTGTCAAAAATGGGGTAATGATTGAATAACTTAAATATGTTAAAATATATATCAGGAAGATTAAAACAATGGGAATCATTTCAAACTATGTTGTGGATAACATCTTGTTGTGATACAGAAGTTTTTTCTATACTAGCAACTTTGCTAGGATAGTAAGAGTAAATAAGTATAAGTATGTATTCTGTCAATATAACAGATTTGTAAATATGTAAATAAGGAGGAACTTATTTACATATTCACAGAGAGAGAGCAAAGATAAAAAATACATTAAAAGGAAGTTTAGGCAATATGTAGTTATTTCTCTTAAATTTTCAGGATGAGGTTAGGTTCAAACAAAATGAAGTTAAATTATAATATATATAATGTTTGTTGTTGTTAACGGTTATTGGTATGCTTTTTCTTTTCTAGAGTTTCCTTTCTATTTTTCTCTTTAATTAAGGCTACCATATTTGCTGGCATATAAGACACACTTTTTTTCTTAAAAATACCCTCTGAAAATGGGGTGCATCTTATACATTAGCAAATATGGTAACGCTAAAAATATAGGGAAGGGAGGAGGAGTGAAAGGTGTTCTCCCCTCCCAGGCAAAAGAGGAAGGGAGGGGGTAGTGGAAGCCTTGATCTATACTATAGGAACATAGATAGATGTTTCTACAGTTTCTCCTTACCTTCCCTGCCTCTCCTGTGCACTTTGACTCTGCTGGGAGTTTCTGCCCAAGCAAAACAGGAAGAGAGGGGTGGTGGTGCATCATTCTTTTCATTCCTCTCCTCCCCTAGTACAACACTCTTTTCCTTCCCTTCCTCTCCGGTGCATTTTGCTCACTAGAGAGCTAAAAAAGTTTTTCCTGAAAAATACTCCTTTAAAGTGAAGTGTGTCTTGTATGCCAGTGCGTCTAATACGCTGGCAAATACAGTACCTTAGATGATTATATCTTTTTTTCTATTGTCAAAAACGTTATTGGAAGATACTCGTGAATCTTAAAACGAACTAATGTCATTATGTATAATTCATCTGGTTCTATTTTTAATACTGATGTATTTTCTTAATAAAAAAGATAATTAAAAAATAATTAAAATCTAGAAGAACAGACGAGTTAGGAGAGGCTGCAGCAGCTTTGTTTTCCCTGAGCCTCCTGGGAAAGGCAAGATTTCTGCTCCTCTCTGCTCCTTCCTGCAAACAATTGAGTGCAAACAATTTTGCATTTTGAACTCAATTTGCAGAAACTGAAGTAGGCTGAGGACAAAGGGGGAAAGTAGAAAGAGGAGAGAGAATCTAGGACATTTTTGAAGCAATTGAAAATGTGGGATGATGGAGAATTAATTAGGACTGTCCCTGCCAGATTGAAGAGTATGGAGGCTCCCTACAGAGAAGACTACAGGATGGATTAGGCAGGGACTCTAAATTCTTACCAGCCTGGACATTTGCCCAGCAAGCATATAAAGCACAACTCAGTTCTGTATATGTCTGCTCGGGAATAAATCTGAGCAGAAGAGGCTTCCTGCCCTGCCCTGATATAGCATGGAAGTCAATGGGATTATCTTGGGAAAGTCACATTCTCTCATCCTCAGAGGAAGGGAAAGGCAAACCCCCTCTGAGCAAATGTTGCAAAGAAAATCCTGTAATAGATTCACCTTAGGGTTGCCAAAAGTCAGAAACAACTTGAAGGTATAACAACAACAACAATGTAACTGTGATTTAGGCATAGAACTTTGAGCGCTAGATATCCCTTTGTGATATCAAATAATTTGACCTTTCCATGCACCCTGGCTATGTTTGCCAGGATCCTGAGAAAAACAGACACAAGGAAGCAGCTGGTTAATGATGGGAATTCCAGCTTCCCCTCTTTTAGGCGAGCATTTCAAAGCTTGGCTGTGGCTCGGGATCTGGCCTTTCATCTCACAAGATACCTGATTCGCGCCCATAAATAAAAGTGTCCATTGATTGACATTTGGGCTGCATGATTGATATGTTTTGATCCACTTCTAAACCTTTTGGTGCATTTCAAAGTAAACTTTGTTCTCAAAGTTTATGACATGAATCACAGGCACAACTTTATAAAAACCCCTGGTTTTGATAGTTCAGTGAGCTGCTTTTTCAGTTTCACCTCGTCTTGCTGCCAGTTTTGCATAGCGAGCTCCCCAGGAAGTTTCATTGTCTTCAGCTGCTTAAGACTACAAGAATAGGTCATATTGCTTATTTCTAGATTCATTTCTATTTTCTATTTCTTATTTAGCTAGTGGTGTGATTGTTGTCTTTTTTGTTTACTTTTCAATAAAATATTAATTGGCTTATTCTGACTTTGTTTGGCTCACTGATTTGACTCTGTAGACATAGAGCACAAGGTCCTGCTGACGTTACGCTGCCTCTTGTAAAGTTAAAGCAGTGCTCTGAGCTGATTTCCCCAATTTTGTGTTAATATTTGGTCATTTGGGCATCCTTCTCAGGACCCCAGAAAAACAGGGTAACAACAACATCAACAACAACAGATATTATTTACCACCTGCTTTGGGTTCCATACTGAAACGAAAAGAACTCCACGAAAGCTCCCTGTCCTTTTTCATAGGGATTTTCCCCCCAACACATGACAGATGGAGCAGGTGGTCTGCTGCTTTAAAAGCAGGAGACAGGCAAACAAGCCAGCTGAGAAATCATAATTACTGCTGGTGTACAAAAGCAACAAATTGTATTTACTTTTATCCTTCAGTGCTTCTGATGGTCTCGATTAAATTTGCACAGCTGTTGCGCTCATACTGTATGTTCCACATAGGAATAATCAGTGGAAGCAACAGGTGCTTTGGGCCAGTGCTTCTTGGGTGGCGAGATCTACAAGGATGATTTGGGGGCAGGAGCTGGATTATTTTCTCCCCTCACCTATTTACCCATTCCCAACTGCCCTCCCCCAAGCACGTTTTCTTGGTGTTGGCTTACCAACATGTACTGCAAAAAGGTATCAATGTTTAGGGGATTTTGATTTTGTCATAATAACAGAAGTAACCATCCTTGGAGCGTCTTGAGACATCTCTTTTGTTTCCTCTGTGGGTTCCACTGGCTGCTCCACAGTTTCTATTTCTTCTGATTCGGTATAAGTCAGCATTCTGCTGTCACTGTTTGAATCACAACTTCTCTTCTGGGGGGAAATGGGGGAAAATGGGCAAGGAATGTTAACGGTAGGATTAGGAAATCTAGTTGGGATCCACATTTGCTCAAGGGACAGCTGCTAAGGCCTGACAAAATAAGAAAGAAAGATTACAGTATAGGGTACCTCATGGCAGTTTGGCAGAACCATAGGCAATGAGTTCAGTAATGGTTCTTGGCCATATTCATAGAGAATGAATTGCTAGCTAATGACAGCAGAGGTCTGATTTACAGGAGGTTTGCTGAAGAATATAGAATTCAAATATTCTATGATGCTGTCCCCATCTTCAAGAAGGGGAAAAAAGAGGACCCAAATAATTATCGCCCAGTCAGCCTGACATCAGTACCCGGAAAAATCCTGGAGCAGATCATTAAGCAGTCAGTTTCTAATCACTTAGAAAGCAAGGCAGTAATCACGAGAAGTCAACATGGATTTCTCAAAATTAAGTCATGCCAGACTAATCTTATCTCTTTTTATGATAGAGTTACTAGCTTGATAGATGAAGGGAATGCTGTGGATGTAGCATACCTCGATTTCAGTAAGGCCTTTGACAAAGTTCCCCCTGACATTCTTGCAAAGAAACTAGTAAAATGCGGGCTGGACAGGGCTACTGTTAGTTGGATTTGTAATTGGTTGACCGACCGAACCCAAAGAGTGATCACAAATGGCTGCTTCTCATCCTGGAGAGAAGTGACTAGCGGGGTGCCACAGGGTTCTGTCCTGGGCCCGGTGCTGTTCAATATTTTCATCAACAACTTGGATGAAGGAATAGAGGGCATGCTCCTCAAATATGGAGATGACACCAAATTGGGAGGGGTTGCTAATACGCCGGAGGACAGGATCAAAATTCAAAAGGACCTGGATAGATTGGAGAGCTGGGCCAAGGCTAACAAAATGAAATTCAACAGAGAGAAGTGTAAGGTCCTACACTTAGGTAGAAAAAATGGAATACAGAAATATAGGATGGGGGACACGTGGCTGGATAGCAGTACATGTGAAAGGGATCTAGGAGTCTTCATAGACCACAACCTGAACATGAGTCAGCAGTGTGATGCGGCAGCCAAGAAAGCCAATGCAATTCTCGGCTGTATCAATAGGAGTATGGTGTCTAGATCGAAGGAGGTACTGGTACCACTCTACTCTGCTTTGGTTAGACCTCATCTTGAATACTGTGTCCAGTTCTGGGCACCCCGATTCAAGAAGGACCTGGTCAAGCTCGAGCAAGTCCAGAGGAGGGCGACCAAAATGGTGAGGGGCCTGGATGACATGCCCTATGAGGATAGACTTAGAGAGCTGGGTATGTTTAGTCTGCAGAAGAGAAGGTTAAGAGGGAACATGATAGCTATGTTTAAATATTTGAAGGGATGCCATGTAGAGGAAGGAGAGGGCTTGTTTTCTGCTACTCCAGAGACCAGGACAAGGAGCAATGGATTCAAGCTGCAGGAAAGGAGATTCCACCTGAGCCTCAGGAAGAACTTCCTGACAGTCAGGGCTGTCTGGCAGTGGAATATGCTGCCTCGGAGTGTAGTGGAGTCTCCTTCCTTGGAGGTTTTTAAGCAGAGGCTAGACGGCCATCTGTCGGGAATGCTTTGAGGATGTTCCTGCATAGCAGGGGGTTGGACTGGATGGCCTGTGTGGTCTCTTCCAACTCTACACTTCTATGATTCTCTGATTCTATGATCAACCACATCTCCTGTTGATGAGTTACAATCATAAAATCACAGAATTGGAAGAGAGCACAAGGGTCATCCAGTCCAACCCCCTGCCATTCTAGAATAAGCAACCAATCACTCCCAACAGATGGCCATCCAGTCTCTCTTTTGAAATCTCCAAAGAAGAAGATGCCACCACACTCCAGCACAGTTCATTCCACTGTCAAACTGCTCTCACTGTTACAAAGTTCTTCCTAATGTTTAGGTGGAATGTCTATTCCTGTAGTTTAAATCCACTGCTCCATGCCCTAGTCTCCCAGGGTATTCCAGATGAGCAGAACAGGAATCTGGTTCTTTAGACAGGGACCAAAGCCTGAGACCCCTCCACTGCAGTGACTTATGCTATAGGCCAGATGGAGATCAATCCACCCACCTGAGAGCTAGAATGCTGCATGAATGTGGGGTAGGGGGGACATGAACTATCATTTTGGCCTCACTGCTATTCTTTCACTTCTTGTTGTTCTACTTGACTTTAGTATCTCAGTTTATTGTGCTTTCTTTAATTCGGCTTCTGCTGATATATTTTGCTGGCTTTCCCACTGGACAGGCAGTTGCCAGAGCTGTTCATTGTTCACGGGAGGGCTCAGAAGTATCCTTCACTCCCTGATGCTATCTGTTTTAATATACAAAATGTATTTTAAGTTACTGTTTTAAATTTTCACGTTTTCAAAATAGTGTTTTAATTGAATGTAAAAGTTAATGCTTTTTAAAACTTTTGTACTTCATATTGTTTTAACTGCTCTGTTTCCATTTATACTGTAAGCCACTCTGAATCCCATTCAGGAGTTAAGTGGGATTTAAATAACATAATCAATCAATCAATCAATGGCCTTATAAGTGCCCAGAACATTCCCAGGACAATGCGCCCAGAACACTCCCAGGACAATGGCAGTGCATTAGGCCAGATGAGCATGCATGAATATGAGAAATGACATGCAAGAAACCAGGTGGTTCTCTCTTAATTCCTCTTTCTATAGGGAACAGAGCTTTCAGACATGGGTTCACTTCCCTTCCTGCTTGGCCTGTTTCTGAATCATTCTGATGTGGCTTTAAATTAAAGGGAAGTGTATAGCAACTATTCATTATCATTATGAGAAAGAACTATCCATCGTCTAGCTTAGGAGCTTCTAAGGTAGAAGCTTTGCCTTCTCCCACCTGGGGAGTGAGTTTCCAAAGAAAGCTTGGGCAAGGATAGCCCAGAGACAGGGATACAGAAAATTCTTAGTCTCATTTCGTGAAGGGCTTGTCCTGACTGGCCAAAAGCCTTGGGATTGGCTGACAGCCGCATTCGCACTTATCAGATTTTTTTTAAAAAGTTCTGTATGACTTCTTTTTCTTTTTTCTTTTTTTGTCTATTTCTGGTGAATTTCTGGGACAAGCCTTCACTTTCGAAACTCAGGCCAGGAGGCGGATGCAACTGGCTGTGGGGTTTTTTCCCCTCTTCCCGCTTTTAGGGCTCCCTGGAGTTTATGGTGCAGTCTGCCATTAATTCCCATGTCTGGCTCTGGTGTTTCATCCTTTCTTTGAACCTACATTCACAACTTTGTCCAAAATACTGTTGTCAGTCCCAAGTAGGGTAGATGGTAACCTGGCAAGTCAACACTTGTGTAAATTCCATTGACTCAAGGGATCTACTATAGCTAGGACTAAAAGCTAGATGAGACCTTTTAAGTCTTGCTTTTTCTATTGACAATAATGGATTTCTGTGTATTTTCTTTTCAATTGCACATATTTTAAGGTGATTAGTTTTACAATCTATGCATAATTTAGAATGCATTTTGTTTCTTCAAAATGTAGCCCAAGCTGTGCAGATATGAACGTTTAAGAATGGAGACTGGGATCCAGTTAACTAAATTTCCCCCATTACTGTTTCATATTCACAATCACTATTTAGTTCACAATTTTGACCCTACTGCCATAATCTCCCCCTATTCCAAACCTACTGTACCAAACATCAGCTGCATGGGGAGAAGGAGCTCCATTCTGCCAGTATTAGAATCATGGTTGAATGGTATTTATGTCAGGTTTGGGGGAGTTAGGTCAGGAGAAGTTACTTAGTTAAGCATATCTAACTAAGCCCCTGATAAAGGATTCCAGTCAGATATTTAGTCTCAGAACAATTCTCGGTAGCTGCAAAGTAGGAATTTTCAACGTTCATTAAGGAATGTCAAACTAATTCTTTTCCATCCTTTTTGAGAGATGCTTCACATAAAGGCTGGATTGACCCCTTTTATTTTCATTCTGTAAAGCTCCATGCCAAGTCTGTCATCCACCCTCATGTCAAGAGAATCCCCTCTAATCTGGATGGTCCCACAGATTTTGCCATTCTGTTAGTGACTCTGTATAAAGCAACATGTTTACTTAGAAATGTGAGCAAGCTCACTGCCATTTTGCTAATGGAAGGCTATGAACCAAACAACCCAGGGGAGGAAAGTGAAGCAGCTTGTATACAGAGCTACAAAATTTCAGAGGAAAGCCCAAGTACAAAATGCCTCTATGAAAATCAAGTGTTGTAAAGCAGGCACACATTTCACCTGTTGATTGCACAAAAAGCAGCAGCAGACCTGCCCTGTGTTGACTTCCACATAAATACCACTGCCATCAGCCCCCTGATTATTCTCTGACTGAGTGGGATCCATCTGGGCAGATTGAGGGGAACCCCTGAGATTTGGAGAGCCAAACCTGCAAAGATCATTAATACCAGTCACAGCTGGTGGCTTCCATACTAGTAAAGTGTTAGATCTGGGATTTGGGATTTGGTCTGAATTTTGGAGGACATAGGCAAAGTTCTAGGGAAAGGGCTCAGCTACCATTTGGACTGGAGCCCAGAACACATTCATGGCCCCCCGACATGGAAGTCACAAGCCATCACTGTGTTACCACGGCAATCTGGTCTGGTCCTTGGTGAACTAAGATATCATTTTGATATCATAATTCGGCCCTTTTTCCTGCCACCAGCTAAGTGTTTGTAAGGCTCCGCCGAACAAGCGCGATGCTAGGCATGGGTGATAGTTGTAAAACACCAGATATAGCCAGTTCCGCTTCAGGGGGAAGCCGCCCTACACAAACACCTTGATTGCAAGACAAAGAGGACTCTTTGCCTGTGAAAACACCCTGGCAAGCCAGGCACTTAACGGCCAAGCTAGCTGCATCTACACCTCAGCTATGCTATTGTCAATTCGGTTCATAATTCAATCATGCAAATTCCGACCTTTCGGAGCCTTTGTCCCCAGACCAAAACTCATTGTTCTCCTGTAAAGACCAGTCTAGCCTGCGGTTGTTCTGTTCCTATAAAAGATGCCCCGTTTTGAGAGCTCTTCGGAACTCTCGTCGGACCTAGCTGAAATCACTAGCTGAAACCACTTGCTGAAATCACTTGAAGCTCCTTTTGGATCTTCTTCCTCACCTCGCTGCCACTTGGTTCCACAGATTCTCCTCGGTCTCCACACCGGGTTTCCTTCCTTCTCTTCAATTGGTGTCTCCAGGACTTCGGACAGGTGGCGTATAGCTTATTTCTCCAAAACTCTCCTTCTTTCCTCTCTCGTTAGGTGTGCTTGAGTTTTATTATTTCCTTTTGCTTAATAAAAACTGTTAGTATTTTGAAACTGCTTGATTTCTCACTGACCTGAACCGGTATACATAGGATAAAAAATCTCGCTGCGTTGCCCCGCCTCTCGTTAACCAAGAGAGTGCTCCAGCTAATTTTCCCATCTTGCTTGTTGTTGCTGGTTATTTGGGCGCCCCTCCCAGGACCCCCAGTTTACAGGGTAACAACTGGCCAGTACCATCCGCCCAAACTCTTAAAAATGTGGGGCACTGACAGCTAGTTGGGCAAGTGTTGGTGAGGGCGAGTGGGCATGACAACTGATTCACAGACATGGCATTTTAAGAAGCACAGTTTAGCCACTTTTATTATGGAAACCGGGGAGGGAGAGAGGGAAGAAAAGAAGGAAGTGGATGTGGAAGGAAAGAAGGGTGGGTGAGATTCATTGTTTCCAACCAAAAAAGCAGGGATACCTGCAGACTTATGCTTTAAGTAGTATGGCCTAGGAAGGGCCAATAACATATATAGATCTGAAAGTATTCCTTCACAAACACTGGGATGCAGCAAATTTCTATAAATTTCTTTAAAAACATGGTTTTATCAGTTGAGAGACAACAACCCAGTCAGAAAGACTGATTCTGCATCTGGCATGACCTATAAAGAACCAGTAATTAACATACAGCCATGAGCCCATTTCTCCATGCACATGTGTGGATCCCAATGGGTGGAGATTGACCAGCAGTGGTAGCTGGGGGCTCCCATATCAGTGGGATGGTCAATCCATTCTGGGGTTTTGATACCTTTAAAGAAGCTCTCTAAGATGTTGAACAGTTTGAGGACACAGTCCAGCAACTTAGACTGCTCCTTTAAAAGCCTGGAGTGGACTCATCACCCTACTGACATGGAAGTCCCCAGCCACTACTGTCCATCAGAGGGTCTCTGGCCTAATCAAGGAGGATGGAAAGGAGGCATCTTCAAAACTGAGCCATTTGGTAAATGTTGGGTTTTACCAGCTGGGGGTGAGACAAGACTCCAGCCTGAGAAGATTGTCAGATTCTGCCCATGCATCCTGATGGCAACACCGAGCACCCTGTTTTGGCCCATATGATTGCCTGAACATAGACCATTGGTAGGTATCTGAATAATTCATGCTTGGATCAGCAAGAATTACTGACACTGGCAGCTGTGGGATCCAATGCCAATGGGGCTGTGAATCCATTCCAGGCTTTGGCCTAAGCTCCATCTTGAATGCTTTCTTTGAAGTTCAAATTATAAGAGTGAAAGGGAAATCAGTGCCCTAAAACTGATACAGAAACTGCCAGCTGCCACTGGTTGCTAACTTCCAGTTTTACAAAAATAGAAAAAAACAAGAAGCAGGCTTCTGAGTAGTGTCCACATGACACTGGTCAGATCCCACACCGGACTACACTTCTAAGTATTTGTTCCTCCTTGTTGGAGTATTTGTTCCTCCTAGTTGGTGGGGAAACACAGAAGGAAGTGGCTGGATGAGTTGAAAAGGGGAAGAGAGCTGGAGCTGAAGAGGAACTGCAGTTGCCGGGGCCAAGGAAGAGGCCCTTCTCACCTTGGATAAGGGCTTCAGTGCTGCACTAAATGTTGCAGAAAGAATACTGAGCAGCACAGGCAGAAAAGTCCTCCAATCAGGCCCTGAATCGACACCTCATAAGATGCATGGAACTTTGGGTCAATGTAGATGTGTCCAGTTTCTGTACAATTGGTATTGTTGTTCTAGACAGATAGATAGACAGACAGACAGACAGGCCCTATAAAACCCAGGAAAAAGTATACCAGCATAGTTCTGCAACTTTCCCCTGACCCTGGCTGGCAGCTCTTAAGCCCCTGGAAGGGCCATTGCCACTGCTGCTTACCAAGGAGGAGGGGAGAAAAGGTTGTGGTGGAGTATTTAGACCATGAAGTAGAAGCTCAAGTCAGCTTAAGGTGGGAGCAAGAAAAGAGGGTGCAGATGCACCGGTCTGTCTGATTATCCCCTTGAAGTATACCCATAATAGTTACTTTGGGGGTGGTGAGAGGGTGTTCTGTATGACAGAAGTATTCTCCCTTCCCACATCTCATCATACTGTTTAGCATTTGAAATAACACATGATTGCAGGGGGAGCTACTTCTCCAGTTTTACCACTCCCATGTCTGTCCACAGGCACACACACTAGAATTGTCAGGTGAAATAACTTGAGACAGGGCTCCTGTATCTTTGTTGTACAGAAGAGGGGATCCTCCAGTAGAAAATGGAGATAGCCCATTGTGAAGAATTTGGAAGGCACTTTGCAGGTAAACTCGCTCAAACCTGATGACTTGGATGCTGTAGTTCCAGGAGATGTAACCTTGGCTCCTGCTTGTCCTGTGTTATCAGATACTTTTCAGTATGTGCAGCCTGAAGATGTGACAGGATCCTTGGGCTGGTGAAAGCCACCACATGTGCACTAACCCTTGCCCTTCCTGGCTCATCAAACAGGCCAGAGGGGGACTGGCTGAGGGGGTGAAGGGAGTAGTCAATGCTTACTTATAACAAGGAAGAGTTCCAACTTTCTAAATGAGGCAGTTGTGAGGCCTTTGTTGAAAAAGCCATCCCGGAATCCCTCTATAATAGATCACTATTGGCCAGTGTCTGACATACCATTCTTGGCCAAGATATCAGAAGATGTGGTGATCTCCCAGTTCTAGAGGTTCCTGTATAAAATTGATTATCTAGATTCATTTCAGTCTGGTTATGGAACAGAAGCAGCTTTGGTCACTCTGGTGGATGACCTATACTGGAAACTAGACGGGAGGAGCATATCTCTGTGGGATCTGCTGGACTTCTCAGCAATTCAGTATCATCAACCATGGTAAGCTTCTGGGTTGCCTTGCTAGGACAGGACCTGGAAGCATTGTTTTACAATGGCTCCATTCCTTCCTGGAGTGGCAAACCCAAAAGGAGGTGCTGGGAGACTCCTGTTTGACCCCTTGGCGGTTGGCCTATGGGGTCCCTCAGGGTTCTGTTTGGTTTCTCATGCTATTTAATATGAAACGTGAAATAGCTAGGAGAGGTCATCTGGAGTTTTGGAGTGTGATGCCATCAGTAGGCAAAGGACACTCACCTCTACTACTCTTTCCCATCCTAGTCCACAGAGGCTTAGTCCTAAACCAGTTTCTGTCATCAGTAATGGACTGGATGGGAGCAAACAAATGAAAATTTAATCTAGACAAGACAGAAATGCTCCTAGTTAGCTGAAAGCCAGATCAGTAAACAGGGATTCAGCTTGTGTTAGAAGGGGTTATACTCTACCTGAAGATGCAGGTTTGCAGTTTGGGTGCACTCCTCAGCTCAACTTTGAACATGGAGGCCCAGGTTTCTGATGTGCCCAGGAGTGTCTTTGCACATTTAATGCTTGTGCACCAATTGTGCCCATTCTTTGAGATGTTGGATCTGGCCACAATGGTACATGCCTTAGTTACATCTTGTCTGGACTACTATAACACACTCTACATGGGGCTGCCTTAGAAGAATGTTCAGAAACTTCAGCTGGTCCAAAGAACTGCAGTCAGAGTGTTAACCGGAACAGGTTACAGGGACAACGCTACTCCCCTATTATAACAGTTCCACTGGCTGCCAGTCTATTTCTGAATACAATTAAAAGGACTGGTTATGACCTATAAAGCCCTGTATGGCTCAGGTCCAGACTGTCTGGAGGAGAGACCCTGCTATCAGCCCCACTACCATACAAGCAGTAGGGGAAAATTTTCCCCTTTCGTACTTGGGATTAAGTATGGAGGCATCAGTGAAAGGAAAAGAAAAGGAATACGGATGGCCAGTAACAATTGCTTTAAAAATGCTCTGCTCAGTGGTGGATCTTTGAAATCCCTACTTAGAATGATAGATTTCTTCAGTATCCCCAAAGTGGATAGCCCTCTGAGTACAAGACATGTTCAAAAAGAAAACAGCCCTTCAAACAAGAGGACTGGCCTCTGTTAAGTAGCACATGGGGCCACCCTGATTTTGAAATAACAACTGTTCACACACAGAGACACAAGTCTTTTGAGCTGTTGCCAATCTTTGCAAAACACAACTTTTCCAACCACTTCAATTTTGTTTCATTGTACTATTGTTATATTTTTTTAAAAATGTCCTCACATTTGTATTAGTTGCATTTCTGTTTATTTACATTTCTAGCATTGGGTGTGTGAATAAGAAAAACAAAGCTTTCATATTTCAGTCTCACTGGTATTATTTCCAGCTACTGGCTTCCATGTCGGTAGGGTGGTGATTCCATTCCAGGTTTTTACCTATAGTTTACAAACACTATCTGAATCTTCATTTTGAGCCAACATTTCAATGTTTGGACTGAAACCCAGAGCAGAAGCTAGGCACAGAGCAAGCCAGGTAGAGTCTATGAAGAAGCAGGTGGCCACATCCTACAGCTCTGCTTCCTCCCCACTCATTCTTCAGTAGAGCCAGGACAACAGATAGCTGAAAAGCCCATTGGCATGGTGAAGAAATGGATGGGCCGCTGCCAGGACGGGGTGGGGATGAGAGGGTTGTATCAGTCCCCTGTGTGTGCCTCACTTACCAAACTTCTGAGGTAAAAAATAAATAAATTATTTCATTGTCCCAAATAGCTAACAGCATTCTTTTCTTTCTTTCTTTTTTCTCTTTTATTAAAAACTCCAAAGGACAATACAAAGTAAAACATGGTACAGAGACAATACAAAGTAGAAAAAGGGTACAACAAGAATCACTACCATGGAGTGCTCAACCAGAGTTCTGAACCGCATGGTGAGAGCTCCAGTGTACGTATGGTGTGTCATTCATAAGCGAACAGCATTCTAAAAGCATCAAGGGGGAAAATTGGCTATTTAGGGAGACAGTTTAGCAAATGGACCACCACAGACAGCCTGTTTCAGTCCCACACAGGCCTTTGTTAAATAACAAGATCTGAGTGTCAAGGAGAGGGAAAGGCCCATAGGAAAAGCTGCTTTAAAAGGAAACAGAGGCTGTAAATGCAGGAAAATGATCAATGGCACCATGGAGGCTTGAGAGGGTGATCTTGGCCGCCTGGGGGTGAAATAAGCAAGGAATCTGCCAGAATGAGGAAGAGAGGGACACACGTGCTGTCCCTGGTGCCCCACTGCATGAGATGATCCTATGACTTCATGGGAGAACCAGCTTTGGCCAGTTGTTTTGTTCACATGCTGATTAAGTCAGGCAGAAGCTGACTTAAGACTGAAAAAAACGTTGACTAAGCTGCAATGCGATCTATCTTGTGAGCTGAATCACAGGGAAGATACAGAAACTCAAGCTGTAGGAATTTTAAAAATGCTAATTTTGAAGCAATAGTTTTAATCCTTCTCTTTTTGAGTGTGGGTGGAAATTCAGGCACCACAAATAGATCACCAATAAGGGGCCATCTCAAACATGAATTTTAGTAATACAACCATTATAGGGTCAAATGTAGAGCCTTTCTCATTATTACGAGCTGAAGCAAAACTCTGCTTGTAGACCTTTCTGTTAGTCTGCAAATATATTGAATAGACACATGTGAAAGGGATCTAGGAGTCTTAGTGGACGACAGGCTGAACATGAGTCCACAGTATAATGTGGCAGCTAAAAAAGCCAGTGCAATTCTGGGCTCCATCACTAGGAGTATAGTGTTGAGACTAAGGGAAGTAATAATACCATTCTATTCTGCCATGGTTAGATCTCACCTGGAATACTGTGCCCAATTCTGGGCACCACAATTCAAGAAGGATATTGACAAGCTGGAACATATCCAGAGGAAGATGATCAAAATGGCAAAGGGTCTGGAAACCATGCCCTATGAGGAGCAGCTTAGGGAACTAGTTATGTTTAGGCTGGTGAAAAGAAGGTTAAAAAGTGACATGATAGCCATATTTAAATATTTGAAGGGATATCATGTTGATGATGGAGCAAGCTTGTTTTTTGCTCTCCAGAGATTAGGACATGGAGCAATGGATTCAAATTACAAGAAGAGAGATTTCACCTAAACATCAGGAAGAACTTTCTGACAGTAAAAGACATTCAGTAGTGGAATATCCTGCCTCAGAGTGTGGTGGAGTCACCTTCCTTAGTGGTTTTTAAACAGAAACTAGATGGCCATTTTCTACTAGTGCTTTGAGTGTGTGTCCCCGCATGGCAGGGAGTTGGACTTGATGGCCATTGTGGTCTCTTCCAGCTCTGATTCTGTGATTCAATATGTCAGTATTCTACACTGGCTTCTCAGTTTTGTATGTATAAGTAATGCCTCTTGGCTCAACCCTTGCTCCAGCTCTCCTTAACAGCTAGCAGCCAGATTGGGCAGAGAAGATGCCAATTACATCACAAGGAAAAGGATGTTTCCAACTCTGCTCCCACCAGTGAAGCTGTGACAATCAGAAGCAGAACCCCTACTGCAAGACCTTGTCACAGCCTCACTCACAGATGGGAGAAGGTTGGAAAGATCATCTTCCTTGCACTTTGATTGGAAGCTGAATAGACCTTCTTTGCCCGATCCAGCTGCCGGCTATTAAGGTGAACTTTGATAGGGGAATTTACATAGTTTCACAGTAAAACCACACAGTCTTATTGAATACAAAGCAGTTACATATCTATATCTCTTAAGTTGTTAATCTGTAACTACACTAATGAATGACAACCTTTATTTCAATATGTCAAAAAGCATTGCTTCACAAAAAGAAGCAGCTTTCTTACAAGTCAACTATAAGAAATATCAGATGGGGGAAGTAGAAATAATAGTGTAGTGGAACAAAGAAGGAAGGAAAAAATTTGTTTAATTTTAGAATTAATTTTAGATTTTATGACTAAACAAGGGGTGATACAGCCAGTAAATGATGAGCAAGAGGGAAAAATCTGCCCCTGTAGGAAACTCTGAACTTTTGAAGCCACGTGGGAGTGGAACAAACAAAACATTTTCATATTCCCCTACAGCACTAGAGGAAAATCCCTGCTTTTTAAAACAAACTAACTCCTGGAAAAATGCTATCATTATTTGCTGGTGTGTGTGTATGTGTGTTACTGGCACTGCTTTAAAATACTTGTCAATATGTTCAACTAAGACATTCACTGGAGTTCTTGCAGAATTAGCTGCCTCAGCCAAATACGTAAATACTAAATGTTAAACTGCTGAGCAGGCACCCAGGTTATCCTGTTGCATGTGTTTACATGTGCAAGTATGTGCCCTATCTATTAGCTATGAAACAAGATCCCCAAAGATAAAGATACTTCATTGGCTACTGAATTCAGGATTATCTGTGCCATTGTATTTCCAATCTCTACGTGTGGTTGTGAAAGCTGGAGAGTGAAGAATCTGGATGGAAAAAAAATCAAAACTTTTGAAATGTGGTGCTGGAATAGAGTTTGGTGGATAGCCCAGACTTCCAAAAAAATGGGTCCAACAGCTAACTAAGCCTGAACTGCCCCAGAAGCCAAGAGGACTAAACTGAGACTGCTGTACTTTGGACATATTGTGAGAAAACATGATTCCCTAGAAAAGACAATATAAGTTTGCTTTTGGGTCACCGTTAACTGGAAATAACTTGAAGGCACACAACAATAACAAAGGTGGAAACGAGGAAGGCATGGCCCTGAATTTACCACAGCAGGGGCTGTTGATAACAGGCAGGTCTCCCATTCATGAGGTTGCCAAAGCCGACTTGATGGCAATCAACACCAACAATAACAACTCTGTCTATGTATCTCCCTATTTCTATATCCATCTATACGCATATTCAAAATTCCATGCTATGCCTTTTCTTTCATGCACCACATAAACTCCAGCCCACTTAATAAATGTTGTGGACTGTGTTTAAAAAGCAGCTCTGAAATTGCCCATTCTAATAAACATTCTCAGGATTTGTTTTCGGAAAAAAATAGCAAAAATAGTAACAAGAACTCTGTTAGAATCAGGTCAAGAGAGAGAAAAGAGAAGAGAACAACCCCTAGGAATATGTTGCAGAAGGGGAGAAGGAAGATATCTGGTGTCTCCAGATAGAAGACTCCTAGCACAAACAGCTATCATGTTTTTCCTTAGGAAAATAATTTTTTCTGGTTAAACAGAGAAGATGGAAGAAACAGGAAGGCAACAGGAAGGCTGCAAACAGAAAACTACAGTACAGGAGTCTACTGTACAACTGAGCCAAGGGGGAAGGCTGGTTGCATCCCAGAGGTTTTCCCTAGATCAGCAGACTTGGCGTAAGAATACAAGAGGTAGGTGCTTTCAGAGCATCCCTGTTTTTAATCTGTGATTAACTGGAAGGCACAGAACCAAATACACAAATACCTGGCATCCAGACCCAAAGATTGAAGGTGATCAGTATCAGAGGGCAGCGGCACCCCCACCTCTTCAAAGTTACCTTGCATTTTCCTGGGAAATGGGTTCTCCCTTCCTAGAAAATGTGAAATAGCCCACTCAGAAGTCGCCAGGAACATCGCGAAATGGAGAGCAAAAGCCGTTTCCTTGGTTATTCCCAAACAGAAGAGAAAGGGAAAGATTTTGAGCAAGAACACAGCACAGCCACTCTCCCGGTTTCGATATGGTACACACCATGGCCAAATATCTAAGGCAAGAAGATGAAAGGAGACATTTCGAAGGAGCAAATACGTCATTCGTTGCCCGGAAATGTTAAGCTTCTTCCTTCTCAAGAGTCCAGAATGTGCAGTGGGAGCCATCCGAGACTGCCATCTAGTGGGCA
Organism: Iguana delicatissima; assembly: GCA_948472985.1. Taxonomy (NCBI): domain Eukaryota; kingdom Metazoa; phylum Chordata; class Lepidosauria; order Squamata; family Iguanidae; genus Iguana; species Iguana delicatissima. The sequence goes on along the minus strand of CAOKZL010002480.1, from coordinate 224,719 downwards.
CACGGTAGGAGCACGAAGGCTGGAAAGAGAGCACCCTGGAGATGATCACAACAAAAGCGTTATATTGCCCCATCACATTTTGTGTCCTTCCAAATATGGTATTTCTTTTCCTGTCAGCATTTAAAAAAGTTATTTCAGTTATTCCTACAGCAATCCTATTGTTCCTACAAAGTAGTCATTATTAATATTTTCCCCATAAGGTAAAAGTGAGCAACTGCCTTCAGTCGGGACACAGAAGAGACCCCCTACCAACCTAGGGGGCAATGCCCCCCTGCTGCCCCCCACCACGCCTGGCCATGTGCAACAAGGACTGTTTTAAGATGGGCAATTCCATTTCAAAACAATGGTGGAGGCAGGCCTTGTATTAAATGGGGACTCGTTCCCAAAGCCTCTTGCAATCATGAGATCTGGAAACACTTTCTAAAAGTATAACATCAAAGAAGAATCTGTGGCACGTGTAAATATGTCTCAGATACAGGGTGCCCACCTTTGTTTCAAGTGAGTCAAAACGGCCCTGGGTCCAAGGAAAGCAACTAAGGTGGCACTGAGGGCCACATTCAGACTTGTGGAATGATTTGATGGCCACACCTTTCCCGTTTTTATTTTTATAAAAATTTTCCTGTAATTAATTATTTTTAATCTTTAAAAGTTTATTAATTATTTTAATTAATTATTCCTTATTCCTTAATTATTATTAATCTGATAATATAATTATAAAGGGAAAGGGGAAAAATCTGTGTCACAAATGAAAATGAATTTTTTGTTAAAGAATGTACTTATTTTTTGTTTTTTAAAGTTATTTTAATTAATCACTCCTTAGCAATTACTTCTGATTAGTCTTATAATAGTGTACTAAAGAAAAAACTTCTGTGTGTGTCACGAAAGAAAATGAAATCAGTTCATTATCTCACTGATGCAGACTTCCTAACAGGTCCTGGGATATCTGCTCCTCTATGGCTCAGAGACACTTGGTGGGCAGATAGTTTTCCACCACAGAGCTCAGGAGTTGCCTAGAGATCCTAGTTAGCCACCAGGCAGGGACAGGCCCAAGATTTTCAAGGAAGGGGTGTTACCACCGTGAACTGGCCTGGCCTTTGGTAACCTTTAGATATCGTTTTGATATCGTAATTTGGCCCTGCTCTGCCACCAGCCAAGTGTTTGTGAGGCCACTGAACAAGCGCGAAGCTAGGCATGGCTATTATCTTCTGAGTCACATTTGTTTATACCAAGGCAGGCCAGAAACTGCCAGATCTGCTTTAGGGGACCTCCGAAACAAACACCTTCATTACAGAAAACAAAGAGACCTCTGCCCCGAGAGGGCACCCTGGCGAGCTAAGTGCTTAACTGCCGAGCTAGCCGCATCTACGTACTGGCAATACTATTGTCACTTCGAACCATAACTCAATCATGTAAATCCTGACCTTTCGGAGACATTGTCTCCAGCCCAAAACTCATTGTTTGCACCCAAGACCAGCCCAGCCCATGGTCATTCCTTCTCCTATAAAAATCCCCAGCTCTGAGAGCTCTTCAGATCTCTCGCTGGAACGCTCGGACTTCATTGAACTTCCATCCCGCCTTGCTGCCGCTTTTCTGCGAGCTCCCCTCGGCCGTCACGCCGGGTTTCCTTCTCTCCAACTGGCTTTCTCCAGGACTACGAGAAAGGTGGCATATCACCCGTTTCCCCCAAACTCTTTTCTATTTCTTATTTAGTAGTGAGGCTGTGTTTTCTTAATAATTGTTTAATAAATATTGTGGTTAGTTTGAACTGTCTGACTGCTCACTGACCTGAACCTGTATACATAGGGTAAGAGATTGCCGCAAAGTTACCCTGCCTCTCGTTAGCCAAGAGAGTGCTCCAGCTAATTTCCCCATCTTGTTGTGTTTGTTTTGGCTATTTGGGCGCCTCTCTCGGGACCCCCAAGTCACAGGGTAACAGGGGCTCTATACACATACAAGAGGGAGCCTTGTGAGTGGCTGTTCCCTGGCTCTGGGATTGATTCCTTTCCTAGGGAAGCTGGACTGGTGCCTTCCTTGCTGTCCTTCCATCAGGAGGTGCGGACGTTTTTATCCCAACTAGCTTTGGGGAACTAATAGTTTTACAATAAAAAGGCTTCATCTGTTGTGCTATCATTACCAGTTCTTTTAAATCCAGGTTTAAATGGTTTCGGTTCTAGAGACATTGGTCATTTCCACACTAGACTGTTATAGCGCTATTATTCCACTTTCAACATCCTATGGAATCCGGGATTTGCAGTTTCAGGAAGGGTATAGGTCCCTCCCGAAACTGCAAACATTCCATAGGATGTTGAAAGTGGAATAATAGCGCTATAACAGTCTAATGCGGAAATGGCTATTGTGATGCTAATTTAAACACAGTATTTTCCATGATTTTAGCCACATGTGTTTTCACTTATATTTCTTTTTCTCCCATAAACTGCCTTGAGTCCCAGCTTTGGGGGAAAAAATCTTCACCCAAGATTTTTTTTTAAAAAAAGGACTTGCTACGCCATCTTCACTGGGTTGTTGTTATATTCTGATAAGTGTGATTGGTGCTGTGGTTGAAGAGAACGGCTGCCCCAGCAGACACATCCAACCATCCGCTCAGACTACACAAGCAAACCTTCTGCACTGCCTCGCTAACAGTCTACGCCTCTGAGCTGCTTCTTTGAAGCCCTTGCTTGGAAATGGAGGACGAAGAAGGCTATATGGCACTGAACATCCAGTCCAGGAGGCCTAGGAGTGTCTCAGCACCTGGGAAGCAAGGTACCCATTCGAGGCTCTTTGGCATTTTCAGATTTTGTCTGTCTGAGCTGTAACGTTTCAGTTGAGGGAAGCTGTAAATTGCTTGAGGTGCACATTGTTGTTTCAGGTGCGCACTGATTCTGTGAACTGCTTTGGTACCTTATAAACAATAGTTCAGTTCAGAAGAAGAGTTAGAAACACCAAATGGAATGTGGTGTCCCATTTTGAAACTTATAAAACACGATTAATTTCCTCTCAAAATATGAAAATAAAATGCAAAGTGAAAACTTAAGTTTGAAATGCAGATAACAAAACAGAATAAACAAAGGATATCACTGATGTTTTAAACTGCCTCTGATCTAAAAATTGGAGTGGGGGGGTGGATTAAGGAAAATTGTTTATTTGTCTCAGTGGGATCATTCCCAAAAGACTGAGCCCTGCCCCTTCATATTCACAGCAATTTATACATTTCCAGTGTAATCATCACATGTTCAAGAAACGGAAACAAATCTGTTGTACGTAAGTTCCCACCAGTGTCTACAAATGTTGCAAATCTTCTGTAGCGCAGCCAAGGGCTAGCGCGTCAAGCCAAACCGATAACATTCCATTATACAAAGTGTCCTTGTCTTTCCTTCAAACACAGAGGGACTTAAACTGCAGAGGAAATTAACTGCTTTTCCCTGACACCCAGAGGTCATTTAGACTGACCCGAAACTATCTCCACCACAGTATGTTCTTTAAAAAGTGAGAAACTGTCATTTCAAGTCTGTGTAAAAACATAGTCAATATCATGTGGAACCTTCATTTTCAAAATTACAAACAGGTGCAAAGCTCAGGATTGGAAATAAGCAAAAACAGATGTCAATGCAAAATAAAATTTAGGTATGAAGAAATCTCCATTTCACTGTTATTCAGGAGCAGAAATACTCCAATATTCTACTGATCTCATACAAAAAAAACTGGATCACCATCAAAATTGTCAAAAATATCTAAGAATGATTAAAATCAAAATTGGGATTGTCAGGACAAGGAAGGACAATTTTTTTCCATAAGTAGTAGACTTGCAAGAAAATGAAGAATTATTGATCTAAGATTTTTGTGTTAATTCAAAAAAAAATTAAAGGTGGATTTTGCAATGTGACTCAAGATTTTTTTTTGAGAGAGAAATTATTGATAAATAACTGGACAGAAAATATGGACTATTTCTTTCATACGTGATAACAACTGCAAGAATGTTGTTTTCCCAAAGGTGGAAGGGGACTGGTGCACCAATGATGGAAGACTGGATGGTTAAAGTTGCAGATCTTTCCCAGGCTCCAAACTGACATGGATTTTAAAAGATAGATCACTTGAAGATTTCTTTTTGAAAGATTGGAAATGGTTAATTTAATTTTAGTTCTAATTTTACTCGCGTAATATCTGTTTTTGTGTGGTTTGTTTATCTTTTCTTATTTTCTTTTTTTTTTCTTCTCACTCTATGATTATGAATTGATTTGTTTGTATCTCCTGTTAAAACTAATAAATATTAAATCTCAAACAAAACTAGAATCAGTGCTGATAATAGCAGAATATATATTTACTTACTAACTTAATATTTTGTCTTTTTACCAGAATGAGGCGCAAGGTAGCCTACAAAAATGCTAAAAAAAAAGAAAAATTAAGAATTTTATAATAAAAATTTAAAATGCAATTAAATAAATTATCATTTTAAAATGTCTTTAAATTTTAAAAGTATAAAATCATAGAAAAACAGTACAATGGAATTAAAAATACAGCACAGACACTACGTCAATATGACCTTTACATAGTAAGACAGAAAGCAATGGCTCTCCCGAAGAAGTGCTGTCAGTGTTAAACATCATTAAAAATTCCTATTGAAGGAAGTCTCTGAACTAAGTGATTGCCTTTTTGAATTTTATAGAATCATAGAATCATAGACTTTCAGGAAACTCCACCACACATGGTGGAATGTCCTGACTTTGTCCTGACAGTTCCTGCCAAGTTGGCTTTGCTGCTACATATTACAAGGCTTTCAAGGGAGAACTATCCCAACCGTTACACAACAGGTTGAATAAAATCTTAAAAGACGGAGTTCCAAAATCTTGGATGGATGCAAACATTGTCCTTATTCTGAAAGAGGGGAAAGATACTATCTCACCAAACAGTTATAGACCAATTTCACTACTGAATACTGATTATAAGAACTTTAAGAGAATCTTAGCTAAGGGCTTTAAAAAAATTTACAAGTAGCGATACATGATGATCAGAACAGCTTCTTGCCAAGCAGATTGCTTAGACACAGTACAAGAACTGGTATAAACATCATAGAATATTTTGAGTGAAAGGGCATGCTATGATATTCCTTGGCGCTGAGAAGGCTTTTGATAATGTTAGATGGCCATTTCTCTTTGAGGTCTTAAAAAGAATAGACATGGCTGAAAACTTCATAAAATGGATTCAAGCAATACACGCATGTCAGAAAGCCCGGATACTGGTGGATGGAGAAAAAACAGCAGAAGTGAACATCAAAAAAGGAACATGTCAGGCTTGCCCACCCTCCCCACTTTTGTTCATATTGGTATTAGAAATACTAAACAGGAAAATCCAAACAGACCTTGAAATAAGAGGTATTAAAATGAAAGATCAAACATACAAGTTAAAAGCTTACACTGATGACTTAGACCATTTCTGCACTAGAATGTTATAGTGGTATTATTCCACTTTTAAATCTGATGGAATCCTGAGGTTTGCAGTTTATGGAGGGGCCTCAAAGACCATGAAAAGACCCATGCCCACTAAGTGGAAAAGCTAAGTCTTGTGACTGGGAAGAAGACGGGGAAATGACGAAGATGCCCTCTGCCTGAGTGATCCTCTTATTTTCTCTCTGATCCAGATGATCAGATCAGATGATCAGATGATGGGAGGGGGAGGTGAATTTTGTCAATGGTAGATATCCCTTGCTTACATCCCTGAAGCAGCCACTGATTCCAGCGCTGTTAAGAGACTAGGGACATTTCTGCATTGTGACCCCATCCCAGCATGGAGATATGTTGAAGCCGGTCCACAATGCGTGCTACATGTGACATCATAAAGGTCTTGCTCCTTTTGTGTTGCAAGCCATCACGATGGCGCACCATACTATTACCTGAAAAAATCCAGTGAAAGGCCCCTTTTGTGTGACAATCACATCAGCTGGAAGGGTAGAAGTGTTATCAAGGTGCTTCTTTCCTCAGTTTAGCACAGGAAGAGGCTGGCTGCACTGTGGAAGGAAGAAGCACGTTCCAAGCCCTACCATCCGCTGGAAGCCTGGTGAAGACACTTCTGGGATTGCAGTGGGACAACATGGGATCACGATAAGGTGCGGAAAGGGCCTAAGCCACTGGCAAAACTGACAAACTGCCTGATTGGCTACTGTAGAGGATGGGGGATCAGCTTGATATTCACCCCTTTCCATGTCACCTCTTTTGCCCCATTCCAAGGCCCTTTACAGACCTGGCATTTTCAGTGCTGTACCTTTTGCTGGAAAAATGTCCTTGCTTTTAGAAATCTTCAGAAGGCCACCTTTTCTGAGTATTAGAAACTCTTTTTATTTTAGCAGTGTTCTATTTACTATTTACCACACTGTTAGAGTACTGGAATCATTAACATCTACTGGTCTTGCTTTGATTGTTTAGTGACAACTTGTGTTATAACTTTTTAGAAACAGCGGAATCACATCAATATAGGTAAACGTATTATTAGCTGTGAAATATGTTCACATTTTATTTTTAAAGTTCTATTAAATCACCCCACATACCCCTGCCTTTACTTCATTGTTGATGACAAAATTATGAACACCATGCCATTGAAATAGGCTACTTAAAACTTTGTTTAGAAACTCATGGCCACAATCCATTTGTCAGGTTTTCTTCCATCTTGCCTGAAAATAGTGTTAGAGGCATTGGACACTTCTCTATCAATTTTGTTCTTTAAAGCAAAAGCCCAGATATATTTTGACAGAATATCTATGACCATTAAAAAGATACTTGTACCCTTTGTTCTACTTATAAATGTGCTGAATATCAGCTAGATCAGTTTGCCATTGAGAATCCACTTTAGATACAACAATCTTGTTTCTTTTAAAATGAGTTTTTGCTGGTCTGTGTAGCATGTAAGCATATTGACCAGAAGCCATTGGGAAACCTCCCCTCTCTTAAGCCTTTTGCTCTGTTTTTTGGCTTCCGGAACTGGGGAATTCACTCCCTGCAACCTCCTAACTTCCTCTGGTGAATAATATATATCACTCAGGACTTTTTCATACCCTGCCATTTTCCCAGCTAATATAAGTATGGATACACATGTGTAAAATTAACAACTTTTCATTGGTGGAAATACTAGAAACATATCCACTCCTCAGGAGTGGATAAAACATTTACAGTCTCTGAATTCTTGGCAGGTCGTTTGTCAGCACTATTTCTGGTTTGAAGAAAAGTGTAAAAGAAACACTTTTTTTAAAGAAAAATAACTTATTCCACATACTCATCTCTCTTCCTCTCAACACACCAGTATTTTTAGAAAATAAAATTCCTACCAGTGAACTGTGGTAGTCTGAATCAGTTTCCATGCTTTTATACAAAGGGTTTTCCTCAAATGCATCCTCAAGATTGGACTGGGTTGGGTCAGGATATGACTTTTCCATTACCTCTTCAATCAGACTGGCTGGTTTCAAAAGGCCAGTGCCATCCACATCTGTGGTATTCAAAGATGATTCTGGATTTTGTAGAATGTTGGAAACTGCCATTTCCTCTATCTTCTGGAGAATTATTTTTAAAATTACAGCTGCAATTACACTTGATATCTGAGTGTGAGTTGATAGAATCTGTACTCCAGGCATTTGTAGGTTCTTTATACCTCAGTCCCTTACCATTGTAGGTTTAATATTCAAAGGTAGGAGTAGAAGAACTTGTTAGCCCCTTAGGGGTGCTTGCCACCTCCATGTTGTCTCCACAGAATGTGTCTGTACATGCAAAAATTGCTGCTTCTCCTTCCAGAATACATCTCTCTGCAGGCTGTATTCCAATTGGCTGGTGATTTTGTAGAATCCAAAACCACACCCTATTGATTGGGCGTGATGGGAGAAGTTCCAGGATTGGATCACATGGCCCAGTTATGACCAATTGGGGTGCCTATTAGCAATCTATCCGAAGTGGCTGATTCAAACCATGAGGGTCTAGGGGAGATCCAAAACTGGTTCCCATGGGTCGGGGAGGTGGGGTGAGTTCCTAGAGGGCCACATGACCCTGCTGGGGCCAATTGAAATAGGAAGTCTACCCCAACTGGCTGGTTTGTACCATGTAGATCCAAGGGGTCTTAAACTGGTTCTGATTGTTTGGGGGGCAAACTCTAGAGGAAACACATGATCCACTTCTGCTGTCCTGCCCTAGTACTTCTAGGGGAGAGAGGTGTATCAACCATTTTGATAGGCATCAATCATTCCTGACAGGTCATCACTCATTCTTGACAGATATCAAAAAGCCATCAATCAATTTTGAAAGGAGCTACCTCTCTCTGTTACTCATAAGCATATGCAATTCACTCAGTCATACTTTCATAGCTTTACTACCAGCTGTCTATAAGAGGTGATGGGATGAAGCACCTTTCAGGTGTTAGAAGTGTCTCCCAGACTGGGGTCTCATCATGGCTTTTTAATCTGCTTTTTTCCTAGGCAAAAGATGATTTCTATTTTCTGCAGAATTGTACTGGCCACACACTATCATGATATTCCTAATATCTCCAGATTCACGACATAATTGTTTCCTTGCTTGCCACTCAGCTTTTCTCCAAATCATTTATTTATTACTCTTCAGTTTGTTCTGGTATGTTTCTGGCGGCTTCATAAAAAAGCCAAAGCAATAGATTTGTTTTTTTTCCAATTTCTGCACCTAAGATTCAGACTCTGAACACTCAGCTCTCAGAATGGAGTCTTCAGTCCTGACTCGGCTAGATCCTAAACCTCTTTCTAAGAGGGATATGCCATTTTATACTCTGTAATACATGTGCTTTGATAGGGCTACACAGTGTCTAATATGAACAGTACCTGTTCCCATTGTCCCCCGTGTCCCAAATATTCTCTATAATGCTGTGTATCTCCTTATTCTTGAATGTATTCATTCAATGTAACTTAAGAGGTATATTGTATTGTGTGCCCTCAAGTCATTTCCAACTTAAAGGCAACCTTGAAGCAGACCCATCAGGTTTTCTTGGCACGATTGTTCAGAGGTAGTTTGCCATTGCCTTCCTATGAAGCTGAGAGAGTGTGGCTTATAGCCAAGATCACCCTGTGGGTTGTTATGGCTAAGAAGGGATTCAACCCCTAGTTTCTCAGAGTCCTAGTCCAACACTCAAACCACTACACTGTGCTGGTTCTCTATCTTGTGTTAGTTCTACTGAACAAGACAATCTAGGACCTTTATGTCTCTGTAATAAAATTACCACATCTTGTTTCTTAATAGGCTATACTTTGAATATTCACACAGTTGGCAAAGTTCTGTTAGATACAGTTTCTTCTCTCCCCACAGCACTACAGTTTAGGGTGGAGTGAGAAAATAACTAGCATTTTTCTTTGCCTGGGTTTTGTTTGGGTTTCTATACAGTAAGTACGTGCTGTCAAGATATTGGCCATTTCCACACGGCATTGAAGTCCCGCTATGAGGACTAGATCACAGCAGCCTGCAGGTCATGCTTTGACATGATGTAGTTGCGGTCCCACTGCCATCCTGTCTCCATGCGTTGCAATCACGGAGTATTCACTTAACGGATTAAGTCCATCAAGCACCCATGATTGTGCAATGCTCTCATACTTATCTGCCATGCAGAAGGGCTGGAAGCATGATCATGTGCTTCCTTCCCCACAGCAGCATGGGAAGAAGGCCTCTGCGGTGCAGAAGGAAGGGGCATGTCCCTTGCACTCCCTTCTCCTGGCAGCCAGTCACATGCAGAGAGGAGCACTGGGGAACACGCTCCCATCCTGTCAGAGGTGCTGCCGGGATTGTAACAGGATGACGTGCATGAGTGTCGTCATGCGGAAATGGGGATTGTTGAACTGCAACTTCCATCATGTCTCCTGAGTGCTTATGATAAGTTACAGCTGTCTGGAGCCGCAGTCCAGTAACATCTGGAAAACTGTACAAAGCCCACCCTTTCATCACACAGGCCCTTTGGAGTCTCTCTAGAAATCTACAAATCTCCTCCCCCAAAGTCTTCGTGTGTGTTGACTATTTTTTCAAAAGAATTCTGCTTAGGGCTTTTTTACACTGCATAATTAGAGCTCCATGATTCCACCACAACTGCCTTTATAACATTCTCTGGAATCCTGGGATTTGCACTATAGGGAGGAGTCTTTAGAATTCTCAGCCAAAAGGGTCTTGTGCCTCAATAAACTACAAATCACAGAATTCCATAGCACTTAAACTGGAATCATAGTGCTATAATTGTGGTGTGCGATAGGGGCCGAAGTCTAAGCACTCTCATCGTCAACTGCGGGCCAGCATCAGACTACCTGACATTAGGCATCAACTATGCCAAGCACCACTAGACAATTCTCAGAAACAGCTCAGGAAAGAAGATAAGTAAGATTCATTGGAGATAAGATGGAAGCAACATGCCAAGATCAAAAATAGAGTTGTATCCATTTGCAGCCTTCCTCTGATAGAAGACTCCTTTATGCTATCAGATGTTTCTGTGCAGGGAAAGGGAAGAGTACTTTGAAGAAAAGCAAGTATATGTTCAGACTGAAACAAGAAATACAGGAAGGCAATCAACAGAACCAACTTATCTTGCCAGATGACATTGAACAAGCTGCATCCCATCCTCAACAGGCAGACATTTATAAAAGGGCAAATAGGGAAGGAACAATGCAATTTAAATGCTAAGAAAAAAGCACAGCTACAGAGGAAAAACATGGAGCAAAAAACTGACAAGTGTAGTCTTTCTAAAGTACCAATCATGAAATGGCTTCTAACAAAAGCCTCACACACGTCAAGTTTTTATAGTCTCCCTCTGGCAGTCAGAACTGGGGAAGAAGCCCTTTCAACATACATAAACTATAATGGACTTGGAAATGTTACTATTTTTTGGATTATATCTCCCAGAATCCACAGGTAGTGGATGAGTACCAAGCAGAGTCTATTCTTAACTTGATACTCACTGCCAGAAATTTCTTTTTTGAACAATGAGAAGTTGTCACAGCTGGAAATGGAACACATTCAAGAGAAAATTCTCTCACAGTATGTCTTTGCCTTATTCTCTCCAGCTCCACAAATCCAATATAAAATATACTGTGACAGTTTATTATGTAACACATATAGAAATATTATTTAATTCAACTGCCAGCTGCGTATCAGTATTTATTCTGATGGAACAACTTAAATTAACATTCCAGGCATGAAGGTGCTATTGTAGTCACACCTTACTTGTTGGGCTTCCTGTGTGCAGGTGGATGTGAAGAAAACCTGGACTAGACAAGACTTTCATCTGATCTAGTAAGACTATTCTTAAAGGTACTGTACATCATGTATAAAACATGAGTAAGCATACTACGTACCACTTGCTGGATTTTGATCTTTTGAAAGACTGACAACTGACAAAGGCAAGATTTCTTCTATCAAGCTTCTGCTGCTGCTTCAGACCTTAAGAAAATGGATCAAATCAAAGATTCATCTATTTCTAACAAGAACCAACCAGTTCCATCTAGGAAGGCAGTCTCAAACCTGGTCTCAGTGAGAACCTTAATCTTTCTCATCCTTACACCTTTGTTTTAGGATTCAACAAATTCAGAAGGTAAGGAGGCCAGACTTCTTAGAAACACTCTGATATGCAAAGATTTATGTAAGTACACACTTGATCACCATGCCCAACTTCCAAAAATACCATCCCTTTGTTCTGAATTAATGTAGAACACCTACTCCTTTTCATAATGGGTGCCTATTGTCATTTTCATGTAGCATCATCTTACTCTTTGTCCTCTCATGCAACTCAAGAGTGTGACCAAAATCTATATTTTCTTCTTTCCTAACTGTGAGAACAAGAGAGCTTCTAAATCAGTGGTTCCCAGACTTTGGCCCTTCAGATATTTTTGCATGTCAGCTCCCAGAATTTCTAACTGCTCAGATGCTCTCACTCCCACGTCACACGGGCGCCCCTTCCTTCCTCCTTTCATCCCTCTGAGGGCTCAGGAGTGGGGTGTGATACCCGCTGTAGCCCCTCGACCACGCTATACCCGCAAGCCCCTCTCGATCTTCCCACCTCCGCCCCCCCCGCCCAGCAGGGAAAGACGGGGAAACATCTCTACATGCACCTCCGCCCTCCCACCCAGCAGGGACATGCACCTCTGCTCCCCCTGCCCGGCAAGGAAATACAGGGAAACATCTCTACACGCAACTCTGCCCCTCCGCCCAGCAGGGAAAGATGGGCAACCATCCCCACATGCACCTCCGTCCCCCCTACCCAGCAGGGAAAGGTGGGGAAATGTCCCCACACTCACCTCCACCCCCCTGCCCAGCAGGGACATGCACCTCCACCCCTCCACCCGGCAGGGAAAGACGGAAAAACATCCCCATATGTACCTGTGCCCTCCCACCCGGCAGGGAAAGACAGAGAAATGTCCCCACATGCACCTCTGCCCCCCCACCCAGCAGGGAAAAATGGGGAAACGTCCTCACATGCCCAGCAGGGACATGCACCTCTGCCCCCCGCCCAGCAAGGAAATACAGGGAAACATCCACACATGCAACTCTGCCCCCCTGCCCGGCAGGGACATGCACCTCCACCCCTCCACCCGGCAGGGAAAGACGGAGAAACATCCCCATACGTACCTGTGCCCTCCCACCCGGCAGGGAAAGACAGAGAAATGTCCCCACATGCACCTCTGCCCCCCACCCAGCAGGGAAAAATGGGGAAACGTCCTCACATGCCCAGCAGGGACATGCACCTCTGCCCCCCGCCCAGCAAGGAAATACAGGGAAACATCCACACATGCAACTCTGCCCCCCTGCCCGGTAGGGACACGCACCTGTGCCCCTCCGCCCGGCAGGGAAAGACGGGGAAACATCCCCACATGCACCTCTGCCCCCCGCCCAGCAGGGAAAGATGGGGAAATGTCCCCACACTCACCTCCCCCCCACTGCCCGGCAGGGACATGCACCTCCACCCCTCCACCCGGCAGGGAAAGACAGAGAAACATCCCCATACGCACCTGTGCCCCCCCACCCGGCAGGGAAAGGTGGAGAAATGTCCCCACATGCACCTCTGCCCCCCCGCCCGGCAGGGAAAGACGGGGAAATGTCCCCACATGCACTTCCGCTCCCCCGCCCAGCAGGAAAAGATGGGGAAACGTCTTCACATGCACCTCCGCCCCCTGCCCGGCAGCGACACACACCTCCACCCCACCGCCCGGCAGGGACATGCACCTCTGCCCCCCGCCCAGCAGGGAAAGACAGGGAAATGTCCCCACATGTGCCCAGCACGCCTCTCTGCTCCTCCCAGCGCGGGGTCTCCTCTTCCTACCTCCGCCTTCACGCTCCGGCTCCACGCTCTCTCCTCTTGCTCTCCCCACCTCTGCCTCCAACTCCGCCTCCTATAACGCCTCCCCACCCGGCAGGGAAAGACGCCTCCTCTCCTCTCCTCCTAGCGCGGGGTCTCAGAAACAGCACTCCCATTGGCTGTGAGGCCGCCTTTTTTTCAAAAGGGGGCAGGGCGAGATAGAGGAGCGGCGACTCCTGTGAAATGGTCATTGGACCCCCCCCAAAGGGGTTGCGATCCACAGGTTGAGAACCGCTGCTCTATTGTTCCTACACACTAACATAGCTATCTTTCTCAAAATGCTTACAGCTAGAGTTTTCTTTTTGTTTTGCTTTGGTCCTCGCTTCCCAAAGCTATTTACCACAGAAAGCTCAGTCTTTATTGCAATTTTACATCACAACTCAATGCACAATTGTTGTTGTTGTTGTGTGCCTTCAAGTTGTTTCCAACTTATAATGACCCTCAGGTGACCCTATCATTCCCCCCCAGGGGCTGAGAGTGTGTCATGCACACAAGGTCACACAGTGGGTTTCCATGCCTGAGTGGCAAATCAAACCCTAGTCTCCACGGTTGTAGTCCAACACTCAGACCACTACATCACATTGGCTCTTAATCAATGCACAATTAAGTTTATCTAAATTCCTGCATCTGGGTCTTTTTAGGATCAGGCTGCATGTCTCACATTCAAATGCACAGAAATAATCAGTGATTTGAGCTGCAAAGGATGTATGCAGCAGGAGCTTTGTTTAGATGTCTCATCCGCAGAATGTCACACTTAATCCACACATGTGCGTCATTCTTCAGATCTTGCCTCCTGCCCCCCAGTGCTCTACTGGATGTCTAAAGCTGTAAACCACTTTCTCCATCACCCTACAATCCCATAGCCTTTCCCGCTAAAAATAGTATTTCACAGAGGAAGCCACCTGTGCTAGTAACTGCAGTTTGATTATTTCCAGTTGTTAACCAATGTGACCCCTTCTCTTTCTAGCTGTGCAGCAGAGTTCTGTGACCAATTTGTTACATGCCAACTTAAGGTGACTATGTTTCAAGTGTTTACCACAAATTTTGCTTTCTTTGTTTGTTTCTTTAGCACCATTAGTGCTATATAAATAACCTGATGCTTTTACCAGTAAAAGAAAAAAAATCTGCCTTTTTTTAACAAAAAGAAACACATGGACAGTTCAAAAAAGCCCTTTGTGAGGATATCTCCTGCTTCCAGCAGGACCCTCCCCAAAACAATTCAAGAAGCAACTGGAAGTGACTAACATTGCTTCTGACTTCCTGAAATGGTGGGCCTCAGGTACTCCAGAGGAGCCATTAATCTGGTGGTAAGAGACTTTTTGCTGATTTTGCTCTAATAATGTGACGTGGCTATTGCTTTAGCAGCTAATATTTGTAAAAAGGGATTTATTTATCAAACAACCCTGTTCCATCTCCAAAGAAAGGATATTGCACAACAACTGTAAAGATGGCCCTTACAGGAGCTTAGAATCATAGAATCATAGAATCATAGAAATGTAGAGTTGGAAGAGACCACAGGGGCCATCCAGTCCAACCCCCTGCCATGCAGGAACACCCTCAAAGCACTCCCGACAGATGGCCATCTAGCCTCTGCTTAAAAACCTCCAAGGAAGGAGACTCCACTACACTCCGGGGCAGCATATTCCACTGCCGGACAGCCCTGACTGTCAGGAAGTTCTTCCTGAGGTTCAGGTGGAATCTCCTTTCCCTCAGCTTGAATCCATTGCTCCTTGTTCTGGTCTCTGGAGCAGCAGAAAACAAGCCCTCTCCCTCCTCTACATGGCATCCCTTCAAATATTTAAACATGGCTATCATATCCCCTCTTAACCTTCTCTTCTGCAGACTAAACATCCCCAGCTCTCTAAGTCTATCCTCATAGGGCATGTCTTCCAGGCTTCTTCTGTGCCAGGGATGGGCACTGCCCAGAGCACTAAACTATCTCTTTTTCTTCTAGGCCTGGAGGCAGTGCAGCCTCCAGGCAGAAACTTTCTCTTACCATCATCACAGGCATGTTTAGTGAGGACAAGAAAGAGGGGCTTGCAGGTCTAACAGCAAAATGCCAGTGCCAGTTGACAGAATTCAAATCTAACACACAACCACACAACACAAGTTTTGGCAGAAAATGGCCACAGTTTTTATTGTTTACAGCTGAATAGGTTGGCCCAACATAGATCCAGGGTCCCAGTGACCAAATGACTTGAAACATTTTCTTACTGCATAAAGGACTCCTGACCAAAGCAGGAGGCAGCCAAGGAGATGGCAGCCAAAAAGCCACTCAGGTACACAGCCACAGTGTGGTTCTCTTTCATCTGAGAGCGAGGAAGGTCCATCCCTGAGGTGGACATTTCCTGTAAGCCTCTATGCCCAAAGTCCCATAATGGGACTCCATATGAACTGATGTAAGGATGGGCTACAAGGCCCAACTTCACCTGGATCTCGCCTTATGTCACATCACCAAGAAGTAGTGGCATAGAACTAAACAAATTGAATTACAGAGCCACAGAGTATGCATTAACAAACAGAAATACTGAAACAAAACAAACAAAAAAAACAGCAAAAAAAACCACCCCCACCCTAGTGAAGGCAAGCTAACAATACAGAAGAGGCAGGAAGGAAGGCAACCAAAACTGAAATGCAAAGAACAGTGGAGTGATCCTGCTTAAATACTTCCCAGGTGGACCTGAGAGAAAATTGCATTACAAAGTCTGGCATCTGGGAATGACTTCTCCTTGTATGTGTACTGACTGGTCACTTCTTCCTGAATGCCCAACCGGCACAAGGGGAGCCCAGGAAGAAAACACTGAGCCGCAGAGGGAAAATGGGCTCTTCCCGAGGCCTGCCCCACCATCACAGTCTCTCAGGTCCCCACAGGTAAATCTGAGGGGTTTTTCCTTCTCAGTGGCTGCACCCAGGCTGTAAACTTCCTTGTAAGAAAAGCTGGGCAGGCCCTCTCCCTGCAGTCATTTCTTCACCAGGAAATATTTTTTAAAAAAAATCAAGATGGCTTATGGCAATAGATTAGCTGCTCAAAAAAGGGCTTTCAGTAGTTGATTTCTTTACTTTTTATGATATTTATATTTTATTTATTAATTAAAGGATTTATATACCTCCCTATATCAAGAGACCTCAGGGTGGCTTACAGATAGGATTAAAACCGGTTGAACTGGTTAAAAGCAGAAGACGGTTAAATAAGCTAAATACATGTTAAACAATATAATGAGTTAAAAACAGATTTTTATTATTATTATTATTATTTTGAGTTTCTGAAAGTATAAATAACAGTCTGGGGTTGAGTTGATGAGGTCTAAAGTCTTTGGCTAGGTTTTCTCTCTCCAGGAAAGGCTGTAGCTGGCACACCAGTTGAAGCTGGTGCCAAGCACTCTGAACCACTTGGGCCTCCAGTGACAGCGATGGATCTAGGAGCACTCCTAAGCTACCTACCTGCTCCCCATCCAGAACAGGCTATTTACCCAAGAACTTTAACCCACACTCTCACTGTGGGTGATATTATTCCAAAACTCTGACTCTCACCAGAGGTCTGTTTCTCTGCAATCATTCAAGAAGGCGTGCTGCCCCTTCCCATGTGTTTTTCCCAAGTGATGACTCAAAGAGGTTGCCCTCTTTGGTTTTAGCCCTTCAGGGTCAATCCCACAGGGGGCAACTTGCCACTAGTGACCCACCACCAGTGGCTGCTTCTGCTTTTATATACCCTTCCCACGCAGGAAGGTGAAGACTTGGGAAGGGAAGAAGGGAACAGATGTTTAGAATCAGCTTCCTGGATCTTCCACAGCAGTGGGCAGCATAGTCCCAGTCCTAGGAGGAAGAACAGCAGCACCATGGGAGTGAAGGCTGATGGGAGACTGATGCCAAAGGGTCCTCCAGCCTCTAGCCCAGTTCCAGATATCCCACATGCAGCACACACCCTTAATCAGTTGATGTGCTTTAGAAGTTTTAAATCCATTTGAAAATGAAATCAATTAGAGTCCTTTCAACAACAGTTAATCCAGATGTCCAGTTCATTCTGCTGTGACTTGAAGTGTAATGAAAAGCTTTCAAAAATTAGTTATAGAGTTGGTAGAGTCTCTTTCTCTGGATATCTTCGAAAAGAGGCTGGGCAGCTACCTGCTGGGGATGCTATACTTAGAGTTCTTGCATTAAGCAGGCAGTTGGACTAGATGGCCATTGAGGCCCTTTCCACTTTATGATTCTATGATTGTTAAGAATTCATTAAAAACAAATACGGCAAAGCCTTTGATCCATTCATATGACCATGCACTACAAAGCAGGTGGTTATAAATGACGGCAGTTCTTCACCATACTTCTGCACATTCACCCCATGGACACAAATAAAAGCCCTTTCATTCCTTGTTTCTACATGGCAGATAAACATATGTATGTAGTAATGATCTCCCTCAACCCAGAATTGCAAGTTTTATCCCTCCAGTGTCTCTGTGTGTGGCTTTCTTCATAGACACTCACTACTTGCCTTGTCTTCAAAGTTACTGCATAACGTTAATTCATGCAAAGGAACAATCACTTCAAATACAGAGAAGTGAGGGGAGGCATGGAATGTGCAGGCAAGATATCTCTGAACATTGCTTAAGTTTTTTACCCAGTTGCTACTCTAAGGACGTCTGTGTTCTCAACCTAAAACAGGGGTCTTTTCACACTACATAATTATAGCACCTTGATACCATCTTACAGAATCCTTGGGTTTGTAGGTTCATAAAATATTTAGAATTCTTTGTCAAAGAGGTCTGGCACTTCACAAAACTACATATGCCAGGATTCAATAGGATGCTCCCATGTCACTTAAAGTAGAATCTAAAGTGTTAGAACTGTGCAGAGAGAAAAATCCCTCATTTTGCAAATGGTCCCTGTTAAGGTGATTATCACTTTCTGAACCTTCCATGCTTCAGCTCTTTCTGACCTCACTGTTTATGCTCCCTCCTGTATGTGCCATATTTATATCGACAGATGTTTCAGGCATCAAATGATGTAGCGTATGAAGGTTTGTGCCATTACAAACATGCTACTGTTTGAAATGTTGGTGTGCTTTTTTAAGAGCACCCATTAGATTGGGTCTATCTGGAGTCCTGGCTCTAAGGCAGACTCAAATTGTCACTAAATAAGTATTTTCAGTCCCTCAGGCAGGCGGATGAATTCAGTGTCTAGGTGTGTCTCGCACACTTCCTATACATGGACTATTTTGGCCAGCTGTGCTCACACACTACGCACTGGCTTCTCTTTGTCAGTATGATTTACTGCTCCTAGTATGGCGGGGGAAGTGGTCTATGCAGATCTCAACATCCCTTCTGAACCACGCTCCTCAAATCTGCGCTATCCATCTCAGCAGCTTGGTAAGTGAGCATTGAAGTTGTTTTCTTTTGGGCATGAGCATCCAAAAGCAGTGCCTGAAACTTCCAACAGTGACCCTAGCACAGGTTTTTTTGGACAAGATTTGTTGGAGGGAGGTTGTTTTTACCTTCCTCCGAGGCAGAGAGAATGTACTTTGCCCAAGGTCACTCAGTATCTGAGTGAGGATTTGAATCCTAGTCGCCAGAAGCCCTCAAGTTAATCAATAAATATTTGAATATTTAATATTTGAATATTTAAACCTAATTTAAATATTTAAATCTTGGGTTAAGGGTTAAGTCCCCAGCAATAAATTAAAGAAAAGCTTAAGAACTGCTGCGCTGTGGTATAGTTGCGCATTACTTTTCAGGTGTGGATGGAAGGATGAAATCAGTGAAGATGGGAGATAAGGAATGGGAGCGAACTCTAATATGGATAATCTTGGTCTGATTGTTAGGTAACTGGTATGGGGAATGGGCAAGGTCTGTAAAAGTTATGATGTGCTGACTTGACTTTGTAGAATCACAAATGTTCCAGATAAAAGGAAGTTATCTCTCCCCCCAAAAAAAATTACTGTTGAGATATGAAGCTGTTAGTAGATTTGTACATTACACTGCCAGTGATTAACTTTACTCAGGACTGAATATTGATGAATATATTTAACATTCACCAAAATTTGATCCCGAATAAATTTAAGGTTCGTTATTGGCAATGTAGTGTACAAGCCCAATTATTGTGAATTTTTGTGGACATATTTTGAATTTTGGTAAATATATTTGATATAGAGAACCAGCGTAGTGTAGCAGTTTGGGTGTTGGACTAGGACTCTGGAGATCAGGGTTCAGATCCTCACTTGACCATGGAAATCTATTGGGTGACCCTGGGCAAGTCACACTCTCTCAGCCTCAGAAGAAAGCAAAGGCAAACTTTCTCTGAAGAAATCTTGCCAGGAAATCCCCACGATAAGCTTGCTTTAGGGTCACCATAAGTCTGAAACAACTTGAAGGCACACAACAACAACATTACTTGATATTGTGACTGTGAAGAGTATAATGGCCAGCCTGCCCAATAAATGGCTGGTTTGGGTAACACTGTGTAGAAAAAGAAGGAAAAGGGCAGTTTCTCCAAGCATCTTTAGCCCTGCGGTGTTTCTTGATCGGCAGTGCTTGGAAAGATGCAGACTACAGGCATTTCTTACACCCATCCTTCACTTTCATGAGCTGCCTGCTACTTTTTACAGGTGCCTCCCAGCGTTCCTGTTGGCTCCAGGTCATTATCTCGGTAGGAGTTATTTGGAACATAGTACTTGTGGCAACTGTGATAGTTTTGGGTAAGTATTTTTACTGCACATGTTTATAAGCACTTGTGATTTTAGCAGGGTCTTCTTGGGGGACCCAATGTTGCATTTTTTAAAGAAGTATTCCACACAATTCCAATTCTCTTCATTATGAAATGATGAAAAATGATTCAATAATGAAACAATAAAGCTAATATTAATATTATTAGTTATTATTATTATTATATTAGTTATAAATATTAGTTAATATTTCTCAGAAATGTCAGCATTTCCTCAAAATGTTTCTTAACCTATGTTTTTAATTTTTTTTCATCTAACTGAAAACTTGAAAACTATGTGTTTTTGTTTTTCTAGTGCCTGTTTGCTTAGCAAATGTTTATTGTAATCACCACTAAAGGAATGTCTGTTCAGTTGATATGATACCGTTCTGTGTATTTTAATAACCATTTCTCGTAAACTTAAATTATTTCCCATGGATCCTCAAGACTTCAAAGAATTCTGCTTATTGCTGGTGAAAGGAATTCTTCCTGCAGTCCTTTCCTTATACTTGCTGAAAAGCTGTTCCAAAAGGATAGGAGATCTGCTGAAACTACATGGGAGGTGCCCTCGGAGACTGTAGGGAATGGAAAATTTGTCAGAAACGCTCCCCAGTTTGACTTCCACCTCATTGGGAAATAACGTGGAGTCCAGTCTCTTGCAAACAAATTAACAGGGACACATTCTCTTGTACAATACTGCCTATCTGTGGATAATACCTACTAAGACTCTGCTCCAAAGTTCCCTTTTGTTCAGAGGTGGTAGCTTGCAGGAGCAAGACTACCCCAAATGTATTCTCCTGATACCTACATCTACTTCAGGTGCAAGGTTTTATTTACTAAAGCCTTTAGCTAGCAAGTTTTAATTGCGAGCAGCTGTTTGTTGTTAATGTTTAGTGCTTCTCCATTTTTTTTTAATTTGTGTTTGGATGCATTTTAATTTACTTTTATTCTTAGTTTTGTGTCATTTTTCAAATTTTTGTGAGCAAATTTAGCTGGCTCCTTTTTTACTTTTGCCACTTTTTTCACCTGTAACCCCTCTTCCTATATTCAGTATTTTTAAAATATGTTGAACCAATGAACTTTCTTGGTGTCTGGGCTTATTTTTTGTATATATCTGTTCATTTTCCTTATTTTTTTCTCATTTTTGGTTGGTTTTTAGATGAAATTGCACAAATACCTTTCTATTTCAATTCAGTTTCTAAGAAACTGGTTAGTAATGTGTCTTCCTGAAAAGGAAGGTTTGTGTAGTCCTACTAGTACAATGGTATTGTTTCCTTACCTCAATGTCTATGTGGTGTTACGTGACAGAATGGAAGGGTCTGAGAGACAAAGTGACAGGAAGTGTGTGTAGGCAGCAGTTAGCCTAACTAAAATAATTAACATTTCTGAGTGGCCAATATTCAACTGGGTAGAAACTGACTTTTTGACTCCATGACGCACCTGTCCATACTGAATTCGAGCCCTCATTTCTAGGCAACCTACAAATAGTTTTTGCAGACAGTTTTGCAGGCAATTAACATTTTTCTCATGTTTTCACTCGTTGATATCTACCTACTGGAATTGAACTACTGTATTTATACAAACTCTGAGGTTTCATTTGTTGTTTGTTTTTGGAAGCTCTGCAACTGGAGAAAGCAAAACTTGGGACTGATGTTAGCAGATCTACGGGCTCACACCCAGTGCAATGTAAGAGCTCTTCCGCTGATTTCCAGGATCTTCTGAAGAAACTGTGCAATCAAACCCAAACCAGATCCTCAGGTAAATGTGAGATATTACAGTTTTCTTCTGCTATCTTCTTGTAGTGATTGACGATGAAAACACAGCAGCCTTCTAGTGCAGCTTCTCTGTGCTACCTTAATAGCTATTTGTCAACAGTATTTGTAAATTGTTTTGCAGTCTAAAAGGCTGCAAACAGATCAGAATAATCTTTGAAAATGGATTTTAAACAATTTTGCAAACAGTTATGTTATGTATTGTTTGCCTTTTTATTTCTAAATATTTTGTTAAAAAAACTTTAAACTTTATATAATCAGTAAATGATTATATATAATTGATTATGTATGTGATTTTTATTAATAAAGTTTCAGTCCTTGTTAATTTTGTTAGTTACTATTATTTTTTGATGTTTGATTACTTGTTGAAACTAATATAAAATATAGAATCATAGAAATGTAGAGATGGAAGAGACCACAGGGGCCATCCAGTCCAACCTCCTGCCATGCAGGAATACCCTCAAAGCACTCCCAACAGATAGCCATCCAGCCTCTGCTTAAAAACCTCCAAAGAAGGAGACTCCACTACACTCCGAGGCAGCATATTCCACTGCCGGACAGCCCTGACCATCAGGAAGTTCTTCCTGAGGTTCAGCTGGAATCTCCTTTCCTGCAGCTTGAATCCATTGCTCCTTGTCCTGGTCTTTGGAGCAGCAGAAAACAAGCCCTCTCCTTCCTCTACATGGCATCCCTTCAAATATTTAAACATGGCTATCATGTCCCCTCTTAACCTTCTCTTCTGCAGACTAAACATCTCCAGCTCCCTAAGCCACTCCTCATAGGGCATGGCTTCCAGGCCCCTCACCATTTTGGTTGCCCTCCTCTGGACTCGCTCCAGCTTGACCATGTCCTTCTTGAATTGGGATGCCCAGAACTGGACACAGTATTCAAGATGAGGTCTAACCAAAGCAGAATAGAGTGGTACCAGTACCTCCCTCGATCTAAATACCATACTCGATTGATGGCACCGAGAATTGCATTGGCTTTCTTGGCTGCCACATCACACTGCTGACTCATGTTCAGCTTGGGGTCTATTAAGACTCCTAGATCCCTTTCACATGTACTGCTATCCAGCTACGTGTCCCATCCTATATTTCTGTATTCCATTTTTTCTGCCTCAGTGTAGGACCTTGCACTTCTCTCTGTTGAATTTCATTTTGTTAGCCTTGGCCCAGCTCTCCAATCTGTCCAGGTCATTTTGAATTTTGATCCTGTCCTCTGGCGTATTAGCAACTCCTCCCAATTTGGTGTCATCTGCAAATTTGAGGAGCATACCCTCTATTCCTTCATCCAAGTTGTTGATGAAGATATTGAACAGCACTGGGCCCAGGACAGAACCCTGTGGCACCCCACTAGTCACTTCTCTCCAGGATGAAAAGCAGCCGTTGATGAGCATGCTTTGGGAACGGTCAGTCAACCAGTTACAGATCCACCTGACAGTAGCCCTGTCCAGCCTGCATTTTACTAGCTTCTTTGCAAGAATGTCATGGGGAACTTTGTCAAAAGCCTCATTGAAATCGAGATATGCTACATCCACAGTATTCCCTTCATGTATCAAGCTAGTAACTCTATCATAAAAAGAGATAAGATTAGTCTGGCATAACTTATTTTTGAGAAATCCATGTTGACGTCTCGTGATTACTGCGTTGCTTTCTAAGTGATCAGAAACTGACTGCTTAATGACCTGCTCCAGGATCTTTCTGGGTACTGATGTCAGGCTGACTGGGCGATAATTATTTGGGTCCTCTTTTTTCCCTTCTTGAAGATGGGGACAACATTTGCTCTCTTCCAGTCTGCTGGAACTTCTCCTGGTCCTCCAAGATTTCTCAAAGATTATAGCAAGTGGTTCCGAAATGACCTCTGCCAGTTCTTTTAATATCCTAGGATGCAATTCATCTGGCCCTGGAGACTTGAATTCACCCAGTGTGGCCAGGTATTCCTGTATCATCTCTCTACCTATTACGTGCCTCATTTCTCCTGCTTCCTCACCTGCTCCCCAACCGCCAGGTTGAGTGCTTGTATCCTTCTGCTGAGGCAGAGAAGGTGTTAAGTAGTTCTGCCTTTTCTCTTCCCCCTCTGAGTAATTCACTATCTTCTCTGCGCAGCGATCCTATCATCTTCTTTTTCCTTTTGCTGCCGACATATTTAAAAAAGCCCTTTTTATTGTTTTTAATGTCTCTGGCTAGCCTAAGTTCGTTCTGTGCTTAAGCCTTTCTGACTTTCTGCCACATCTCCTAGCTACTTGCTTAAATTCTTCTTTAGTGGTTTCCCCCTTCTTCCATTTCCTGTACATGTTTTTCTTAACACTTAGCTCAGCTGAGAGTTCTTTAGTCAACCATTCTGGTTTCTTCAGAGGCCTTCCATTTTTCCTCCTTAATGGCACAGTTTTAGACTGTGCCTTCAGTATCTCCCTTTTAAGGAACTGTTATGCCTCCTCAACTCCTTTCCCTTTCACTATTCTTGACCGCGGAATTTCAGCCAGCAGCTCCTTAAGTTTACAGAAGTCCGCTTTTTTAAAATCTAAGATGAGTGTCTGGCTACACTTATCTTCTCCTTCCCACTGAATGCCAAATTCCAAAAGGGCATGGTCACTCTCCCCTAAAGATCCAACCACTTCTACCTCATTAACAAGGTCATCCTTATTGGTCAGGATCAGACCTAAAATATTTGATCCCCTTGACGCCGCTTCCACCTTCTGGACAATGAAATTGTCTGCAAGACAAGCAAGAAACGTGCTGGATCTTGCTGTCTTGGCAGAGTTTGACTGCCAACATGTATCTGGGTAATTGAAATCTCCCATTATTATTGTATCTCTCCTTTTTGAATGTGCAGTCATTTCGTTGAGGAAAGCATCATCAAAGTCCTCAGTCTGAGTTGGAAGTCTGTAGTAAACCCCCACCAGAATACCCCTATTGTTTCTCGCTCCCTTAATTCTTACCCAGATGCTCTCAACCTGGCTTTCTGGGTTTAAGTCATGGATCTCTTCACAGGTGAAAACATCCTTGACATACAAGGCTACTCCTCCTCCTTTCTTATTTGGTCTATTTCTACAAAATAGGCTATACCCCTCAATTCCTGTATTCCAATCATGAGACTCATCCCACCAGGTCTCAGTGATGCCTATCAAATCGTATTTATTTTGTTGTACTAGGAGTTCAAGTTCATCTTGCTTGTTTCCCGTATTCCGCACATTAGTGTAGAGACACTTACATCCCCGGGCCCTTCCTGCAAGTCCTGTACTATAGTTTCTACTCCTCCCTCCAGTGGCCCCTTGTACTACTTGTCCAATATCATTTGGGCCTTTCCCCCCTGCGCTCACCGAGTCTTTGCCCTGAATAATATTGTCTCCCTCCGCAGCGGAACTTAATTTAAAGACCTCTTAATCCTCCTTGCGAGACTGTTTGCAAAAACATTCCTGCCAAGTTTTGTGAGGTGCAGCCCATCCCTTGCCAGAAGCCCACTTTCATGGAAGTTCAGGCCATATTCCAAAAACCCAAACTGTCGCTGGCAACACTATGTGCGGAGCCAGTTGTTGACCTCTGCTATTGCCCTTTCCCTTCGTGTGCCATATCCTTGAACAGGGAGGAGAGACGAAATGACCACCTTCACACCAAGGTCCTTAATCTTCGTCCCCATAAGCTCGTAAAAGCTGTGCCTCACAGTGTCATTGGTTGCGACATGAACCAAAACGAGGGGCTTGTGATCAGTGGGCTTGACCAGCCTGGTTAGCCTCTCTGTTATGTGGTTGATAAGTTGAATAAGTTGAATAAATTGGTAAGTAGATATAATAGGATAATAGATTGTACTATAAATTGTATAATATAGTATAAGTTGTAAGTAGGTATAATACTATGTGGGTTTTAAACTAATTAAAGAATTTTGTAGCTATATCATTGGGATGATAAACATAATGAGTAGCAAGTATTAATTTTCTGGTATAAATGTAAGTATTTAATAATTTGGTGTAAATATTCAATTAACATTTGCTGTTGCAACAGGGTGGGAACCAATTTTTAGTTGTTTGTAGTTTTTTCAATTAGTTTGTTGTTTTTATTTCTATTGTTGTGTATTTTTACTTTTGTATATTGTTTTGTAACATTGTTTGATTTTGTTTAATAAAGTGCAGTTTTGGTCAGCTGCCAGAGGCTCAACAACAACGGGCACCTCCAGATATGGGGAAAATGTCTCTGGAAGTATTGAGTCCTTCTATTTCTTTTTGCTTTGTTTTTCCCTGCTTATTCGCAGGTTTACATCCAAGCTGTTTCTGGAAATATGCTGGATTTGTTCACTCCCTCCTCCCTTTCCTTCTATTTCCCCTCCCTGCTCAATTATCACATCCAGCTTCATGCAACACTTCAGAAGCTGATTTTCACCAATTTCCACTAAACTTTGTTTTATTGCTATTTAGCAGTTATATTCAGACTATCAAAGAGCTTTAACAGTATTGCACTAGTAAAGCATAGTAATTTTGTTTTAATGTTCATCACAGAATCATAGAATCGTAGAGGCGAAAGACAGCACAAGGGCCATCAAGTCCAACCCAATTCTGCCATACAGGAATACAGCATCCCAACAGATGGCCATCTAACCTCTGTTTAAAAATCTCCAAACATTTCACTTTCCCTCACTTGATCTCTGTTGAATATGTGCTCTGGAAATGACAGCTGTGTTTACTGTCAGTGGCCAGCTTAGCTAGATCTGAGATAGTAGACACAGAACCAGGGTTACATACATTTCACTTCAGAAAGTGCTGGGTTAATTTAAACTAACCTGGGGAATGTGTATGAAAAGACCTTGGTAATACCTGGAATTTCCAAGAAATATTTTGGGTTGAAGAAAATATTATGTGGATCTCCAAAATAATTGTGTCTGTGAATAGTAATACTAATGAACAAAACTTGAGACTTTCAGAGACATTTTTTTCTCACTTGGAGGAGCAAAATGATGGCTCAACCAAGACTCCCCTCAGAATCAAGTTCAATTAAAGTCCTATTTCGTGTACTCCCTAAGTGCAAACACATACGTGAGGCTTGGTATTTTACAGGGGAGAGTTCACACAAGAGAATGGCTATATATTAAAACATGAATGCATGAATGTATTATGCATGCATAATTGGGGGAAATTGTTTTCTGTTTTGTTTTTTGGCAAGGGAAATTCCACACACCTTCAAATCCCATTGCTAAATTTCAAGATACAGGATATAAAGCTGGTAAGGAAAAGGTAGAACTCAGAAGAGTCACTCTTTTGGAGAAAAAAATCCCAGAATTTGCCAGCCAGTATGGCCATTTTCCATGGGAACTTAGAAATGGTTTCATGTAATGTCTAAACACACACACACACACACACACACACACACACATTTTATTGTGTTAATTTATTCTGCTGTTTGGTTTCTCAGCATGTATGCTTTTACATACACACCACTAAACTCAAAGAGACTCTCTTCTGATTAGATTATGAGATTATGGTACAATACTGAGGTATGATTTGTTTTGAGAGATTTCTCCCCTCATTTCAAACCCACATATTACCATATAAAAGCCCCAACCTTCTGATGCCTCATTATCAGATGACTCACTCTTCTAAATCAAGGACAGATTCCATTAATTCAAAAGAGTTCTACTATTTCATCATTTCTTCTTCCCTATGGAGGCTTCCATTGGACCGCTCACATGTGTATGCCACTTGCAAAGTGAGCTGGACAGGGGGCAAAGTGGCAAGCCAGCTGAGAGACTTTGCAAGCAGCATATGCATAGTCAGTTAAAAGTGAATCTCCATAAGTCCTTCATGCTCCCTACAGTATAGCACATGAGTTCTACTTTTTAACCAATTCTGTTTTCTGCTCTGCTCTGGTCCCTAACCTGTCAGATAAATGGCTGAAGCCTGTAATCAGAAATGCCACAGTAGGGATAAGACACTCAAAATGCCTGCAACTGAAAACTGGCAACATCTCCTACTTAGTACGGCAGAGCTGGGCAAAGTGCAGGCTGTATGTGCCTCCTACTGCCTTTTTTTTTTTTTTTTTTTGGACAGTCTGACGATTCCCCCCACTCAAAACTAGGGGGATTTCTTTTTGGTCTTAAAAGGACAATAGGCTCTGGGTGGTGCTGCTGACCATTTTGCCATGTTTTGAAGCTTTCTGAGACCCCCCTCACCAGGGGAGTGCTGTACAGGCTTTCCCCCCGAAAGTTAATGAGCCAAGAAGACTGCTCACTTTAGGCTAGTGACAGATTTTCTGTCAAGGAAAACCTTCTCCTCTGTGTTCTAGGTGAGCCTTGAGAGAAGGTTATCACCAGACATGTATATACACACTTGAAAGCCATGTATCCCCAGCTTTGATAGTCCCCAAGCCCCACGTTTCAATACCTAGCAATAATAAGAAATGTGCTATATATATCCCTGTTCCTTATAAAACAGGTTATAAATGTGTGTTGGCCAGATTAATAATGTCCATGCAACTGGCCAGACTAATTGATCCAGTTTTCATTGTATGATTCATATAGGACTCAACTTCTGGAGATGAATTTGCTTACTCAGGATTTGTCGTGCCAGCTGTGGATTGCTACCCAGTTCCCCTCCCTCATTATTTTTAATAAGGAAGTCTATATATCTTATCTGTTATTCTCTTGCAAGCCCAGCTGAGTTTGTTTGAGAGAGTAGGTAGTTCTGGGGTTCATGCATTCATGGATAAAAGTGGTGATGAAGAGTAGTGTACCTTGGAGTGCACAGAGGGGGGCAGAGGGCAGGGCAGGGACACATGTGGGGGGGCAGGGCTAATCATGCGGGGGCAGGGCTAGGTTGAGCGGAGGTATGACTAGGTCATGCGGGGTGCGGCTATGTTTCACAGGGGTGAGGCTATGTCTCATGGGGCAGGGCTATGGCACATGGGAAGGGCAGGCAAGGAGTGGTGGCACCCAAAAAAACTTGCTGCCAAGGGCCCACCATCCTCATAACCCCCCTATCCCTCTGCCAGTGGTTATGAGTTCTCCCAAAGAATTTTTATCTTGGAAAGTCCCAAATGGGCAATAGCTACCAGACTAGGTGATATGGCAACCCTTTCAAAGGAGTCTGTGGAGATTCTTGTTTTGCTGTCTTTAATTTACTGAAATTATGTCTGCAGTGAATAAAATCCACTGTCTGTTCATCAATTTCAGGCACTCTAAAAATATTGGTTCCTTTATTTGCTGACTTCTTGGGAGTTTTCTATATGAATCAAAGAATTGGCAGCCCTGTTAGAAATTTTAATGACAAATCATGTTCTTTTTCTCTCATTCCCTTTGTCACTCTCTCAGTGAATTCTACTTGCAGACTCTGCCCTGTACATTGGTACCTCCACAAGGAGATGTGCTACTGGCCATCAGAAGGTCATAAGTCCTGGAATGAGAGCAAAAAGGATTGCTTAGCAGAGGATTCTCAATTGCTAGTGATCCAAGACAGAGAGGAGATGGTAAGGGAAATAATTACACATGCTGTACTATGCATTTCTGTTTATGTTTATTGTGAGGAAGGTTTATCAGTGGTTCTCAACCTGTGGGTCCCCAGATGTTTGTGGACTTCAGCTCCCAGAAGCCCTGAGCATTGACCATAGTGGCTGGGGCTTCTGGGAGCTGAAGTCCACAAACATCTGGGGACCCACAGGTTGAGAACCTCTGGTTAGATCAACTGAACTAAATTCTAGGTAAATCTGCATGGGATTTGCAACCTTAATTCAATCCTACAATGGCCGTTGAGTAGAGGAACATCAGACATACATGAGGCAGAGGATCTGGCTCATTACCCAAACTACACTCAGTTCATTAATGTGATATTTGATGAGTCAGGGTTAAATTAGCTGTAGTCCTTTGCTGTTTTTGGTATTTTAAAATACTCTTTGGGACTGATAATAAAGAAGGAGGAAGTTAAATAGATAAAGCATAGTACAGAATGCAACCACACTCACGCAAAGAACTTGTAGGAAGAACAGTTAGTTTTAAAAGGTTTTAATTTTATGAAGAATTTCATTACTACTACTACTACTACTACGAAGAATATTAGCAACAACAACAACAGTGGTAAGAGGAAGAGGGAGAAGAAGAAGAGGAAGAGGAAGAGGAAGAAGAAGAAGAAGAAGAAGAAGAAGAAGAAGAAGAAGAAGAAGAAGAAGAAGAAGTTGTTGTTGTTGTTTGCAGTTCCCATCGTGCCTCATCATCAGCCAGGCTGATGGATGGGACTTGCAGTATAGGAACATCAGGAAAGTTTCACATCCCCCTTTCACGGTTCAATGGAAAATATTCATTGATGCAAAGCTCCCATCATACCACAAGGGGGTACCCCCACATCATACATCACCAGTCCTGAACCAGCTGCACTGCCTTCCGATTGGCCCTGGGGGAAGTCTGTTTTTGCAGCCCTCTTTCACCCTTCTTCCTTTGCTGATGCTCCTAAAACCTTACAGCTAGTCAGAGAATGGGGGAGAAAAGGGAAGCTTGACAGGCATAGAAAGAATTTGTGAAAAGGAGTTTCTTTGTCAGAGGCTTTGTTTACCGAAGTATGTCTGTAGTTCCTTTTCTGGGTTCTGAATCTCCCACTGTTCAGTGTTAGGGGATGACTGTGGGTTTGAGCGTTATGAAAGATGCGTAATTTTATACATCTCTACTATATCTCCCTTTATTTGACTTTTTCCTAAATAGTCTCAAACATTACAATCTATCCTTACAGGTCATTTGCTGCTGTCTTTTGGTCATTTTAGCTGTCCTTTTCTGCAGTTTTTCGGTCTCTTCAATATCCTTGTTAAGCGCAGTGACTGGAGTGATATAGCAATTCCAGATGTGGTTGCATCACACCTTTATATAAGGGCAGTAGTCCTTTTCTTGTTATGCCCAATTTGAAGTTTGCTCCTTTTTTTATAGCTGTCATACACCAACAGTGACCTCAAGATCCCTTGATCAGTTGCTGCTAAATCGTGTCCCCTCAAGTATATGTAAAATTGGGATTTTCCCCTCAATGTGTATCACTTTGCATCTTAGGAGTTAGGACACTACATTTGCATTCATGTACGGTTTCAATATATATTTCCTTTTGCTTGATGTATCCATTTTATCTAATAATTTTTGATCTACCCAGTCTTCAAATTTATTGATGATTTCATCAATGCTTTCATGGTAGCCAGACTGTTAACTGCTTCAGTTGCTTTTTATGCTTGTTGTTATTATTTTAATGTTTTGTAATCTTCTCTGTTTTATAAAAATGTACCTGCGATTAGACAAAATTTATAATGGCTTGCCTGCCTTTTTAAGTTCCTACTCCCAAATTGAAAATTAGTTCTGGGATCCCTAAATATCACAAAAGAATAGTCGTGTTTTGTTGTCATGGAAAATACTTTCTGTTGGATACAGGAGTTCCTAAAACAAATTACAAGAGGAACAGGTACATATTGGATTGGACTATTCCTGTCTTCATCAGAGAACAAATGGATGTGGGTTACAGGCTCCCAGTTTGATAAGAATATGTGAGTTTTTTTTTTTTTTTTCCATTTCTAAAGAAGTATTAGATTTTAAAAGGTATAATACAAACAAAGGGGAAAAGAAAAAGAAAAAAAAAGGGAGGAATACATAGGATATAAGCTTGATGTTGTTGTGTGACTTCAAGTTGTTTCTGACCTATGGCAACCCTAAGGCAACCCTATCATGGGGTTTTCTGAGGATGAGAGTGTGTGGTGCACCCCAAGATCACCCAATGGGTTTCCATGGCCAAGTGGGGAATCAAACCCTGGTGTTTAGTATCATAGTTCAAAACTCCGCCAATGCACAAATCATTACACCACACTGTCTCTATATGAACATGACCTAGGTATATACATTTATAAGTTGCCAAAGTGTTTAACCCTAGAAGGTAGAAGCCCCTTGCAAAAAAGATATTTGACGAGATATTTTGCCACCTTAACACAGTGCAGCTTACAAGATTTTCTTAGGCAACTCTGGCTGAGGGAGGAGAGAGAATTCTGAAGGTTGACCACACATTTTCAAACCAAGCCAAAAGGAGATCAGGCAAGACTAACAATATAAAGAATTTGGGATAAATGGCAGGAAAAAAGTTGAAGGAGAGATAGATAAAAATTATTGTTGGAAGAAAAGAAGGTGGATACCTCCAATCAGTGATGGATTACTCCATCCAGCTTGGAAAAAGGTTTGGCAACCTGAGCTTTTTATTTTATTTTATTTTATTTATTTACTCCATCTGGCTTGGAGGAAGGTATGGCAACCTGAGCTTTTTATTCTAATTTGATTTAAAAATATTTTAAATCTAATTAGAATTGGCTTTAGATGCTGTTGAGCATGGAGTGTTTCACTCTCAGGCCCTTTCTGCACCATATCTTCTTCTGGCGGGGATCGCGCGAGCAGCCTCTGGTGAGAGGCTCTCACGTCCAGGGTCCTTTGGCTCCACATGAGCTGCCTGCTCGCGCAAGAGCCCTGCCTCTTCCTTCCGCAGTGCAGCCTGGGAGTTTCCCAGGCTGCGCTGGGGCAGGAAGTGCGACCAGCGTGGCTCTGAAGGCTCTGCACGCCAGGTAAGAGTATGCGGGGCCCAGGAGCAATGTATGATCATACACCATTTTTGGCTTCTAGCCACAAATGAAAAGGTGCACAATTGATGCCTGCCGGCCCCTGGAGCATCACGCAATTGCGAGTGCATTGTGCAGATCACTCTTCACAATCGCGCGACGCTCCAGGCCCTCTTTCACATGGAAAATGCCGTGCAAAAAGGGCCTCAGTGTATACTTCATCAGGGTATAGATGAGCAAACCAGTTCCCATACCCTGCAGGCTTCACCTTCCCTATTACTTGCTCTGATGGTACCACTGATCCATCAGGTGCAGCAGTGCAATCACCCAGGCGCCAGCTAGAATATTATGGCAGCATCTGTTCACAAAGAAAGTGACTAATGTAGTTTTTCCAGGGTGTCTGTGTCGGTTTATCTGGGCTCCACATGCCTTGGTTGCTTTTAAAAATAAATAGATTGGAAAATATGCAATCTGTAGACATGGGATTGTGGTTAACATGTAAGCAGACAATCCTGGAAACAGGAATCCGAGATTGTCCACACAATAAATTAACAAACAAGCAAACAAATAAAGTTATCTTGGGGGAATGAAATTTCCCACAGGAACCCCTAAGTATTTAGAACCATAGAGTCATAGCGTTGGAAGGGGCTTCATGGGACATTAAGTCCAACTCCTGCTCAGTGCAGAATCTCCAGATAAGTATCCCCAGCAGGTAGCAATCCAGCCTCTTTAAGAAGACATCCAGGCCATTTCTGCCCTACGCTGTTATAGCGCTATTATTCCACTTTCAACATCCTGTGGAATCCTGAGGTTTGCAGCTTAGGGAGAGGCTTTAGAATTCTCACCCAGGGAGCTCATTGGACTCAGGAAACTACAGACCCCAGAATTCCACAGGATGTTGAAAGTGGAATAATAGCACTATAATAGAGCAGTGTGGAAATGGCCCTGGTCCCAGAGAAGGAGACCCCACTATATCTCTAAGCAATTGCCAACTGTCCTGTAACTTTGAACCATTAGACCTGGCCCTCCTCCTTCCAGCAGCACAGAACTGGCTTGCTCCTTCCTCTCTGTGACAGTCAACCCTCCACATTGACTAGGTCTAGGGCCACAGGATTGCCACAAAAGTAGAAAAAACACAAATATCTAAATGTGTTTGTGTGTCTGTGGGAAGGAAGCCAAGGCATTGTGGGCAGAATGGTCACCCAGGGCCCAAACCAGAGCAGGGAAAAGAGAGCGAAAGAGAGTGAGTCAGTACTGTGGTCCTATACTTCCTCTCACACCCACCTCTTTCCTTGAGTTTGTGGGAGTGGGCATTGGAAGAGGGTTTGTGGTGCTCAGAAATCATGCTGCAATCTGTCCTTAGCTGGCCGGGCAGTGGCTGGTCGAGAAGAAGGAAGACCCAGGCTGGTTATTAAAGGACTGCATGGCCCAATAGGGGCCACCAAGAGGGAAGGTTCTTGAGTTGGGGAGGAAGTGGTTGGACGAACTCGCAAATAATGAAATCCATGAAAGTCAAACCTGCAAATGTGGAGGGCCAACTGTATTTAAAGAGTGCAGTAATATCACTTCTCGGTCTTCTTTTCACCAAGGTGAACATGTCCAGCTCTTTCAACCTTTTGTTCTCCATACCTCTTATCATCCTCATTGCTCTTCTCTGAACCTGCTCCAGCTTATCTATATCCTTCACAAATGAGACACCTAGAACTAAATGCCTGACCAGCACAGAACATAGTAGGACTATTACTTTCCTTGATTTATAATCCATGTATCTATTAATGCAGGCTAATATGGCACTCATCTTTTTTGCTGCAGCATCACACTGCTAACATGTTTTCAACTTATGATCAAAGATGATCACAAACATTTAAAAAGGAGGAAGGGAGGGGTAAGGAAATCTTGTTTACCAAGATTTCTCAAAAATAATGGCAAGGTGTTCTGGAGTACCTCACCAACTCAGGCAACACTTTGAGCTGGAGAACAGCTAATTAGGGTCAGGTTCTGAGTCCAGGAATGCTTTAGAAGGGAGCTACCATGAAATTTGTTGCTGTTTGTTGTTAACTGCCATCAAGTCAACTTCAACTTGTGGCAACCCTATAAATGAGATATTACCTTGACTTCTGGGGGTCTCTGGGGGACACCCTGATTCGCTCCAAAATACAAGGGTTGGTGAAATTAGCGGAGCACTGGCTTTGGTAGCACAGAGGGCAGGGCAACACAGCAAGATCTTTAACTCAGTTTTTACAGAGTCAGACCACACAAGAACCCAGCAAAAATGTTCAATCACAGTGTTTTATTAGCAAATATCCACACACACACACATACACACACAAGCAATCGCTCACACAAGCACACAAGGGCTGTTGAGACGGAAAGAGGTGAAAAATGATAGGGGAAAAAGTGGAGGAGGTGTAGGAATGGTAATACTGCACCTGATCTAGCAGTCTTTGGTCTAGAAGCAAAATGAAGAAACCTCGGCAAAGAAAGAAGGCTGAGGGGAGTTCTCAACTAGCAGAATGCAGGTCCACTAAACTATCATGGGAGAGCTCTGAAGAGGGTCGCAAAAAGGGGGTATAGTTATAGAGTGAAACGTGCCTTGGAGGCAGACCGTTTCCCAGAAAAGGATAATAGTTGTATCAGAGGGATAATGGCCGCACGATGGCTGCATCAGGCAAATGGACCTCATGCTGGTATGTCTTGCTGTTGGAAGCACTAAGCTCATCAGGGAGACCATGCAATCCCCTCAAGGTATCATTGTGGCTGATGGCCCATTATAGGTGCTGACATGCCTGTCCAAGGCTTCCTCTTGGAAACGTGAATGGGGGAGCTCTTGGTCTGACCTTTGCCCAGTCTTCGACCTGGGTGTCTATGTTCCTGCCCAGTGAATCACTGGCCTGATATATTTGGATATTAAATATTATACTTCCCCAGGTCTGCATCTGCTAACAGGGTTAACAAAGACACCTCCGTGTCACCATATCCTCAACTGCCCTGCCCAGGTCTTGCAGATTCAAGGGCCTGTCTTCTTTGACTGAACCTACCCGTCTGTATTGCAGTCGTCCTCTTTTCCTACGGCATTACAGTCCCAAACATTAATTTTTATTAAACACACATACACAACAATATATAACAATACATAAAATAGAAAAACACAATACAAATACATATAAAAACAAAAGCTACATAATAAAACTACAAATATATAATTAAACTACAACTAAATTAAAAAGAAAAAAACTACAAATAATTAGAGAGATGGTTTCCACCATTGTTGCAAAACAGCTTTTGCTAACAAATTACACTTAGCTATTACATCCTTAATTAGCTTTGACAGTAATTATAACCCTGTCTATGTATCAGAAAAAATATACCTATTTAATAAAAAAGAATCCGTTGTAATAATTAAGAAACATTTGTTAACATTATTCTGTTATTTTCAGTTAAGTATATTCTAAACAACAATCATATTTATACTTCCACTTATATCCTAAGTATTTTGATCATAATATATAAACCAATAATGAACAATGATGATTAGAATAATAGTTAACCCTCAGAAATTATTAATGAGTTTTAGACATTATTATTACAACCATATATTGTATACATTATGAATATCCTAGAACAGCAACCAATGAAAACCCTCTATTATTTTCATTTTGTACATCTCATGTAGCATTGGTGAATAGATCAGAACATAAAAATATGAGGAAGTTAAAAGCCTGTTATGATCAATGTACCTTCATTTTTCTTTAGATAGTCAATATAATATTTCCATTCAGAAATGAATTCATTTTTTGTTTGTCCTTTTAATCTAAAGGTAAGATTATCTATTTCAACTATTCCCACCAATCTATTAAGCCATTTTCCATTGATGGGATCTTCGTTTGCTCCCAATACTTTGCATATACTATTCTCATTGCCAATAACATATATAAAATCAGTTTATGTTGTCTCTTATCAATAAGTGTGTCTTCTTCCCAGAGTCCCAGCAAATGTCATTCTAGATTTTTAGGTATTTGAGATTTTAAAATAGTTTGCATCCCATTCATCCAAAATTGTTTGGCTTTTTCACAAGTCCACCACATATGATACAGAGAGCCAACTTGATCTTGACATTTCCAACACTTAGTCTTCATATCTTTATACATCTTTGCAAGTCTTTCTGATGTAAGATACCAACTATACATCATTTTAAAGTAGTTTTCTTGAAGGTCATAGCAAAGGATTTTTTTATGTTGGGATGGGACTTTCCTCAACCTCAGATGAAAGAGCATCACCCACTGATGGCTCTTCAAATGTCATCTCTGTGCTTCGATCAGGAAACTAGGGTTTTGAAAGCACTCTTGTCACTCAATTGCTGAATTAGAACACAGGATCTATGCCTCATGCCAGGCCAACCTATATAGCTGTAATTATATTAAAGTTGTGGGCAGGTTTCTTCCAGTGCTGAGGTGAGGTTATGTTGTGGCAGCTGCAGCTCTCTTTGGCACACCAGCCTCAAGCCACTAGGCAAGCCAAACATTTTAACCATCATCTGCTTGGAATAACTGTGCCTTATTTAGGGGCTCCAGAAACGAGGGAAAGGTGGTATTCACTGAAATCCGAAGAAAAGACATAAAAACCATGGAAAACTACATTTTTCAGTGTCTGCCAGCTGGGATGCTTTCTTAATATTTCAGAAGATACCAGGGAGATTCTTGTTAGGTTACATGCACCGCCACACTAAGTAACTAAGAAAGGGCAATGGGGCAGCTGGCAAGAATGATTTGGTCACAGATGCCTGGGCCTCAGTACATTCTCTGTTGGACTATGGCTAAAACCAGCAATTCTGATTTACAGCTCCATTCGCCAAATCCATTTCCAAAGTGAACAGGGTGAGATTGCCCATCACAAATGGCAGGTTTATCACTGGTTCTTGGGACAGAGAAAGAGGAAGGTGGTGCTGTTACCCTGTGGACTGGGGGTCCCGGGAGGGGCGGCCAAAAAAAACACAAGATGGGGAAATTAACTCGAGCACTCTCTTAAGCTAAACGAGAGGCAGGGTAACTTAGCAGGGATCTTGCAACTCTATGTCTACAGCGTCAGGTCAGAAGAGCAGCCAGACAAGTTTTAAAATAGTGAAATGATGTTTTATTAACAAACAAACAGACACTTAAGACAACACAACCACACAGCTAACTAAGGAATAAGAAATAAGGTTTCTCGGGGGAAATGGGTGATACGACACCTTTCTTGTAGTCCTGAAGAGATGGAAGGAAGAAGCTCAGCGTGGATTGCTGAGGGGAGCTCGCCGGGCAATACGGCAGCAACGCAGTCTGGAACTTGGGAGCAATCTGGGAGCAAACCGAGGAAACTCTCGGAGCTTGGGGTTTATATAGGGAAAATATGACCATGGGCTAGTCTGTACTTGGGAGAGAACAATGAGGTTTGTGGGAGTGACAATGTCTCCGAAAGGTCAGAATTTAACATGATCGAGTTAAGTTCGAATTGACAAAGGAATAGCCAGTATGCAGATGCAGCTTGCCCGGGCGGTTGAGCTACCAGCTCGCCAGGGTGCCTGCTCGGGGCAGAGGGCTCTTCGTGTTAGCGCGCATTCTTAATGAAGTGTTTGTTTCGGGAGGTCTCCTAAAGCAAGATCTGGCTATGTCTGGCTTGCTTAGGTGGGAAAAGGAATGTTTCAGCAATTAATAGCTATGCCTAGCTCCGTGCTTGTTCAGAGGCCTCACAAACACTTGGCTGAGGGTGGCAAAATAAGACTGAATTGTGATATCAAAATGATATCTAATGTCTACCTAAGCCGGGCCAGTTCACAGTGATAACAGTGCTGCTCACACTATCAAGGAAAGCAGAGATCTCCTCATTCTCTCTGTTTTATTCTTCTTGTATACATCTTAATTATTCTAATATTCAAATACTCTCAACTTTTTTTTAAATAGCAAATTTGGCACCATGACTACTTTGTATGAAAAACAAATTTGCCACAGTCTTCTTGTCTGATGAGCAGGGTCTTTTTCTATCTTCTTCTGCAGGTTCGATGGACCAAAAGATACTCAAAGAAACTCCTGTGGTACAATAAAGGATAAAATACGTTCAGATACATGCAGTGCTGTCCATAAGTGGATCTGCCAGAAAAAGGCCGTCTTGCTTACTGTGAGAATTTAGTTGATCTTTTCTATGTAATAACTGTGTGTCTTGTGATATATGAAAAAAACGCAAAATAAAATTATTAAGTAGTAATCAAAATTGTATGAGGAATTTCTTTATTTTCATCAAAAAGCCTCACAGTGCAATTCAAAATGGCAGACTGGAGACCATTTCTGCCTCTCTGGTGATTTAGACATTAAAGATTAAAGTAGCAATTCCCAATGTTTGGTTCTCTAGATCCAATGGACTTCATTTCCCAGAATCCTTGAACATCAGCCAAGCTGGCTGGGACTGCTGGGAGCTGAAGTTCTAAACATGTGGAATATCAAAGCTTGGGAGCTGCTGGGTTAAAGCATAGATCTTATTATTTGAGAATCAGCCTTTTGTGAGGCTTATTTAAATCTGCCACTGTAGTAGCCATTCAAGTATTCACAGAACTTCAGACTTTCTTGTTACAACAGGAACTGGCCTGTTCTGTCCACTGCGTTCTGGGCTTGGTTCACACACATTTTTGTCTCTTCTTCTTTTCCCACACTCGTGACCACATGAAGGTCTAGAAGGCACAGATGGAGTCCAAGGGTCACATGTGGCCTACAGGTTGCCCCTTCTGTTTTAGCCTCTCAAGGGGTTCACATTTGAATGGAGAGTGGGTAATGAAATGATCAACAGGCTATTCAAGTCATTGCATTGAGCCAAAGGTGGAATTTCCCAAGAAGAGAAAGTAGGGTTTCCTTCTACATTTCCCAGTTATAACACTCTGATATCTTCTTAATTGCAATGGAATCATGAGGTTTGTTATTTGATGAAGTATTTAGAATTTTTTGCCAGAGAACCTTGCTGACATCACACACTACAAATCCCACAATTTCATAGAATGCCACCATAGAATCATAGAATCATAGAGTTGGAAGAGACCCCAGGGGCCATCGAGTCCAACCCCCGCTATGCAGGAACACCCACCAAAGCATTCCCAACAGATGGCCATCCAGCCTCTGCTTAAAAACCTCCAAAGAAGGAGAAACAGCCATGACAGTTGAAAGTGGCAGCAAAGTCTTATGATTTTATTGTGTGAAACAAACCATTGATGAGAGGCTGTTCTCAACTGCCTAAAGTTAAAGACATGGAGGTTGAAATGGTTAGGTGTTTCTTGCTCATAACACATTCATATGGATTTTTGTGTTTAACAAAGGGGACTTCTGAATTAATTGAGGTTTATGAGTCATTTTTACAAGCAGGTTGCTATAGTCAAGCCTAGAAAACACTGGTGTACAGATCAGTGTAGCAGGGTACAATCCGTCCTGAAAGGGAGAGAGAGCTCCTTAGTATGGAACACCTTGGATCCTATTTTTAAGAAATGATCATTTTCCCCAGGTAAGCTTTCCTCATTTCCAAATGTCACACAGGGCTACACAGATGCCACTCATCTCTTAACATCTCTTCCAGACTCAAGAATCTCAGCTTTCCACAGTTGAGCCAATAGGTATTTTCCTGTGCTTCCCTAGAATCCACAGAGCTAAGACCTAGGCCCTTAAGGTGAAAATAAGTACCTTTGTTGTGTAGCAAAATAGCAAACATCCACCTTCCCTTCAGTGCCTGGCAGTGATACATGGCTCAGGTCTTCAAGAGCAGGGGTAACTGATGAACTATTGATGAACTAGCTGATGAACTGGTAACTCCCATCATGGATCACCTGACTGGCTAGAATTGATGGGAGGTGGAATTCAGCCATATTTTGAGGACTGCAGATTCCTCAATTCTGTCCTCAACACTCAAGCACATGAGCACATTCACTGTCTGCCAACCCAGGTCCCTTCTGATGTTTAGGCCTGCTCAAGCCCTTGGTCATCCATTCTATTGCTCCCACCACATGATAGAGTGGAGGGAACCCTAGCTGTTTTTTGTTTTTGGTCTTCAAGTCCACTAGAGCTTTTGTCCACTAGAGTATAAGGAGCCCTGGTGGCACAGTGGCTAAATGCCAGTACTGCAGCCACAAGGTTGTGAGTTCAATCCTG
Organism: Iguana delicatissima; assembly: GCA_948472985.1. NCBI lineage: Eukaryota > Metazoa > Chordata > Lepidosauria > Squamata > Iguanidae > Iguana > Iguana delicatissima. The sequence continues at coordinate 184,243 of CAOKZL010002480.1, read as the reverse complement.
CCAGGCTCCAAGGTTTACTCAGCCTTCCATCCTTTCGTAGGACGGTAAAATGAGTACCCAGCTTGTTGGGGGCAATTAGCTAAAAAAATGCATTGTAAACCGCTTAGATAACACTTAGTTGATAGGCAGTATAGAAACAAATGCTATTGCTATAGAAAAATAAATGCTATATTGTCAATCGTTTTTATGATGCAAGCTTGTTTTTCTGCTGTTCTGAACCCAAATCAGTGGGCTCAAACGACAAGAAAGAAGATTCTGATTAAGCATTAGAAAGAAAGTCCCAGCAGTATTCTTTTTATTATCTGCATTTTCAGGGAAATGTAACCCCATCTAACACAGGCTGAACCCCTATTCCCAGATCTGTCTTTCAAGTGACCAGGAGCACCTCTGCCTCGTCTGGATTAAGCTTCAATCTGTTTGTCTTCATCTAGTCTACTATAGTTGCAAGAAACCAAATTGGCATAGGAACAGCTTCCTTGGAATTAGGTGAGAAGGAGCAATAGACTTGGATACCATCAGCATATTGGTGACACTTAACCCCAGAACTCCAGACAACCTCTCTCAGAAATTTCATGTAGAAGGGGACAAGATTGAAGCCTGAGGGACTCCATAGGCCAATGGCCAAGGAGTTGAGCAGGAATCCCCCAGTACCACCCTCTGAGTGTGCCCCTCCAAGAAAGAAGGGAACCACTGTAGACTAGTACCTCCAAGCTTCATCCCAGCAAGGCAACTCAGAAAGATACTATGGCTGATGGTATCAAAAGCCACTGAAAGGTCCAGCAGAACCAATAACGATACATTCTTCCTCTCCAGTTCCTTGTATAAGTCATCCACCAAGGTGACCAAAGCTGCTTATCCCATAATTAGGTCTGAAACCAAACTGAAATGAATCTAGATAATTCGCCTCATCCAGGAACCTCTGAAGTTGAGAAGCCACTACATGTTCTAGTACCTTGCTCCAAAATGGAAACTTAGTTTATTTTAAACAAACTTTATAGGCCATCATAAGAACCAGAAATACAATACATATGGAATCAAGATACAATAAATTCACTTACAACTTACATGAGTTATAATTCACCAATAAATAATTATACATTTAAAGTATCCATATGCTCTTCCAATCTAATTGTCTTCTCTTCTTTCTTCATTCTTCGTCCTCCTCTTCATTCCTTCTTTCCTTATCAAGTTAATAATCAATCTAATAGCCAATTTTAACTAGGATATAATAATGCCAAACACAATAATGATAGTAATAATACAATAGCCAAAATTACCATATCTATACCTAATGCCATTAAAATATATAATTAATCTACTGAGTGTAACCACTTAATTTACTATGTTTGCAAGCACTATTATTTAAAATATCTATGTGTTATCCTAAGAACAGAATGCCTCAGCCTCAAACAACTATACTATCGCCAATTAGCTCCATAGTAATATTTTTTCTTACCATTCTGTGATATTTTTTGTGAACTTACCTATATACATGTCTACAACTGTATATCAAATAAGAAAGCATCTTTCCATTTTTCCTTCCATATGTCCCTGATTGGTTCCCATTCCTTATTTGTCTTACCTATACTTCGATTATCACTAAAATATAGAGTAAGAATATCCATCTGATACATATCAAATAGTTTAAGCAGCCAATCCTCAATTGTTGGGATTTCTTTATCCTTCCATCTAGAGGCATATAAGACCCTTGCTGCAGAAACCATATATAATAATAAGTGACTGTATTTCTTCTGTTGTGGACCATTGAGACCCTTACATATATTTAGCAAATAAAGCTCTGGATACATAGGAACATCGATCCCTATAATTTTCCTAATCGAGTTATGTATACTTTTCCAAAATAATTTAGCTTTTTTGCAAGTCCACCAGGTATGATAAAATGTTCCTAATTCTTCAGCACACTTCTAACATTTGTCCAAACCTTTTTTATATATCTTAACTAATTTCTGTGGGGTTAAATACCATCTAAATAGCATTTTCTTAAAATTTTCTTTCAGTGCCATACATTTCGTGAACTTCAAGTTACTGGACCAAGTCTTTTCCCAATTGCCCAACTCAATCATGTGACCAATATTCTGCATCTACTTGAGCATATTGTTACTCCATGGGTCATAACCTATCCCGGGGTCCACAATTGAATACTAAAATATGATTCTCTGTGTTTGAGAGATCCCCTGAGTGAGCATGTAGGCAGGCACGGTTGAATGACCGAAAACCAGGTCAAGCCAGTAAAATCCCCCATCACGTAGCCCCAGGAGACCTCAAGATGAGTAAACCCACAATAAACAAAGGGTCCGCAGCCCCAGGGAGCTGACTTGAAGGGATTAACGTATCTGCCCCAAGTTGAGCAAATATTCTATCAGGCAAGGACCAAAAGTCACACCGCAAAACACAACCAAAGATCCAGAGACTTTGGCAACACCTTATAATCCCATCACACACAGGAAATTACCAATGTGGAGCTTCGTGCCCACTGCAATACCCATTGTTCTCCCTGGGAAAGGATTAGTCCTCTAGGTACTTTTTCCCTTACAAATAGTCCTGGTTTTTGAGTGTTTCTTCAGATTGCTCCCAGTCACCCCAGCCGACCGTCGCTCCGTCCATAGAGCAATCCCCTCAGCCCTCTCCATGCTGAGCCCCACTTCTGCACTGCCTTCTTGGACCCAGGACTTCAAGACAAGGTCCAGTATTACCCCAACAACACCCCTTCAAAACTCCCCTGTCCAATTTCCTCTCTTTTGCTTCTCAATAGCTCTTGGATGTATGTGTGTGTGTGATTGCGTGTGTGTGTGAGAGTTGCATTCAATAAAATCATTCATTGGACATTTTGTTTGGTTTTTGGCTTGGCCTGACCCCATAAAAACTGGGTAAAAAGACCCTGCTAGGTTACCCTGCCTCTTGCACTGCTATTGTTTGTGCTCTGGCTAGTTTCCATTCTCCATTGTGTGGAGCACATTGAGGCATCCCCCAAGGGACCCTAGTAATCAGGGTAACAATATTATCTTTAATAGTACCATGTTCCAAAATGGAACTTAGTTTAAAAGGAGCCAGGGAAGGTTTTTCAGGAGACATCTTACCACAGTCCCCTCAGGTGTGTTGGGACCCTATCTTGTTGTAACAAGGCTTTAATAATTTCCTTTACCCATCAGCCAGTGGTCTCTGGCCTTTTTAATTAGCCAGGAAGGGCAAGGGTGTAGTTCACATGTAGTGGCTCTCACTTCCCCAAGGATCCTGTCCACATCCTCAGGCAAATTAAAAAGTATTCATCAACACTAGACAAGCAGGGGCAAGGTTACGTCCACTGGAACTGTTAACAACTCTGGTGTCCAAAAGCGAATCTGAGCTAGTCTGTGAAATGGTGGACAAATTCTTCACGGTGGGCTGTCAAGTGGCTTACATTCTCCTTAGAGACAGATCATAACAGATCCTTGATCACTCAAAACAGCTCTGCTGAATGTTTCTGTGTGGCTGCAATAACATTAACTAGCAAAGGCTTCTTTGATATCTGCCCAACATAGGCCTCCAGACAAATTTTAGCCTGCTTTTGGTGGATTCACTCTGAGTTTTCTGCTACTGTCTCTTTTATTTAATTGCTGCCTGCTCCTTAGGAAATTAAGCGGTTGATTTAGCTCCAGTCCATAAAAGGGGACATTTAGGAGAAATCATGTCTACCAACCTGTTCATTTCCCCATTCTAGAGATCAACCAGAGCTTCAACAGGATCACCTCCCAAGGCGGCAGGAAATTCCACAAGATCCATGAGGAATCCCTTCAGATACAGAAGCCTCTTGGAGCAGATAACCTTTTTTTATAAAAAAAATCATTTTATTTTTGAATAAAAGGAGAGAAACAAAGAAAAACAATTTAAGAAAGCACAACAACACTACAAACAACATAAGCTACAAAACTAAACTACACAATACGATTTTTTTAAAAAAAGGAAAAACCTGAAAACTAACAAAACTAATATTAAGCTAAACTACAACATAACTACACATAACTAAAAATTGGTTCCTGTCCCTACTGCCAACAGCTAATTGTAATGCAGCAGTAACAACTAACCATTAGATCCTAAAATAAAATTGAAGTTGGTACTTATTGCCTGTTATTTATTTTCATAGTAGATCTAAACTTATAAAATTAATTATTAATTAATAATTCTAAATAGGTTGTTAAAAACAATTCTAACTTGCTTATCAAGTATCTTTTTTTAAAAAAAATGCTTATTACTAAGCAATTTTAATGATTCTTATTCTATTCTATATTGAAATTAATAATTCCTAAAATAAACAGTTTGTATATAATAAGTACTAGAAGCAACAAAGTAAAACAATTTTCCGCTTTCCAATCACTCTTCCTGTGATAATAGAAATATCAAAATTAAAACTTTAATAAGTGGGGGGGGGGAGAAGAAAGCAAGCTATCTTTATAATCACCAAATATCTTCTATCCCTTCATAGGTTTCCTTTAACAATTTATAATCATAAACCAGTTTCATAAACCATAAACCATTTTCTTCATCAAACATCTCCTTCCCTTAGTTCTTTCTATTTTTTACCAGAACTGTTTCAAGTTTGAATATTCCTAATGACCCTGGTCAGGGCAATCATGCATAGCCTATGTCTTTTATCTTTATATGTAGAAACCAGTTCTTCAAATTGAGCCAGCCTAAAGGAAGGTTTTTATTGGGGAATCCATCCATTAATAAATCCATCAATATATTGCTGTTCTCCTCTTGTCCAAGCAAAGTTTCTTGTAAATTCACAGGCTGCTTGTCATACATTCTCCAAAATGAAATAAATTCACAGTCCAAGTCACCATTCAACATCATCATTGTAGACTGGGTTGTAACATCACTTGTGTTCTTCATTTTTGTAAAATCAACCATGTTTGCTCTCTCTCTGCCTTGCTGGATGTTTGTTTCAATTTGTGTAGGCATGATTTATGGGTCATAAGTCAGTTCTTGCAAAGCTTGTGTTGCATCTTGTTTTCCTTCAAGCTGCCAACATGTCACATCAGCCAACTGTTGCATTTTAAACTCCTCCTCTTTATCGAAACAATCATCCAGCTTTCGTGAAACTTGGGATAGTTGTTCTGTAATTTCATCAAACTTTTTTTCAGTAGATGCTTTAATTTGTCTAAATTCAGCAAAGAAATCCATAAAGTATCTAACTATCTCTTCAGAGTTTCCTAGGTCATTTCTAATTTGAATGTCACAGTCCAAGACAGAAGCCATAATAAATTCCATTCAGTGTGTTCTGTATTCCAAAGCAATGAGACTGTGTACTCAAAACATTTGATAAGAGAAGATTTATAAGTTTTCCCAGAAATGCCGAAGTTAGCATAACACTACACATCAGACAGACTGAGTAAGTAAGTTTAACAATTCCATCTTCATAACATACAGCACAATTGTCTTAGTAGCAAAAGCAAAGTCCCATTACATATTTAATAAATCCAATGCTATAATCCATGTCCAAAAACATGCAGTAGTAGCCAAACAGTAACTGCTCAACATCAGAAGAAAGGTGACCAGTCCTTAACAATTAAAGGGGGGAGACATAATCCACACCCAAATCCAAAATGTTCAAAAATCCAAGTATACTAATTATCTATCTATCTATGTAACTATATAAAATAGGTAAGAAAAATATAAAAATAGAATAGAAAAATATAAAAAATATAAAAAATAAATAGGAAGCCCCTCCATTCCAAGATCATCATTCATCCCCACACCACCACCACCATACAGAAAGCAATGTCTTTAATATATGCAGTAGCATGAGTGGGAGCAGATACCACTTGAGACAGACTCATGGTTGTCTTGGCAGACATGAAGTCCTGAGCCACTCCTGATAAGGCAGCCTCAGGAAGAATGTTCAAATCCTGCAGAATCATAATCCGTGGAGACACCACCCAGTAGACCACCTTGGCTAACTCAGGAAGGGAGACTGTTGAGCAGCAGGATGGGTGGGACACCAACAGAATCTCTAATCTGTCCCAGCTACCCACCTTTAAATAATCACACTAAAACACTGTAGAATGAGGGATAGGATGCCTGATCAGGGGATATTACCCTGATAGAGCACTGTAGCTCCACCTCTTCTCTTCAGTGGTAGGTTATGTTAGTGAAAGTGTGGAATGACAGTCATGTAGCATAGTTTCATAACTAAGCACTTCCAAGATGGATTCCAGTTCCATTAGTTTGCGGGTCCTGGATTGTGCTAAACACAGGACTGCCTGTGAAATAATCAAGGAGGATATTTCCAGATTTTATGATGTTGGGAGCATCATATTCTTGAACTCTGCAGAAATATTTCTTGAGCTAAAATACTGTACTCCTTTCCTAGAGAACTGATTCTTCAGAGCTGTTTTTGAATCTTTTGCTTTCACATATGGGGGAACAGAAGAAAAGCAAAATAAGGTGCACAGGAATAACAAGATCAGAGGTAGATTTGATCATTATGAGTATGTAAGGTAGGAATCCTTTTGTGGTGACATGAGATGGAAAAGAATGATGTGTAGGGTTATTGTCAACAAGAGATGCCTGCAGAATGCTGCCAAACAATAACATGGCTCCTTCTCAACCAAAAGAAGCTAGCATGAACTTGGCTAACAATGCTATTAAGTGCTATTGAATCTGTAGAAGCAGAGAACTAGTGATAAAGGAAACTGTGGTAATCATGTTTGCTGTGCTGTTTCTCCTTTGGAAAAAGTGATTTATGCCCCACTATCCTCCCAGAACTGGAAGTGAGGTTCCCTCATAACATGATCCAAAACTAAATACTAATAAAAAAAAACCTTGTTAACATTAATACCTAATTTGGCACATTCAAATCATAAACCCCAAGTGATGTAAATGCAGTGTTAAAAAGTGGATCAATAGAAAGGATAATAGTGAAAAACTAAGGTCAGTCTTCCTTGCCTGTCCTCCCAACTCGTCCCCACTCTTTTCATCTCCTGGACACCTTCTCCCTCCATCTTGCCTCTTGTGCAGTTCCCTCTACAGGTATCTGTACTCGTCCAGTCTGGCCACCAACTCTTCCCACAGAATTCAACCCTCTTGTACCACAAATTGGACAGCCAAAGACTCACTTTGGCTCACATCCCTGGGGATGTTGCCAAAAACCGGTTCTCCCCCTCCCCCCTTTTTTCAGAAATATTTACAATTATTTTCTTTTTGTTTTTCTTTCTTTATGGAATGATAAAAAAAAAGGAAAAACAGCACTAATAGGAATATATTTGCCAACAGAAGATAAAAATAAATTTTACCAAAAGATCCAACAAGAATTGATAAAATACACAAATGAAAGAAATCAAGATAATCTTTTGATAATAGGTGACATGAATGGAGTAATGGATCCAATAAAAGACAGATCGTAGAACAAACCCCACAAAAAATTACATGGAAAATTCCCACAATCCTTCTTTAAACTAATAGATTTGATGGCACTACAAGACATCTGGAGACTCAAATATGGAGATGCTAAAGGATATACATTTTATTCCGACACCCATAAAACCATGTCAAGGATTGACATGTTTTTTATTTCAAAGTTTCTATATAATAAGATCAAAAACATGGAAGTTTTCCCAAAGATGCTCTCCGATCACAATTCAATTCAAATGGAATTATCAACTACAAAGAAAAATACGAGATGACAACTCAACAACTTTTTATTCCAAAATGAATAATACTTGGTGAAGATAAAAGAGGCAACAAAAAATTACTTTAAAGAAAACATGATGGAAGAACTTACAATGAAGACAATCTGGAACACAAGTAAAGTGGTATTAAGAGGCCACTTTATCAAATAGGGGTCTGAATATGAAAAGAAAAAGCAAGAAAAATATCAAGATATTATGAACAAAATTAAGCAACGGGAAGAAAAGTTAAGGGAAAACCCATCAAACAAAAAATTAAGGACAGAACTGAAGATACTACAAGAACAAATTAAAGCAAAACATCAAATAGAGATAAGCAAGAAACTAAAGAGAATCAAACAAAGATCTTTTGAACAAGCAAATACACTGGGGAAGTGGCTGGCATTTAAACTGAGGAAAGAAAGAGAAAAGAAACTAATATTAGAGGTGAATGCCAGGAAGAAAACAGTTATTGATCAGGAGGCCATAAAACAAACTTTTTATAAATACTATAAAGGACTTTTTAATATAACCCCCCCAAAAAAAACATAAAGGAAGATAACAGATATTTGGAAAAGCAAAATATCCCAAAAATATCAGAAGAACAAAAGAAAATGTTGACTGCAAATATTACAACAGTGGAGATAACGGAAGCAATTAATAAATTGAATATTGCAAAAGAACCAGGCCCAGATAGATTCTCAGCGACATATTACAAAAAATTACAAGAAGAATTGGTACTGTCAATGTTAAAAATGTTCAATGAAATCATAAAAGAAAGAAAACCAAGATCATGGAATGAAGCAAATATAACATTAATACAAAAGAAGGAAAAGATACTTAAGAACCACGGAACTATCGGCCGATTTCACTGCTTAATATCGACTACAAAATATTCTGAAATATATTGGTGGAAAGATTAAAAAGAATACTGCAAGATCTAATTCAAGAAGACCAAAATGGTTTCTTACCAAGAAGACAAATCTGTAATAAGATTAGAACAGTACTGGATATAATAGAGTACTACGGAAAAAAAATGAAAGAAAACTAGCAATGATCTTTGTAGAAGTGGAGAAGGCTCTTAGAGCACTAGGAAATACTCTTAGAGCACTGGGAAAGAAGCTGGACAGAAACACAAAAATTCACAGCAGCACAAACACTGACAGAAAACTATTTAAAGATGCTACACAGATGGCATTTGGATCCGGCAAAACTGAGTAAAATATATAAAACAAAAGAAAACAACTGTTGGAAATGCGGCATGAACAATGGAACCTATTATCATATATGGTGGACATGTGAATGTGCCAAATCCTATTGGAGAAAGATCCAAGAAATAATGTCAAACATGTTACAAACAAATATCCCATTGATACCAGAAATATTTCTACTAAATATATTACAGAAAATAGACAAAACAATAAGATCAAAATACTGGAGAATAATACTTTATATGACTACAGCAACCAGAATCATATATGCCAAACTATGGAAAACCAAGCAGATCCCTCAAATAGAAGATTGGATAATAAAAGTAACAAAGTTAAGAGACATGGATAGATTAACTATGATAATACAAGGAAGAACTCAAATCAGAAATGAGGAAGAATCGAAATCCATTGAAGAATTCTTATTCAAATGGGAATTAACCTTAGAAGAATGAAAGACAAGGGTTCTCAAACATAAAGATAAATAGACAAAAGAAATTTAAGGGACTGTAGATGGCCAACAAGGGAATAGTAGTAATTAATACAAATTAAAGACATTAACATACATAAAAATAGTACATAAGAGAAAATAAAGATGAGGAACTCAAAAACAATGGAAATAAATTGAACTGGGAGATGAAAGGCAGTACAACAACGAAAAGAGATGCTTAGAAAAGTAAGGAATGAGAAAAGGAAAGAAAAGAGGAAAGAAAATGATATAATAGATAATAATGATTCTTGATGTTGAATATACAGTACAAAGATGAATAACTTCTAAAGGATTGCATTTTGCATGTCATTTTCATGAATGTATGAATGCATGATTTTTTAAATTATTACTCAGTTAAATTTTAAAAAAAGCAAAATAACAATACACAACACACACAATAACACTACATGAAACAAAACAATACAAAAGAAAACAAACCACAAAATAACCTACACAATAAACTAACAAAAAAAATCTACGAGTATCAAACTAAACTACAGAAAAGCACTGAATGACATATAACTAAAACAAAAAGGTTCCTGCCCCTGCTGCAAACAGTTAACAGTAATCCAATGGTAAAAACTAATCATTTAATCATAATCTAAATTTAAAGCATATAATTGTTGCCTATTTATTATCTTCATAATAAATCTGAACTTATAATATGTGATAAAAATTAATAAATTTAAGTACATTATTAGTAATAATCTGAATTAAGTATTAAAAATCATAAACTTAAAAGTTACTTAATCATTAGTAACTTATTGTTATTGTATTCTATATTAAAAATTAGTGTTTTTAAAAATAATTTTTCTATATTGTAAGTATTTATTCTTTTAATAAAAGCAACAAAAAAAGTGAAACTATTTTCTGGCTACTTTTCTTGCAGTCGTAAAGAACAACACATCTGAAATTAGCAATAAGCAATAACAAATCTTACATCATCAAATATCCTCAATCCCTCATAATTTTTACATCTATTAATTCATAATTATGAATCATTTTCATAAAACACAGATCATAAATAATTTTCATCATCAAATGTTTTCTTCTTCTTTTTACTTCTTTCTTTCTTTAATTTCCCCACCAAAACCCAGAATGATATATTATCATTAACCATTTACACAAATCGTAAGCCATTTCATAACAGACACATACATCCTACTTTACTTCTCTCTCGTTTTCTTTTTCCCTGAAACAGAATCATGTACAAATAATCCTACAACACCTTTTTTCAGGGCAATTCAGCGTAATCCATGTCTTTCATCCTTGTACATAAACATTAATTCTTCAGGTCTAATTCAATGGAAAAGAATATTTTTCCTGGGAAGTCTAACCACGGATAAATCCATCAATTAGTTGTTATTCTCCTTTTTGTAGAGAAAACTTCTTGTAGACTTACAGGCCACTTGTCATAAATTCTCCAAAATGATATTAAGTCACCCTCTGACTCCCAGATTACTTGTAGAGCTGTGACATCCCTTATGTTTTTACTCTTTGCAGAATCAGCTGTATTAGCTCTCTCCACCACTTTCTGTATATTTGTCTCACATTGATGCATGTCTGAGTCATCTCTTGTAGCAATTGTATTGTATCTTCTTTTTGCTCAGATTGCCAGTCTACCATTTTAGCCATTTGTTGTGATTTAAAATCCTCATCTTCATCAAGTGCATCTTTTAGCTCTTGTAAGAGTTGTTACAGCTGTTCTGCAAGCACTTCAATCTTTTTCTCAGTATGTAGATTACCTTATCTAAATAATGTCACAATCTACAATTGTAGCCATGACAGTTCCTGTTCAGTGTTCCTTGTATTTCTTAAACAATAAGGCTATGTTCTCAAAACAGTAGATAAGAAGATATCTCTATGTAAACTTAGATGGAAAAAGTAGAACAGAACTGTGCATAAATCCAACTGGACACATAACTTTAAATTCCAACTTCATATTGTCCAACATGATTGTCCTGTTAGTAAAAACAAAATCTTATTAAATCTTCAAATCAGAGGCAGAAGCAAAATCATTTAGTAACCAAAATACACAGACATGCCAAGATCAAAAGTAAGCTGTTAGTCCTTTAAAAAGAGACTCACAGTGTCAAGAAGTTAAGCTGCCTGGGTGGCATATTTGCGCCTCAGGCTGGTACCGGTGCTGCCTCCACAGTATACCCAAGTGCTGTTCAGCTGGTGCTTCCTGTCATGTGCTTAACCCTGCTGGGTACTTCCTCCTACCTAACAGCCTTCGTGCAGCTGGGGAAAGCTCCCAGCCAATCAGTTCAAACCTGCTGGTTTGAATTGATTGGCTGCTTCTACCCAGGCCAGAGCTTTAGGAAGTTTTCCCTCTGGTCCAGCCATTTTGTATTTAGCTGGGCTCTCTTTTCCCCCCAGAGCTCAGTTCTTCTCTGTACATCAGCCAAGAAGTTGCTCAGAAGGCAAGAGGACGGCAAGGGATTGCAGGAGAGAAGAAGACAATGAGAAAGAAGCAACAGACAACTGACAATGGAGAAGCAATGAGTGATGAGCAGTTGGCAGGCCTTTTGGACAAAAGCCCTTCTCAGGGCTTCATTGAGCTGAATTGGGTTGGGGGTCACCCCCCATGAAAGAGCTGAAATCACTCCCTGTTTCCTCTCCTATCTGCTCTCCCTTGAATGCTTCCCCCCACCAACTTTTCTCACTCCTGCATAGATGTGTTTCACCACTTCTCCTCTGTTCCACTGCCTGGGATTCTCCTTGTCTCACATCTTGCAGCCTGAGGGAATCATCAGCTAATTTCCATCCCCACCAGCATTTCTGGGCGATCTGCTCACCTGGCAGGGATCAGCTAATTAATTTTCTATTTTCTTTGGGGCACATAGCCATTTTACTGGCAGCAAGGGTCTCTTCTCAGACCCAGTTGCTCCCTGTGTTGCCCCAATTATTGCTGCTAGTGCATAGTCATTTTGGGGGAGACCTGTTACCCTGATTTCTGGGGGTCCTGGTCACTGAGCCAGTTATTTTGAGTTCGGGGGATCCCTGTCACTGTGCTCAAATATAGTATGGGGAATGAAAAAAATTAGTTGAGCACAAGTTAGCAAAGTGAGAGGCAGGGTAACTTAGCAGGATCTTAAAACCCAATGTATACCAGATCAGGCCAGGCCAAAATCCAAACAAAAGGTCTATTAAATGATTTTTATTTTATTTTTTATAAAAAGTCAGTCACTGCGCACTTACTCACATTCGCACTCACAGACACAGAGCCTAAAAGAAAATAAAAAGGGAGGAAAATTGATAGGGGATTTTAGAGAGAGTTTCAGGGTAATACTCCACCTGATCCAGATGTCCAGGAAGGTCAAATTAGGATGGAGAATGAAGAGCGGTGAAACTCAGCACGTGGGAGGGGGCTGAGGGGGATGACCAGCAAACAGAGTGACAGCAAGCTGGGAGGCAAGCAAGAGCGATCGCCCAAACCATTTGAAACAGGGGTTTTTCATAGGAAAAATATTCCTGGAGGGCTAGTTCTCTTCCCAGGGAGAACAATAGAGAAAGGGGCCAGATCAAAGCCCTCAGCGATGGACATCTCTGGCTTGATGGTTCAAGATGGTTTGTGAATGCTTCTTCTGGGGTAGAACAAAAGCATCGGCAAAGTGGAAATTGCCCTCACTTGGAAAACTGATTGTGATTCTATGAGTTACCATTTCGGGGCAAGGAACCCTTTTGTGTGCTTGATGGTTGGACTGTCTGGAGCGCTCCTTGGGGCTACGTGACAGATTAAGTCACTGACCAGACTGGAATTTTCCTGACATCGGCTGCTCAGTGGTTCCTGCCTACGTGCTCTTACGGTGACCCTGTCAGACACATGGAATGATTTTTAATATTAGTCAGGTGGAGATATCAATTTAATGTGGTGGATTAATAAATTGTAGACCCTGGGAGAGAGAGCCATTGATCACAGTAACAGACTACCCCCCTTTTCTTACTACAACCCCCCACCAAATCCTACTGAGTGGGTTGTGTTTTTCACTGATCCACTTTCTCCTTTCTTTATACTGCTAGGAGCAATTATGCTAGCCAAGAAGGGGCAGAGGATGATGACATACCAGGGCCCCAGAACACTGGGGGCAAGCAGGAAAACCACACAAGTCATAGGCTGAGCTGGCGCCAGCCTCAGGAAGAAAGTGGGTCCTACCATGGGCTCCTCACAGGCAGTATGGCAGAGTGGTGATCAGAAAAGTGCAAAAATCTTGGAAGGTCTTTCCCCAACATTGGAGAAGCTGGCAGAGAAGCTGGAGTTGCAGGCAGTGGAGCAAATGATGAGCCAGCAGCAGCAGGCAGAGGGGACACCCAAGCAGCAACGCTGAGCTAGAGTGACCTGGAGGCATTGTGACATTAGATCTCCATCCATCAGCAGCTCAAGACATGGAGGAGGAGTTGACCAAGGAGGAGAGAACCAGCAGGCACAGGAAGAAGGCTAAGAGGAAGAGAAGGAGGAGGCACATCAGCAGGTAGGATTCTGATAGTGATGGATCTTCAGGTGAGTTGTTGCCAGTAGGGGCCCTAGGAGTACTGGAAGGCAGCAGCCTATGTTCTGGGCCTTCTGGCCTGGACCATCAAGAGGAGGCCCATGGGGAACTCTTGCCCTGGGGGCCCCCACTTGTCCTGAACAGGGGATGATGGGGCTTCCACCTTTGCACATCTTCACTCATTTGGGAATCATGAGGACCCACCTGGCATTCACCTGGACAAGTGTACCAGGGAACAGATCCTCAATGGTTATTACTTAGATATTTATTTTGCTCCTCAAGCCAGAAGGGGAAGAAGGGTAGGTCCCATTGGACAAGAAGAGGAAGAAGGAGCAAAAAAAAAAAAATGAGGGAGAACACTCATTCAACAATTGGTTAGTGGGTTACACTGTGTTCATGGGTGTGGTCCAGGCAGCCTACTCTGACGGGTTGGTATCCTTCCAATCACTTAGGAAACATTCTTAGGACCTGAGCTTTGGTAGAAGATGCAGCAGCCACAGAAAATGATGTTGCTTTCTTCAAGAAGATCTTCAAAAGCAAGAATGCTCACTGGGACCTCTTCAAGCTTTGGCTGGCCTTGGTGGGCCCTCACATTAAGAGCAGGGGCAAAGGTTCCAAACTTTTTGGTTGGGCAGGTAGGAGGCATTCAAGAAAGAACGTGTGCTGGGATTTCAACATTGGAAAATGTCAGCAGGCTTGATGCAGGTTCGAGCACCTTTGTGAGATCTGTCTCAGGCCTCACCCAAAACTGTCCTGCTCCAACACCGCTAGTAACCAACAGCCTTTTCGGGCAGCATGCCCTGGTGGGGCAACCAGCTCTAAGATGGATGGCAGCACATCCACCAGCAGTGTCAGGGCCAGTAGGAGCACTAAGTAGCAGGGATGGGCCTGCTAATGTGGGGCAGTCTCTGATCCACACCCCTATCTGCTTGGCAGCCCTTCTTCTTGTGCTGGAGTGTCACCTCAGCTTCAAGGCGGCCAACTTTATCCATCAAGGATTCTGCTATGGATTCAGGATCTCTTCCCAGGGTGCCAAGGTAGCATCAAATCTGGGCAATTTAAAATCAGCCAGAGAGTTTCAAGCAGTGGTTGCTTACAAGATACATAAGGAGATTGGGGGAGGGTAACAGGACCCTCCCCAAGCCCCCTTTCAGCAACCTAAGGATTTCCCTGCTGGGGGTGGTTCCCAAAATAAGCACCTGATGAGTTCAGGTTCATTCATCACCCCTCTCATACCCTAAAGGTGCATCAGTCAACGATGTCATTCCTCCTGAGTTCTGCTGTGGTATGCCTCCTTGATGAGGTGGTTCACTTATACCTTTTTTGCACCTTACCTTTTCACAGTGCTGGGGTGCGGGGCTTGCGTGAGCAGCCTCCAGAGAGAGGCTGTCATGTCCAGGGTTGTTCAACTCCGCACGAGCTTCCTGCTCGAGTGAGAGCCCTGCCTCTTCCTTTTACAGTGCAGTCTGGGACCTTCCCAGGCTGCACTGAGACAGGAAGCGTGACTGGCCCGGCTCCTGAGGCTCCACACACAAGGTAAGTGCACGCAGGCCCCCCAAGCGATGCGTGACAGTGCAGCATTTTCGGCTTCAAGACGAAAATGAAAAAATGCGTGCGCGATCCACATCAAGCCCTTGAGTGTCGCGCAAATGTGAGTGTGTCATGTGGACCACTCCTCACATTTACACGATGCTCAAGGGGCCCTTTTGCATTGGAAATGCCATGTGAAAAGGGCCTGAGGCTTGTGGCCCGGGGCGTTCATGGCAAAGCACGACATCTAGTCTGCGTTTCACCTGGACCTAGTACAGCCCAATAATTTCTGCCTCTTGAGTTTCAAATTTCATGGGGCATGGTAGTATGACAAATCCATGCCAATGGGGTGCTCTGTCAGTTGTGCGGCCTTTGAGACTTTCAGTACATTTTTAGAATGGGCTGTCATGGTCAGGGCTGCTTCCCCATTTGTTGCTCACTACTTGGATGACTTTTTCGTGGTGGGGGACTGATTCCAGGGTCAGACTGCTGGGCATTTTTCAAGAGTTGGCTGTGGAGTTAGCAGTCCCACTCATCCAGGGTAAGACTGAGGGCCTGGCCAGCACCTTGGTCTATGCCAGTATCATGCTGGATTCAGTGTGGGAGGTTTCTTGCCTACCTGGGGACAAATTGCAGGCACTTAGGGAGAGGTTGGCATTTTGCTGGCCTCTAAAAAGGCCACCCCTAAGGAAATGCAGGTCCTGCTTGGTCACCTCAATTTCACCTGCAAAGTAGGTATCTCCAGGCCCATTTAGCCAGGACCACAGCTGGGGCCTAGGCACCTCATCACAGAATCCACATCACGAAGGGTGTTAAGGAGGACTTTGCAGTTTGGGCCAGATTCCTGGAGGAGTACAATGGAACCTTTCTCTCTGGCAGGCCATTTCAGAACCAGGCTGTGAGTTGCAGGTTCACTCAAATGCAGCAGGGGGCATTGGGTTCAAGGTTTACATCAAGGGAACTGATGTGCCCAGTGGTAGCCAGGTGCATAGCTTCAAGATGCCATTGCTTGAAATCTTACCTTATTGGAATTGTTCCCAATAGCGGTTGCACTCACCATCTGGACCAACCACTTCTAGGATAAGGAGGTTTGGTTTTAGTCTGACAACCAGGCTGTGGTCACTGCCATCTAGCAATCTTCCAAATCCGAGAGGGTCATGGGGCTGGTTCACAAACTGGTCCTGACGTGTCTTCCAATATAACTTTTACAGTTCGTCACGTTTCTGATCTGGACAATGGGACTGCAGATTCCTCGTCTTGATTTCAGGTGGATGGGTTTTGTTTGCTTGCACCCAGAGGCAGACCATTACCCAGCAGCATTCCAGGAAGAGCTTTGGAACCTTGGGAGCTTATCTGTGATGCAGGAAGTACACCATTTGGTTGCACCTGCCACATTGGGGGATTATTTGGGGGCTGTGGCCAGGTTTTTGGCCTTTGATGAGCAGTGCGGGGAAGGCCAGGGGTGGCCAGTGTCCAAGCACCACATTTTGCAGTTTTTCCCCCACTTTAAGGAGCTGGGCATGGCCCCCAGGTCCATGGCTCTGCATCTGGTGGGTATATCATTTTTTAGTAAAGCCAAAGGGTTTGGGGATCCCTATGCCTCATTTCTTATTAGAAAGGTGATAGAGAGGTGGAGAAAAATGGCTCCCAGTAGGAGGGACAGCAGGAGAACCATCACGTTCCTACAACTCCATCAAATTGTCAATGGCCTACCTGCCATTTGCTCTTCAGGTTGGGGGGAGGTTGTTCAAAGCAGCTTTTACTGTTGCTTTTTTCAGAGCCTTAAGGGCTGGGGAGTTGGGAGATGGTTCCAAATCAGACTGTTCTGGTAGAGCGCTGCAGGTTTTAGACATCTCTCCCTTGGAGGAGTCAACTACCATCACTATCTGTAAGTCAAAGCAGGACCAGCTCGGCAGGGGTGCCACCATTCAGTTACAGGCTATTGCTGTCCATAACCCATGCCTGGTCAGGACTTTGCACAGTTCTTGCCCTCATGCCCTGCTGGAGCTGGGTACCTCTTCATGCACACTGACAGTTCCCCACTTCGCAGTTTCCAACTCATCACAGTCAATAAGAAGGTGATCAGGCATCTCTGGCTTCCAGCTGCAGACTACAGTAGCCATTTATTTTGCATTTCCACAGAGGCTGCTATGAGTGAGCTCCCTTTTGAGTCCATTAAGTGCATTGGGAGATGGCTATCCAAGTGCATTTATGAGCTACATACGGCGTGGCCTGGAGGTACGGGACAGTTATGTGTTTTTCTGTTTCAAGTGACAGATCTGCTGAGAGGGGTGCAGGAATCATCAGGGGCTTATGCTATGGGTGGAAGGAGCGATGCCCAGCAGCTCATGAAGCTAACACAAGGGTGGCATTAGTTGGAGTGAGAGGCCAGAGCTGGAGGAGCAGCAGCAGGAAGTTCCTGTGAATTGGGCAGTGGCGATGGGGCAATAAAGTAGCAGGAAGTCATGGTATTTCCCCTTTCCCCACCCTTTGAGTTTGTGGTTTTCAGCAAATACGCTTGGACTCTGTTGACTTCAGGAAAGTGCAGTCCCTTGATCCCTTCTTGTGGGAGCAGGAAGTGCTCCTGCAGGTTGTTGTGCTTTGTATTGGCTGCAGCTTCTCAGGGTTAGCAGAAGGTGGGAGCCTTCTATTGCCCACCTTTTCTGGCAGTTGGCATAGGTCCTGGATTCAGGTCTGCTATTTCCTCAGGTCTCCAGGTCCTGGGAATGGAGATAGTCACCAGGAGGGCAGGGTCAGCAGTGGGCAAGCGCTGCAGATTTGGGTGTTCGTATCCCTGCACTACTGGGGGGGTCAGCTGGCTCGCACCGAACTCCAGTAAGTCCTGGCTTCGGGTTTTCAGTCTAATCAGTTAACACACTAAAGTTGTGGCCTATTATCACCCAGTTTTGGTGTGTGGCCTGGTTTATTCCTTACACTACTGTTACCCTGTGAATTGGGGGTCCCAGGAGGGGTGCCCAAATAACCAAATCAAACCAAGCAAAGATGGGGAAATTAGCTGGAGCACTCTCTTAAGCTAATGAGAGGCCGGGTAACTTAGCAGGAATCTTTTACCCTATGTATACAGGTGCAGGTCAGTGAGCAGTCAGACAGTTAAAATAGCAACAATACTATTTATTAACAAGCAGACAAATAATCAGAAAACACAACCACACAGCTAACTAAGAAATAGGAAATAAGAGTTTTGGGGGAAAATGGGCAATACGACACCTTTCTTGTAGTCCTGAAGAAGCCAGAGATGGAAGTGAAGAAACTCAGTGCGGTGGCCGAGGGGAGCTCGCCGGGAGATGTGGCAGCAAGGCTGGATAGCAGTCCAAAGGGCGCTCCGAGCAGTCCAAGGAACTCTCGGAACTGGGGTTTTTTATTAGGGAAAGTATGACTGTGGGCTAGTCTAGTCTTGGGCGAAAACAATGAGGTTTGGGCTTGAGACAATGTCTCCGAAAGGTCAGAATTTACATGATTGAGTTACAGTCCGAACTGACAATAGTATAGCTGGTATGCAGATGCGGCTAGCTTGGCAGTTGAGCGTCTAGCTCGCCAGGGTGCCCACTCAGGGCAGAGGTCTCTTTGTGTGAGCGTGCATACCTTAATTAAGGTGTTTGTTTAGGGAGGTCTCCTAAAGCAAATCTGGCAGTTTCTGGGTTGCCTTGGTGTAAACAAGTATGAGTCAGCATATAACAGCCATGCCTAGCTTCGTGCTTGTTCAGAGGCCTTACAAACACGTGGCTGATGGTGGCAGAACAGGGCCGAATGATATCTAAGGTTTACCGAAGGCCAGGTCAGTTCACGGTGCTAACGCTACACCTCTCAGCCCAGAGCTCACAAGTGCACTTTGAAAATGACTGTCTCTCCTCTTGTTGTTGGTTCTGTCTCCACACAGCATCCCTTCTGACAATGTTTCTGTAGCCCCTCAAGAGAATAGAACTCCTCATTTTCTTTGCAACTTCTTTCTCAATCATGAGTGAGTTTGGAATTTCATTTTTTAGACTACAATTCCCAGAATCTCTCGGACCATATTATCACTCTTGAGCAGGTTGAGGTTGAGTGTTGCCAAAGGGTGGTGAGTGGCCCTTTTTGTGGCTCATGAGGGACCATGACCTACAGGGCCAAAGGAAAGAACAATATTTTTTTTTAAAAAAAATCTCTTTACTCCTGGCATCTTCCAGAAGCAGCCACTCTGTATCCAGAGAGGTCACAGAGACCTTAAACTCCCTCCCTTTTAAGCTCTCAAAACTTTTAAAACCTGAAAAAAAACAGAAGTAGCTTTAAGTGGACTATTTTTCCACTTGCAACATTGTTTCATTTTTTATCCATTTGTAAAAGCACTTCAGAGCCTGATGTGTCCCACAGTAGGTCCTCAGGACCAGAAATTGGCCCAAAGCCATTAGAAGTTGCTGGAAGATCTATTGAGTTAAAGATATATATTTGGAAAAACAAATGTATTGTATACAAAAAAAAACCTAAATTAAACAGTAGTCACAATTGGAAGAATGTCTGGATAGTAAAATGGACAAACAGAAAACAGCAGATTTACATGTGATAATAGTAATAAAAAAATAGGGTTAGCTCTTTAATATAAAGCTAAATCAGTATACAAAGATGATCAAAATACATTTTTCCAGTGTTAAAAATGTGTTGGAAAGTGTCGAAACCAAGCTGAGCAAAAATAACAAACCAACTCAGCATTATATAAGTTCCTCTCCCAAAGTGTGTAGCTACTGTGAGTTGGGGGCAAAATGAGGGCATTGCCCCCTCCAACAAGAATTCTATCCCCCAGATGTGATTTTCTTTCAGTCCTCAAATTTATAGCATTGTACAAAGAGAGATGTAATTGTTCATGCTATATTTGCTTTGATTGCATTCCTTTGATAACCATCTCTGATCCTTTTCTTTGGATGCCTAAGCTGCAATTTTTTCTTTTTTTTTCTTTTTTATATCACAGGACCAAACAATATTAGTCATAATACAGATACAGATAATATATAATACAGATAATACAGGCAGCAAAGAGAAAATTGTAAAGATCACAATACAGTCGTATCCAGTTTTCCTTCTTCCTATTAAGCAGAAACCAAATCAAATAAAAAAGTTTTCTATATTTGTTCTTGTAAAATTGATTTAAACATTCTCATGTTTACATTTGTCCTTATAATCTTTCTATGCTTATTATGGAAATACTTTCCCACCTTTTTCTCAAATAATTTATCAAACATCCCTAATCTTTACTAAAACTATGCAATGTTTTATCTTTCCCTTCCCTAGTAATACGGTCAATTTATCCATTTCTGATAAATCATATAATTTTAAAGCCATTCTTCTTCAGATAGTAGTGCATCTATTTTCCATTTTTTGTGCATAGATGATTCTTGCTGATGTTACCATATATAATATTTTAGTATGCTTTTTCACTATTTTATCATCTATAACATTTAATACATTTAGTAAATACATTTCTGGTTTCATTGGGAATTTCACATTTAAAATATTAGTTATATGCATCTGTCCCCAGAATTTTTTGGCTTTGATGTACTCCTACCACATATGATAAAAAGTTCCATTGTTTTGTTGGCATTTCCAATATTGGTCATTCATTGTCTTATCCACTTTTGCTATTCTTTCAAGGGTTAAATACCATTTGCAGAACATTTTGTAATAGTTTTCTTTCATATTATTGTTTTTGATATATTTTATATTTATGTTCCAAGTTTTAGTCCAATGTTATTTGCCAATCATTTAGTTTTTTTATAGTTTCTGATTCCATTTCTATTTTTAATAACATCTTGTAGAGTTTTCTTCTGAATACATAAGATCATCAAATTCTGTTTTGTTATATTCTAAGTGTTTCAACTCTAGGTCTATTTTAAACTTTGCTGATAGTAATCTATATAATAGCCATAATAAGCTGCAATTTTCAATGTTAAACAAGATTAAAATTACTGCAATGCTAGAAATCTGGAAGAAAATTTTTGAAGGAGAGGCAGAAATCATGGAGGGGCAATGCCATCCTTTTGCAACTCCCCTCTGTAATCAGCAGGAAAGATTAACTCTACACCCTGACTGGAGTAGCTGACTACATTCAGGGACTTCTGCCTAGCTCCCTGTTTTTTGTTAACTCATGTATTGTATTGTATTGTATCTCACAGTCCTAGTCACCAGCACTTTCCCAGTACCCAGCATGGCAGAGTCCTTTTCCTTGGGTGTTATCACACCATGCTATTACACTGTCATAGCAATGCATTAGTCCTGCTTTTGCCTCAGCCTCAACACATGATTATGTTGCTCTCCAGGCATTGTTGCATTGTAGTGACTTTGAAAATATGGCATTTTCATGGAAATAATCCATTAATATTCTCCATTTCTATAACTCTTTTTAAGTTTCTTTCCAGATTCTCTCATAGTTATTTTGAAACAAGGCATTCTTGTCCTTTGTAATTGCAATTGCCAGAAAATTAATTCCCTTTTCTCCATTCTTTAAATTAGAAAAGGCCAATAGCTTGTTCTCCTCTTCCACAGTTCTCCTCATTTTCCATAGTTCTCTTCATCTGGCAAAGGAAAAACACTGGCTGAACACATGTACCGTAAATAGGTCAGAAACCCTTTGTAGGCAGTTAGATCACAGTCAGGAAATCACCAACTCTCATGCACCGGTTTATATGCGGGGGGGGGATCAGGGAAACAATTTGAGCAAGCTCCAGTTCCATTGCAAAACAATGGTAAATGTTAGAGTTTCCAGGGGTCATGCTGTACTCCAGGGACATCAAAGGGAGAAACATGACCCACAGGAGTGAGGGCAGCTACACAACTTCAGGGCTTCAGGTCAGGCATGTAACAAACCAGCAGAGTCAAAAGAACAGAGTCCAGTCCAAAAGCATATTGTCAAAAACTAAGCTACTGTTTATTGCATACAGCATAGATATGCCCTTGTAGCATGCTTGTATCAGCATAGCAGAACAAAAAATCCATTAGACATCTCTGTGCCCAGAGAAGTGACACAGAAAAAGCAGGCTGTAAAAAGCACACCAGGGGGAGAGAAGAAGAGAGAGAGCAAGGAATCTCTCACTGCAATTATAGGCTCCGTGTGTAACCGTTTAACCAAAACATTCCAGTCATTCCCACAGAGAAGCCAGATGTTTTCTTATCAGCTGTCTGGGTCACAGGCTGCTTCTAGTTCCCAGGCTGCTAGGCAGCACAGAGACAAGACAAGCAAAACGTACAACTCTTGTTTAGATAAAGGACCAAAAGGCCTAGAATCTTAACACTAGAATCACTATAACCTCTTTTAAACAAAGGCAAGAAATGGCAGTCCCTTTTCTCTCTGTAGAAAAAAGAGATAGTGAGGGATGAATCAATCATGAAGTGAGTGGCAGGATACAGAAGTTGGTAATAATGCCACTAATGCAGAAAAAAAAACTCTGTGTAAATAATGCTGTTAAAGTGCAAATGTGGCAAGAGTGCGATAGACAGAATCCGCAATCAGCCACCTTCATGAGAATGACTGGAGCAGATTTCAGACAGAATAACATGGCATTAAGGAGCAATGTGATAAGGACCAAAGTCTTTTATAGTTTACTCTTGTTCTTATTTCAAAATACAAAGTCTTCTGGGCTTTGTCTCTTTCCATCTTCCAACATCTGCACTCGCCTCACTACAAGCTTCTGCAAATGGCTGATCACATCTGAGGAGAAGAAAAAAAAATTCAGGAAAAGTTCTGTGCCCTGCTTAACTTGCACACCCTTTCTGAGACAGAAAGAAGCAAGACTGAGGTATGTTATGGCTATCCTCCACTACACACATAGCATTTATACTATCATTACTTTCAGCGATATGAACAGATAACCTTCGAAATTTCTCACTTGCTAGTAGGCTATTGAATATAATTAGGTGGGGATGTCTTTATATATTGGGTTTATAGCTCAAAGATATTTTCTTCATGGTAGTTTTCAGCATGGCACTTGAGTTTTAAACATATTATACCTCATTGTTTCAAGTTTTGTTTGTCCAGAGTTTGCCATACCTATATCACTTTGGCACAACTGTGAGTGGGGAAAAGACAATCACCATCACAGATTAAGGAGTTGTCACGTACACAGGAGACTCCAGCCCCTCCCGTCTGCTGACTCATGTCTATTACCACCTCACCGGAATCTGGCCATATCTGGAAGGTCACTTGTGATTGGAAGAAACTTCATACTACCTGCCCCTCTGGAGATTTCCTTACATGATCAGAAGTCTCTGGACCTTTACCCTTTTATGGTTAGAAGTTTCTGGGCATTTACCTAATATGGGGTGGGTGGCTGCAATGGGTGTGTATAATGTTTACCTGAATACTGTGATTGGTGAAAAATGCTGCAGTGGGTGTGCACCCTGATCACCTGGATCCCAGATTATAAAAGCATGTCCTAGCCTTTGTTCAGGGTTCCGAATCTCTATCGGCACCCTGTTATAACAGAATCTTTTTGTATTTTTGCATTCAATAAATATAACCTCTAGCCTTTGAACCAAGAAACGCCTGGCCAAATTTGCCTGTTTCTCAGAAAAAGCTGTCCTTCACCAGGGCAAGAAGGTGACACTTCTGAAAGCTGCTTGTAGAGGGTTGTCGACAAAATGTGGGCAGCTGAGTCATCATTGATAAGCTGCTACTTTTCTCAGGAAGACTATGGTGGTATTTTCCCCATGGCCTAGCTGCCCATAGTGAGAAGAAAGCATCAAGAGGTGGTGTTATACTGTTGCATCAGGCAAAGTGCTCACCACACTCTGGATTTGCGTGGCCTCTTATTCATAAGCTTGTGCTAAGGTGGAAGCTGAATATAGGCTTTTGTGGGCCAAGAAAGTGTGTGTAAGGATGGGTGAATAAAAGCAGTTTTTATTTGCCTTATAATTCTTGGGGGAGGGGAATGTCTGGTGATGGATACTGTTCAAGTTGGAAATAGCATGCAAATATAACTGTGCAGAGGAGGATAGCCAAAATGGAAGAAGGCCTAGAAACCACGCCCTATGAAGAGTGGCTTAGAGAGCTGAGTTTAGCCTGGAGAAGAGAAGATTAAGAGGTGACATGTTGGCTATATTTAAATATTTGAAGGGATGTCATATGGTAAGCCTGTTTTCTGCTGTTCCAGAGACAAGAAAA
Organism: Iguana delicatissima; assembly: GCA_948472985.1. Classification (NCBI taxonomy): domain Eukaryota; kingdom Metazoa; phylum Chordata; class Lepidosauria; order Squamata; family Iguanidae; genus Iguana; species Iguana delicatissima. The sequence continues at coordinate 159,713 of CAOKZL010002480.1, read as the reverse complement.
TAGTGCAATGGCTTCCAACTCTAGGAAATGAGATTCTATCTAAACATTAGGAAGAACATCCTGGTGGTAAGAGCAGTTTGACGATGGAATAGGCTGTCTTGGAGTGTGATGGAGTCTCCTTCTTTGGAGGTTTTTAAACAGAGGCTGGATGGTCATCTGTCAGGAATGCTCTGATGGTATATTGCTGGATAGCAAGGGGTTGGACTCAATGGGCCTTGTGGTCTCTTCCAGCTCTATGATTCTAAATCAAAATGGCAGTCCGCGGACGGAGCCTGGCCCTGAGCCATTTGCTGCTGGCCCCTGGAATGCTTCGTGGAAAGAAAAAAAGACACAACTGTAGCCAATGGGCACCAATTTAGTGCTGGTCCCTGGCACATTGGGGAAGAAAAAAACACCTGGTTTCCCTGAGATACCTTGAGAAGCACTGTATTATATCTACCACATCTCTGTTAACATCTACTTGATTAATATTTGCAAGTGGGTTATTTTAAAAACACCAGAAGATTTTAGTGATGCCTCTCTTTTCTGACAATAAGAGAAAAAATAAAGGTTGCATGGTAAAGAAGAAAAACAGTACTATAGCCAAAACTTGAAAAGTTACTTGTTAAAATGAATCGATTGCCTTAGTTGTTGCAGACCCTGCAAAAGTAATTTATGATTGTCAATGTTGCAATTTAAGGAGGGTGACATTACACTAATTGTTACTTTTCCATTGCGGTTTAAAGAGTAAACACACATTTTAAAAATCATGAGAGAATGATTGTTCTTTCATTAATTTTTAAAATGCTACTTTATTATGCCCTCAAATAATCTGTTATAGGTAACTATGCAAATTGTAACTCATTACAGCAGCCCCTCAATTTTCATGAAGGTTTGGGGTGGAGAACTCTCATGAAAGTCAAAAAGCCACAAATAACTATCCCCTAGTTAGCACTCCCCCTCCTATTCCCTTCCAGGGCTCCCCCGTCCCATGTGCTTGCTTTGCTTGCTGCCTTCCTTCCAGACACCTGTATAAAAAGCAAGTGAATGGGAGGAAGCAGCCCTATGCTCAGAGAAGGCATGCATGTGTCCCCCCTGCCCGCGCCCCATCCATTCACTTGCGTTTTGCCAGTGTACACTATCTTCCAGTTGCCAGGGCAAAAGGCGAGCTATGGGGGGCAGTCACACATGCACCTTCCCCCCTTCACTTGCAATTGCCCAAGTGCAGAGCCTTCCTTCCAGGCACTCAGGCAATAGGCAAGCAAATACGAGGATGGCAGTCACATGCATGGCCCATCCATGCCTTCTCTCCATTTAGTTACATTTTGTCTGGGTATTCTCCCTTTTTTCCAGGTGACTGGGCAGTAGGCAGATGAATGGGAGGAGGCAGCCACACACCTGGAGAAGGTATGCACATTTCTTCTACATGTGTAAGGCTGCCCTCTGCCATTTGCTTGCCTTTTGCCCAGCTCTGTGAAAGGAAGCACAAGTGACCAAGCAAAAGGCAGGAGGGGGGAATGGGGGAGGCAAGTGGGGACCCCATGAATAATCAAATTTGCTAAAGTCAAACCCATGAATGTGGAGGGGGAACTGTACTTCTAAGCTCTGACCAAAGCATGACTGCAGAACACATACCTCTGCTCTTTGAAATTCAAATATGGAGTGTTTTCCCAGCCAACATTCACAGCTTCAGCCATGCAGATTGTATAACTGGGGCAACTGTAGGCTAATTTCCTTCTTATATGGATCAACAGAAGGTGGGCAGGGATGAACACATTAGGAGTACCTCTATCTCAGGGTGCACAGGGGAAGCCTTGTTGACATTTGTTTGATGGTTTGCTACAGATCCAATATTCCTCTCTTGTGCAGGAGGAACTAGCAACTCCTATGGAATCTACATATGCACATTCTCCTCCACCGCGAACCTGAAACCTAAAGAGCAACAAAAGAGACATCCCAAATGTTTAATTCTGGGAACTACCATAACATCAAGTTACGTAGAAGAAATACCTAAACATCAAAATACCCAAGCATAAACCAGTCTGAAAGCTAATTTCACCTGAAACACGTGCAGAGGGCTCCTTGAGTTTCATATATGTTCCTGTTACTGGCCTGTTCTCCCACCAAAAGACTTTCAAATCGGCTTTGAAGATTAACATAAAATACAATTTAAATAGTACTATTGCCTAGAGCTCCCAAGATGACCAAGTTTCTTTTCATCTCAACTCTTAACTAGAGTAGACCTACCGAATCAATGGCATTTACATAAGTCTGGACTCCCCATTCAATAAGTGCATCAATGGGTCTAGTTTAGTTGGGACTATCAATAGGATTCAGGATGATTTGTTGTGTTCTGATGGTGATATTTATTTAATCCCTTTTATGCCATCCTTCAGTCACATTCCCAGATATTTATACAAAGGGGAAACAAAACCAAGAAAACAACAACAGAAACTTAAAAGGCAGGTGCTTTCAAAGCAGCATTGACACAGCCAGCAGAATTAATGTTTAAAATATTAGAAAGCTAATAAATGATTCTTATTAATTTTTAGAGTTAATTTTCTTTCTAAGCCAGATTCCAATGATAAATTTTGAATGTTTTCCTTATAGATAAAATAATTATGTATTAAAACACTTGAGCTTTATACCTATGCCCATCTATTTCTCCATACGGATTCAACAATGGCCATCTTCTCATCATCTAAGTTAACAGTTCTAGTAGAAGGAGAAAAGACAATTTACTACAATACATCTACTTGGGAACTGGCCCTAATTAAACCTCAAAAAAGCCAGAAAGAAGTGACTATAACATTAGCGTTCCAAAATAGTGGAAACCCATTTACTAGTTTTACATGCTCAGAAGTATCAACAATTCTCTCAATTAAGTGTCACTCTGGGTGGAAAGACTTCTGCTACGGAAAGAGCCTTCAGAACTTAGCTTCACTGCTCACTTATGAATCCTTCTCACTCTTAGGAAAGTTCACCAATATGATGTTTCTTCAGCAACTCTAACCCTGATTCCTACACCTAGCTCTTTCCCTGCTTCTGTGTTCTAACACTGCTGCTTCTACTGTCCTTGAGGCTGCTGCTGCTGCTACCTACTGCCTCTAGTATGTAAATACGAAATAAGGGGCATTGGAGCACTGGATGCCCAGTTGCCAACCAATCTACCCTCCACCACAACTGCATTCTCTTCTAGATAAAATGACAGTGGTATAGGACGGGCAAGGGCCAGGCTTCTTGAATGCTCAGTAATAATAGTAATAACAGTAATAATTTGTATCCTGCTTTTCTCCTAATAATGGGACTCAAGGTGACTTACAACATACAGTAGGCCTGCATTTCATGCAAGTTCATTTTTACATGGGTTCGATTATACACTGACTCTCAGTGCTGCTCACTCTGCTCATAGTATCTGGTGCTGCTTCTGGTATCTGCTGGTGCTGGCCTTCCTTCTCTCTCTGCTCACAGTATCATTCATTTTGGGTAAGAAAAAAAGTTCCATATTGAAAGAAATGAAATCTATTTTAGTTTCTGCACTGGGTATACAGTATTAATAACATGTATTAGAAGCATATATATTAGCTTATATGTATAACACATATTTTAGATATATTTACACATCTATTTCAGTATATTTTATATTTGAGCTTCTGTAATACATTAAGTCTAAGAAAACAGATTTCTAAAATTGCCAGCTGAACAAAAGAGGGCCTCCCAAGACCTTGAATCTCCAGGTGTAGACCTAGACTGATAAAACAGTCTGAAGGACAACAAGGTGTGAACTGGATGATAAGGAATACAAGACAGAAGGTTGGCATTGTTTAGGAAAGGGGCGGTTAGAAACTGGAAGGGTGAGGGGCATTTTGAAACGGCTAATGAGAATTAAGGATACACGAGGGAAATGCATGATCAGTGTGTGATCACTCATACTGTAAATATGGAGAAGGGCAAATGTAACTTCTTAGGCAATCCTGATAGGCTGTAACCTTTGGAATCCTATCCAATGGGATCCCAGGGGAGGGAAAACCTGCGGCGGAGATAGGGGATAAAACGTGAAGTATTCAATATTGGGGTGTCCTCTTTATGGGCACCCTCTTCTGCAGAATCAGTACTTAAAATAAATGTGATTCACTTGATCCTGTGCCTAATTTCTTTGTAAGTTTTTTTCCGAAGTTATTTCCTACACACATTGTATGTGAAAATTGTATAGTGGGAACAGTTCCAGAAGAATCCTTATGTTATATGCGGGCCTACTGTATTTAAAAACAATACAGTTTAAAAAGCTAAAAATAGATTTCAAGAAAAGTTTAAAATACAAATGTTATTTAAAATAAGTAATTTATAAAGTTTAAAATATTAAAATTCATTAAAAGACTTTACAAACTGTAAAATGTTAGAGCGGATCGTTAGAGGTCCATCCTATTCAGTTTCTAAAAGCCTGATGCACAAGAATATTTCAATTTGCTGGTAGGAGAAGAACAAGGATGGTGTTGGTCAAACTGACCTTGTTAGAGAGGGAGCTCCAAACAATGGGAGAAGCCACCAAGAAGGCCCTCTCCCTTGATCCTACCAACCAAGCTTGAACAAGTGGTGGGATAAAGAGAAGGATCTCTCCAGAAGATCTCAGAGCAATAATGGGCTCATAAAGGGAGATACAGTCTTTCAAACAGCCTGGACCCAAGCCATCTAGGACTTCATAGGCCATCACTTCAAATTGTGTCAGGAAATGGACAGGTAGCCACCCATTGAAGTAGTTTCAGTAAGGAAGTAGTTAGCAATATTTTGGCTTCTGAATATTGCTATTTGTTTCTTGAAATCATACAGAAAGGTGACTCACCAGTTGTTGAAAATTATACCATTGATCCATTTCCAGGTCTCTGTTTCTAGATCCCTCGGGAGACCAATCCAGTGGTCAGCTGATGTTTTATATCGTCTCAAGAAATCCTTGATAGAGAAAAAAGGGTATACACATTACCAACTCCAGTTTAAGTGGTCTCATTTGTTTTCATTATCATATAAAGTATTGCAACTATTGAAAAGAAATGTTGAATTTAAGAAGTTATTATGATCGGAACATACAAATAAGTAGACCTTGACAATAGCTTTCGTTGGAAAATATAAATTTATTGTGGATGGTGAAAAACTGTATGTCTGGAAACCACTGCTAAGAAAACTGAGTGGGAAAAATGGATTCTTCAAAGTTTGCAAAGGATATTTTAGCCAATGGCATTGGCCATATGAATCCATCATGAAAAGCTAACAATGAGAAACACATGGATTAGATTATATATTTTTTATAACTTTTGAGAAGTTATACTTCACTACATTATCTGTCTTGAAAAAGTGCAGAAAATGCCACTTTGTACAAAGGCCTAGGATTAAAGTAGACATTAGAGAAGAATGTGTATTTTCTCTGATTAACATGTTTTCTCTCCTCAATGGGATTTATTTAAATATGTGTCTCACATATGAGACTGGTAAATTAGTCCTATGTATCCTGCCCATGACCAATTACAAAACAGCATGTTAGCTCAATGTTAAATAGTTTTATCTCATGCTACCGTAAAGGGCCATTTTTCACCTCATGACAATGCATCTTCTCTAGAAATGTACTAAGCTTAACATCTAATTTTTTTTATTTTTTATTATATTTTTTTATAAAAACAAACATACAAATAAAACATTCCTTATTTTTTACCATACATAAATTCTCTTCCACCATCTTATATACCTTTTATAAAAAAAGAAGAAAAACAAAAACCAAAAAGCAAAAAAAAATTGTTACAATTTCAAACTAATTAATCCATTATATTAGTTGAAGATATCACTTTTTGACTAGTACAAATACTAATTCTACTCTCTATACCTACTTACCCTCCTTCTCTACATATTTTGAGGATGGTTATACTTTACCTGTTATTGACCAACACTTACTATACTATCCTATTGAAAAAAATACCACTACCTTATTTGTGCTATCAAAGTTCAATACAAAGTTTTTACTTCCGAGTCCAAATTCGTAAATCACTTAGTTTTACCTTCCCCATTGGACTTCCCAAAGGGGTTTTACCAAATTCCATTCTTCAATAATTAATTTTTTCGGTCTATCATTTATAATTGATGTGAGTTCATCTAGCTCCCATAAGTCATATAGTTTCCATAACCAATCTTCCATCTTAGGTGTTTCCTTTGATTTCCATAATTGTGCAAATACCAATCTTGCTGCTGTTATCATAAAAATCATCATTTTTCTCAAAGAACTTTTTTTAAAATATTTCTCATCCAACATATTCAACAAATATATTTCAGGACTTTTAGGAAAATTAATTTGTAACGCATTAACAATACAATTATGAATCTTATTCCAGAATTCTTTAGCCTTATCACATGTCCACCATAGGTGGTAAAACATCCCTTTCTTAGAACACTTCCAACATGTATCTTTAGTATTCTTACTTAATTTAGCAATTTGAGTCGGTGTATAATACCATCGATAAAAAACTTTGTAATAATTTTCTTTTATGTTGATGTTAACACAATATTTCTTAACATCCCTCCATGATTTTTCCCAATCTTGCAACAAAATAGTGTGTCCCAGATTTTTAGCCCATCTTATCATATTATCTTTGACAATTTCTTCTTCCATACACCAGTTTAATAACAATTTATATATCTTACCTATCAAATGATCTACACCCGATTTTAACAATTTGTCAAATTCCTTTTCTTTCGTTTCAATTCCTTGTATCCTTTTGTCCATTTTAAATCTTTCTTCTAGTTGCCTTTGCAGTAACCAATGAGAAGTAATGCCCACTTTAATCAACTCTTCTTTATCTTTCCAAATTATATTTTCTCCTTGTTCTTTTAATAAATCTCTATACATTATCCAATTATTTAATTTGGGTTTCTCTCATCTATAAAATGCCTCATGTACTGAAACCCACAATGGCATTTTCTCATATAACCTATCTTTATATTGTGTCCAAACCTTCAGCAAAGCCTTTCTTATAATATGATTATTAAATTCTTTGTTTACCTTTGCTTTATCATACCATAAGTAGGCATGCCAACTGAAATAGAGATCTGCACCTTCTAGATTCAATAATCTTCTATTCTCTAGCTTGATCCACTCCATGATCCAACAAAGGCAACTAGCCTGAAAGTATAATTTTAAATCCGGCAATCCTAAAGCCCCTCTATCCTGTACATCTTTTAGCACCTTCCATTTTATCCTTGGTTTTTTGCCATTCCAAACAAACTTAGATAAATCTTTTCTCCACTGTTTAAAGGGTATATCGTTTACAATAATTGGCAAATTTTGGAACAAAAATATCATTTTTGGTAATATATTCATTTTAATCGTTGCAGTCCTCCCCATCAAAGATAAGTCTAACTTTGACCATTTTTTCAAATCATCCTTTATCTCTCCCCAGACTTTCTTATAATTATTATCAAATAAATCTGTATTCCTATCTGTAATGTTAATTCCCAAATATCGAACTTTTCTAGCTATTTTAAATTTTGATAAACCTTCAATTTCTAACTCTTCCTTTTTTGGAATATTTTTTGTTAACAACTTGGTCTTTTCCATATTAACCTTAAATCCTGCGACTTCCCCGTATTCTTCAAAAACTTTATTTAATCTTAGGACACTTTTGATCGGATCATCCAACATGACTACAAGGTCATCCACAAATGCCCTTAACTTATACATTTGATTTCCAATCTTAACTCCTTTTATTTCTTCATCTTTCCTAATCTTATTATTTAATATTTCTAGTACCATTATAAAAATTAAGGGAGATAATAGACAACCTTGTCTCGTACCCTTCTTAATCTTAAATTTCTCTGATTTTTCTCCATTTATAACCAAATTTGTCGTTTGATTATTATAGATCAATTTAATCCAGTCAATAAATTTTTCCCCCATATCTACTCTTTCTAGAACCTCAAATATAAATGTCCATCTTACATTATCAAACGTCTTTTCAGTGTCAACAAATACCAGCCCTAATTTCCTCTCGTTATGTTTATGATAGTATTCAATTATATCCACTATCATTCTTATGTTATCTTTTATTGACCTTCCTGGTAAAAAACCATTCTGGTCCTCATGTATACAAACTTTTAAAACCTTCTTTAATCTCTCCACCAGGATAGATGCAAATATTTTGTAGTCTATGTTTAATAAAGATATGGGCCTGTAATTTTTAACCTCCAATTTATCTTTACCTTCTTTTGGTATCAGAGTTATTGTTGCTTCTCCTCATGAATCTGGTCTACCCTCTTGACCCATCTCATTAAAAAGATTACAAAGGGGTTTAATTATTTGGTCTTGAAATTCCTTATAGTATCTTGATGTAAAGCCATCTGGCCCCGGTGCTTTTCCTACCTTTAATCTCTGAATTGCCAATCTTATTTCTGCCTCTAAGATGGGTTTATTTAATTCTATTCTTTGATCTTCCTGAATTTGAAATATTCCTGTTCCATCCAAATATTCCTTTACTTGTCAAATATAATCTTCTGTGTCATTTGAATCATTAAATAAATTTTTATAGTACTCATAAAACAAGGACTTAATTTTTCTTTGCTCTCTAAATGTTTTATCCCCTTTTCTAATTTCAGTAATCAATCTTTTCTCTTTTTCTTTCTTCAATCTATATGCCAACCATTTTCCAATTCTATTAGCATGTTCGAAAAATCTTTGTCTAGTATACTTCATCTTCTTTTCAATTTCTAATCTATCTTCCACCGCTAATTGTTTCTGGAGAATTTTGATATCTCTCAATAATTTTTTATTGCTAGGATCTTTCTTCAGTTCTTCCTCTTTTTCTTTGATTTCTAACGTTATACTTTGAATTTTCTGTTTTCTTAACTTCTTCTTATAGGCTTCATATTTCAAAAAAATACCTCTCATCGCTGCTTTTCCTGTGTCCCACACAATCTTATTTGATATACCTTTTCCCACATTCTCTTTAAAGAAGAAGTCTAATTCCTATTTCACCTTTTCTACAACTTCTTCATCCCTCAAGATTTCGTCTTTCAAGGTCCATTTGTATTCTCTTTTACATTTCTGCAGTGTCATTAAAATAGGGCAATGATCTGATAGCATCCTTGGTAATATCTCCATTTTCCTTACATTTCTGCTTAACCCTTTCGATACCAGGCACATGTCAATCCTTGACCAAACCTTGTGTACTTCAGAAAAGTATGTATACTCCTTCGAATTTCCGTATAAATATCTCCATACATCAATCACTGAAGTCAAATCCATAAGTTCTTCAAATGACTTTGGTAGTTTTCTCTTTAATGTTTTCCCTTTCATTTTTAGTGTTCTATCTAAATCCAGATTGATCACTCCATTCCAATCACCACAAAATACTATATCTTGATAATCATATTCTAATATATCTTCCGCTAATTTTTCATAAAAAAAACGATTTATTCTCCAATGGCCCATATACTCCCACTATTAGAATCTTATTGCCAATTATTTCAACTTCTACCCCGATCCACCATACCTCTGTCATCTCTAAATATCTCCTTTGCGTTATACTTATGGTTTACATATATCATCACACCTTTTTTCTTCTTCGTACTTGTCGTTGAAAAGTCTTGTCCTAATCTTAAATTCTTCAGGTATTTTAATTCCTTGTTTCTTATATGAGTTTCTTGCAGACAAATCACGTCTGCTTTTAATTTTTCTAAATGATGGAATACCCTTTTCCTTTTAACTATAGCATTCAACACTCTAACATTCCAAGATACTATTTTCATTTCCTTCCCTTCTCCCTTACTTTCTCTCCTCCTCTTGATCTAAGTCTTGTTCCTGATCTCCCTCCTTTTCTTCTTCTTCTGTTTCCTCTACTTCCTCTTCTTCTTGTTCTAGTCCTCTTTCCATATAGTCCGTTTGTTTTATCATCTCTTCTGACTCCCGAAAGTTACTTATTGTCCTCTGACATTCTTTTGGACTTTCTCCATCTTCTTCTCTTGATCTCGCACCAACTCTTCCGTTTTCATATTCTTCCGTGCGTCTTTTCCTTAGTTCTTCCTTATATTTTTTCAAAAAATCGTGTGCTTTCAATACTGAATTTAACATAAATCTTCTCTCATTATATACAAATGTAATACCTTCTAACCTACACCAGCGGTAGGAGATTCCACTCCTTTTTAATACCTGAGTTAGGAAGAAGTAATCTTTTCTTTTTTTCAATACTTGTGCAGGGACATCTTTAAATATCTGAAGTTCATCTTGCTCTACCACCAACTTATTTGTATAACTCTGTTGAATCACCAAATCCTTTACTCTCTCCCTCAGAAAGTAAATCACGATATCCCGCGGTAACCTTCTCTTCCTCGCGATAAATGAATTAATCCAGAACATCTTATCAACCTCAAGATCAAGTTGTTCAGCATTCCAACCGATGTATTTCGCCAAAGATGGTATTACCCTATTATATAAATCCTCTCCTTGAACCTCTCACAGCCCTCTAATCTTAATATATCTTTCTCTGAACTTCACTTCCGTACTTCTATATTGTTGTTCCATCTTTTCCATCTGTCTCTCCATCACTGGTGTGCCCTTTTCCAACTTTGTTGTTCTTTCTTGTAAATCCTCTAATTTTTGGTTAATATTCTTCATTTCTGTTGTTATATTTTCTAGCGTCTGCCGACACTTCCTATATCCTTCTTCATCTCTTTCATATCGTTCACTAATTCTTAATTCTTTTTTAAATTCAATTCTTAATTTCCTCAGTTCTTCGATGATCGATGTCACCAACTCTGTCGATTTAGGTTGATCCTCTAATACTGATCTTGCTTGCAATTGCTGTTTCACTGATACAGCTCTTCTTGTCCCCGAAGCCATCTTAAACTAAATCCCCACACTGCCAATCCTATTTAACAATCACTAATCACTAATAAATATCTCTGATCAATGTTTATATAAATTACTCACTTCTCAAAACTCAAGACTCAATAATATAAAGATCTATCTTCAATAATAGTCTATTTAATCCATACTCAATAAGACTAAATTAATTAATCAATGTTATATCACCTAAACCTTAAATCATTACAGCCTATAAATAGAATATTATTAAATCAGTCACCCTTCGAACAATTCACCCCAATCTTTATATCTGTGTATCTGTATACTTTTACTGTTAGCTATCTTAATATATATCAAGTATTTGATAATAAATATCCTATAAAAATCTTACAAATCTCTTAATTTTCAACTTATTAATCAATATATCAGTCCATATAAATCAAAACGAAATCTATGTAAGTCTAAATATTACAATTTTATAATTATTTTATTTTCCCAATTTCTATTCAATTTCTATTTCTTATCTTGGCCCCTAAGCAAACTAATTTATTTACCTAATTAATTAACCTAATTAATTTACCTAATTAACTTAATAATTATAAACTCTGAACAATATCTACAATATACTATATATTAAATATTTATTATAAAACAATTAACAATTAATTAATAATCAATAATTAATATTTCTTCAATTGCATTCTATGTCTCTATATTTATTTGTGTTTTTATCGTTGTTCTCCACTAGATGGTGCTCTCTCCCACTTGTTTCTTCTTGATCTTCTTATTCTTCTATATTCAGTCACTCAATAACGAAGAGGTTAATACTATTTTCCTTTGCTCGAATAACCTTGACAGGTTGATCACTATCACACCAACAGTTCTCTAACCTCAAACAGTCCTTGAAAGTCTCTTCTTATTTACTGTTAATTCACGTCCAACTCCTTCCCTTCCTTTGCTTCCGTCTTCCTCCTGCTTCCACCAATAATACCCCGAGAAAAATTACTTCTAAAATATGGAAGAACTGGAAGCCACAGTCTATTATAATTCCTCAAACCCAAAACAACCAAAAGTCTGGACAAGTATATAAAAGAGAGGGGGAAAAAAAACCTAAAAGAGAAAAGACAAAAGGAAAAAAAAATTGGGAAACCCCAAAATCCAAAGTACAAAAACCAAAAGTCCTGTTATCCCCTTTCCCAAAAGATAAAATAAAAAAAACTAATAATCCAAAATCCAAAATCCAAACTAAAAAAAAGAAGAAACCCAACATCTTTCATTCAGAACCAAAAAAAAAAGAAAGAAAAAAGAAAAGAAAAAAGGAAGAAAGAAAAAGGGATGGGAAAAAAAAACAAAGTAATGAAGGCAGCTTGCGAACAGGTAAATTTTTTTTTCGTTCAGACTCTCGCCAGCCGCAACCTCCCCAAACTGTCTTAACTCTCTTACTTGACTCTCCCAGCTTCAAATTGCTATCCTCCGTCTCCTTCTGTTTCTCGCTGTCAGCCCACACCAACTCAAAAAAAAAAGAATCAAAAATCAACTATATTTAAAGTCTTAATATAATCTTATAGTCACTCCAAAAAAAAAAAAAACTGTGGCTTAGTGCCGTTTTCCTCTTCTCCCCCTCGTAGAACTCGGCAAGATAGTCCGGAGCCTTTTACCAGGATCCACCTTAAGCTTAGATTTGTAGGGTCTTAACTTGCTTTGGTTTCACCTTACCCTCCTCAAAATACGAGTCAGAAGCCTCTAATTTTCCAGTCCAAAACCTCTTCTATTAAAAAAAAAAAAAAAAAAGTGGTGGTGAGGATTTCTCCTCTCAGGAACCTCCATGAGGTAATGGCGGCTTGCTGCGACCTCTACAGCACGATCCGTGTCCTGAACTTCAGATGTCTCTTCTCGGGCACTCACGCTGGAAATCCAGTCTTCTCCAAGCCCCTCCGAACCCCCTTTCCCAAGGGGATATTTGTCCCGTTTTCCCCTCCTCCAAATGGGTTCGCGACCTCGTGGGGTGATTGTCTTCCCCGGAGCTAAACAGGGGTGACAACCCGACTCCTCACCGACGCCACCGGAAGCCAGCTTAACATCTAATTTGACTGCTAGTCCAAAGAGAAGAACCAAGCCTCCTGACAAAGATCTCGAGATTAGAATCAGCCTTCTTTCTGTACCACTGGAGTCCACATCATTCTACTCACCATCTCATCTTGGGACTCAATCATGGCTAAAGAGGCATTGAAAGAAGAACAGCTCATCTTGCTAGATGTCCAATTTCTTTCTGTGTCTGCAAAATAGTAGCATTTCCTTCTGTATCCAATCCAGCCATCAGGACACCAATCCACTGGAATGGAGGAACAAGCTGGTAACGACGTCTGTGCGCTTCTCTTTAATGGCAATAATGCTTTCAAAAAGTGAAACAGATTATTATTTTTAATATATGCATATGTGTGTATGTACATATATATTAAAATATTTATACCCTGCCCTATACCCAAAGATCTTTGGATGACTTGCAATAAAACAAACATTTAAAACAAGAAAACTAATTTTGGAAGACTAAATACATATTAAACCATTTAACTCTATGGAGCTTCTTAGTGTTCTGTTTTCCTAACTAATCCCACTAATCGGCTTTACCAGTGTTATGACCCCACCAGAAGACTTCTTCAGTGAGGAACAATTTTGAGTTCCCAGGACCAGAGGCTGGGAGGGGTTGACTCCAGACCTGGGATCTGCAGGAACACCTGATGAGGCCCCCCTGGACAGAGGCAGTTCAGACCCAGAGCCTGATGCTAACCTCCCTCCCAGTCCATGAGAACCGGTTAAGAAGGATCCAATCCAAACAGCAGTCCAGAGTCTAATCCAGCCAATTCCAAGCAACAAAGCAGGGAGATTCCAGGAGGCAAAAATTAACAAACAGGAACAGCACCACTTTCAACAGTTTTACTGCCACAGGAATGTCAGCTACTGACATTTAAGTTTTCTCTAGTCTTGAAGAAGTCTTTACTCTCACAGAGTCCTCACCTGGGCACCTGTGATCAAGATCACAGAATCACAGAATCAGAGTCAGAAGGGATTAAGAGATCCATTTAGTTCAACTCTCTGCCATGTAGGAATACAGATTTAAAGCACTTTTGTAAGATGCTCAGCCAACCCTTTGTAACACTATCTATGTCCATGTCTGAAAGTACCAACATTCTCATGGACTGGAACAGGGTTTAGCCAGTCAAGATAGATAGTACTGAACTTGATGATCTAGCAGAGGCTAGATGGCCATCTGTCGGGAATGCTTTGAGTGTGTTCCTGCATAGCAGGGGGTTGGACTGGATGGCCCGTGTGGTCTCTTCCAACTCTACATTTCTATGATTCTATATTTGACACTTAGCATACAACACTTCCTACAGTGCTATACGTGACCAGCAGGGATATAGGCAAAGGTTTGTGTAGACTATGGACTAAGGGGGACAGGACAGTCTGCTGTTCAACCTACCATCTGCAGCACACAAAGCAGCTTCTCTATGACTGTTACCCCCACAGCCTGCAGCATGCCAAGGACATTCTATTTTGTTCAGATTATTCTGTTCTTTTAAATATTTGTATTCAACCCTATGTGCCAAGATGTCAAGGTAGGAGTTCAAATAAAATCAATTAAAATTTAAACAGTAAAGAATAATTTAAACATCTTAAAACAAATTGCTAGAAAAAGTTATCTTTTTCTTTAAGATAGCAAAGCTAACAGGTCAGGCTACATTTATTGTAACTGTTTTTCCAGAGACCAGACTTAATTGTGCCCAGCTGTAATGCTACAAAAATGCACTAAATCCAGATTCAGGCAAGAGCAACAGGGCTGGGGGTTGTGAGCTTTCCTTCTCCTCTTCCTCCCTCTAGCAACATCTCCAGACTGTTGAAATACTACAGAGAGCTCAGAGACTTGGCTGAATGGGACGACGTGATATGTAGAGAGAAATGACTCAAAATTAGATACTGATCTCTATCCATGCAAAGCAGATCCTGGATCTTATGCACTGAAATGAACACTTCAGGAAGCTCAGGAAAACCTGACATTCCAGGCAATTTGGACTGAAAATAGTATTATTATAAAGTTTAGTCATTAGCTGGCATTGGACTTATTTGTATGTGGAGGGAGGGAAGAGGTTCCCATACTTGCTCTGAACTCTTTTAAAGAAGAGATGACAAAGACTTTGTCTAGATTCCTGACTTCTGTTCTCTTAGCCTTTCAAAGCAGACAGTTTGAAGGTACACAAGAAAGCATAGCCAGTGGTACTTGTCCTTTCAAAAAACAAACAGACAAACAAAAATGGAAGATCTATAGAATTCAAAAAGTTTGCTTGACTGGTTGGTGGCAATAAAAACCACCTCCCTATGATTAATGGTCTAAAGAGTTATTACTACTGAAACGGAAGCAAATTACCCTATGTTTTCTGATTTCTTTACGTAATAAGGTTGCTTTGAGTAGCAACATCTTCAGAAAAATCCAGTTTGCATATCTTAATTTTAACTCTAAACTGTCAACAACTGCAGGTATTTTGAGAAAGTCAGGATATAAATTAAAGAAATAAATCTTCAGGGGGCAGGAGAGATTGCCTTCTTGGTCTCTACTTCTCCCCCAGTTGTGTAACAGCAACCAAGGGGGTCCTGGTTGCAATCCTATGGGTACTGCTCAGCTAGAGGCATGCATCTAGTTGTGTTCCACGTGCTCTTGCACATGAGAGGAAGACAGAGCAGCATCAGTGTAAAAGGGACCTTTCTTCTTCCCCAGGCATATGAGGGCTGCCAGAATGTGCTCAGGTGTTTCCTCCACAGTGGCTGGGATGAAAGGACCTGTAAACAAAAATGCTGTTGCTGTTGTTGTGCAGTAAGTGTGAGGGTGTGTTACAAGCAAGTAATGGATAACTCCTACAATGTCAAAGAAAGTACATACACTGGTGGAACCTGGAGTTAAGCTGCAACATGTCACCTACAGGATCCAGGCCCATCATAACTGTAAAGAAGGGCTGAATTAACTGGAGGGTGTGTACCCCTCTCTAAGTGTCCTCTGTGCACGTCAGAAATGTTAATACGGTACTTCTACAGCAGAGAGTGGGGGATGTTTGCAATGAAATTGACGAAGAAAGCACAATACAGTGGATCAATGCAGCTCTTTACTCACCTGGAAATACAATGATGCCTATGACGACTATGATCAGAATGACATTTAATATCAAGCTCACAAGGAATTTACGATTTTTTTCCCCGTATTTGGCACACTTTAGCAATTCTGCAAAGAGAAACAAAATGTTGTTTGCTGGAGTTCACTGTGATTCCCGATAGCCTCTTACTGAAAGTGATAAAATGTACATAATACACCCAAAATGAGTCAATATCCAAGGGGAGCCTGCCAAGTTTTTGTGGGAAACTAAACACACAACCATCAGATAATGAGCTATCCTATCCTATGCAGACCTGTCAACTTCCTATTTATCCTGCTCCAGTCCCCTAGCAGTTTTTCTAGCACAAATTCTATTTCCAGCCCTGGCCAATCAAGTGCCGCTGGGAAACATAATCCAGATATGAAGAGAAGAAACACACTTGCTCCCTGCCATTCCTTACTCTTTATTTCTAGCATTACCATGTTCAGGGCCACACTATTTAAAAATGGGTACTCAAATCAATTTCAATCATGCCTTTAAAGCAGAGATGAGTTGCCAGAATGAAAAGTGGAGACAATCCCTGTACTTTTAATGGTTGTGTAAAAGAGGGAATTTCTTTAGCTATTACTTATTATTGCCTTGGGTGACAAGCAACACCTGCTGAAATTCCCTCTTTTACATAATTCTTAAAGTTGCAGGAGCCATTTCCAGTTTTCATTCCAGTAACCCTAGTACATAAAATGCAGCCTGGTGGCCATAGCTGCCTCCACAGGGCCATTTTTGTGACTCTCAGAACAAGGGGGTCAAAAAGATTCAGAATTATTTGCCCCCAAATACCTTCTAGGGGTGCAAAGGAGGATTTTTTCCACATTGTTGTCCCCTCCCACCATGAACATTTTAGGCCTTTTTGAGAACAAGACATGAACACAGTGACTTCTAGGTCATTTCCAGGGTACTAAAAAATATAGGGAAAATGCCCCTCATATGCCCTCGAAGACATTTTTGGACATTTTGAGGCAAAAAAAAAAAAAGTGAGAGGGTACAGTTGGGGGTGGCATCTTCCAGAGTCTTCCAGGGAGTCAGTGCACCTCCCAGCCTTTGAAAAGGACCTGTCCATGGTTACTCACTACATGCTATCACCAGCAACTTCTGTCAGTCTGTATCCCTTGGGCCAGTAAAATTATGTGAGGGCTTCATTTCTATTACCTCTCTGTTTCCTCTCTCTACCGGAGCCATTAATGCCACCATGGAAAATACCACTGTGATCTGACAAGTCATTCTGTCTGAACCTTCACGATATGCAAGGTGATGACTATTACCTAAGTTTGTATTAACATTTTATTGTTATTGTTATTAATCCAAAATATAGAAAATAAATTTTCTGTATATTGGGGAAACAAATCCCCTCAAGACAATTCAAAGGAGGTTGAAAAATAAAATGCTCCTAATTAAAGTAATGTAAAACATTTACAACAGCATAGCCACCAACATTTCACAGATAAAAACCAGGACACATGGGGCCTAGCAACATCAGAGTGTGGTCAAGATGGCAAAGTTATGAATGAGAAATAACACACAAGCTAGGAGACACTGCAGCAGTTTACTTTTGCCTGAGCCAACTAGGAAAGGCACGACTCTCCCCCTCCTCTCCTCCCCACTGAGTTAACTGAATACAATGTACTTTTGCACTTTGAACACAGTTTGCAGCATGCAGAGGACAACAGGGGGAAGTGGAAGGAGGAGAGAGAAACTGAGAAACTTTAAAAGCAGGTGAAAAAGTAAGATCATAGAATCACAGAGCTGGAAGAGACTACAAGGACCATCCAGTCCAGTCCCCTACTATGCAGAAATACACTATCAAAGCACTCCTCACAGATGGCCATCCAGCTTCTGTTTAAAAACCTCCAAAAGAAGAGACTCCACCACACTCTGAGGCAGCATATTCCACTGTCAAACTGCTCTTACTGTCAGGAAGTTCTTCCTAATGTTTAGATGGAATCTCTTTTCCTGAAGTTTGAAGCCATTGCTCTGTGTTCTATCTCTGGAGCAGCAGAAAACAGGTTTGCTTCATCCTCCACATGACATCCCTTCAAATATTTAAACATAGCTAGTATGTTGCCTCTTAACCTTCTTTTCTTCAGGCTAAACACACCCAGCTCCCTGTGTTGTTCCTCATAGGGCACAGGTTCAAGGCTCTTTATTATTTTGGTCACCCTCCTTTGGACCCATTCCAGCTTGTCAATATCCTTCCTGGAATGTGGTGCCCAAAATGACAGAAGGTTAATTTGGGCTGTCCCCATCAAATCAGGACAGTTGGAGGGTAAGCAAGAGCCACAACAGCAAATTGAATACACTCATACAATTAAATGTGGTCTGATGTAATCAGATATTTAAGGACTGGTTGAAAAGAATCAGGGAGGGAGCCATGAAGGCATCCTGGGAACAGCATCCCATAAGGATGAGACGACCCCAGAAAAGACCTTTTTTTCTCACACTTACCAGCTAATGGATCTTGGGCAGGTGCATGAATTTGGCCGCTGTGGCAATTCTAAGGTCTGGGTTGCTTTATGTAGGTACAGAAAGCCCTTCAAATAAACTGGTCCCAAGCCATTTAGAGTTTATAAGTAGCAACAAACACTTTAAATATTTCCCAGAAATACACTGATAAGGACTCTCTCTGGTTCAAAGTTGGTGTAATATCTTCTGATTGTCTGGGGTCTGTAAACTACTAAGTGGCTGTGCTCAGTACCTGCTGGTGCCACAATCAGTGGAAAGACATGCTAGATTATTTATTTATTTATGAATACAGAAGAGATCTCAAAATAACATCCTTAGGATAATGTTGACAAAATAATGAATCGAATACTGTGTGAGAGTTTGTGCATGCTTGCAGAACTAATCTGAAGAACAGGGAAGGGGACAGATGGAAACCATGACGAGAAAAAACAGGCCCCACCTTATTACTTACAGATGGATAGGCTTGGTCAGGTATGAAGCAACAGATCTAGTTATCAGATAATCCACATGTTTTCTGATAATCACAATTCTCTGCCCCTCCCTCCACTCACTGAAGGGCAACTCTAGAGTGATAATGTGGAATCCATGTGAGCCTCAGACAGGTCTCAACAATCCCTGAACTGGGACCTGAATCAATCAGTCTGCACCCCAAGGTCTCTTAGGGGGAAACCCTATAATAGAAGAGGCAAATGGGCACCAAGGCCCTCTTCTCCTGCCAAACTGGATCTGGCCCCATGACACACCAGGTCATCCCTGTTGGTCAGGATCAGATCTAGAATATTTAATCCCCTTGTGGCCTCTTCCACCTTCTGGACCATGAAGTTGTCTGCAAGACAAGCAAGAAACTTGCTGGACCTTGCTGTCTTGGCAGAGTTTGACTGCCAGCATATATCTGAGTAATTGAAATCTCCCATTATTACTGTATGTCTCCTCCTTGAATGTGCAGTCATTTGATTGAGGAAGGCGTCATCAAAGTCCTCAGTCTGGGTTGGAGGTCTATAGTAAACCCCCACCAGAATATCCCTATTGTTTCTCACTCCCTTAATTCTTACCCAGATGTTCTTGACCTGGCTTTCTGGGTTTAAGTCATGGATCTCTTCACAGGTGAAAACATCCTTGACATCAAAGCTACTCCTACTCCTTTCTAGTTTGATCTATTTCTACAAAATAGGCTATACCCCTCTATTCCTACATTCTAATCATGAGAGTCATCCCACCAGGTTTCAGTGATGCCTATCAAATCGTATTTATTTTGTTGTACTAGGAGTTCAAGTTCATCCTGTTTGTTCCCCATACTCCGTGCATTAGTGTAGAGACACTTAAGTCCCCGGGCCCTTCCTGCAAGTCCTGTACTATAGTTTCTACTCCTCCCTCCATTGGCCGCTTGTACTACTTGTCCAATATCATTTGGCCTTTTCCCCCTGTGCTCACCGAGTCCTTGCCCTGAATAACATTGTCTCCCTTCCCAGCGGGACTTGGTTTAAAGACCTCTTAATCCTCCTTGCGAGACTGTACAAAAACATTCCTGCCAAGTTTCGTGACGTGCAGCCCATCCCTTGCCAGAAGCCCATGTTCATGGAAATTCAGGCCGTGTTCCAAAAACCCAAACCGTTGTCAGCGGCACCATGTGCGGAGCCAGTTGTTGACCTCTACTATTGCCCTTTCCCTTCTTGCGCCATGTCCTTGAACAGGGAGGAGAGACGAAATGACCACCTGTGCACCAAAGTCCTTAAGCTTTGTCCCCATAAGCTCCTAGTCCTTTGCGATGTGGTAAAGGCTGCACCTCACAGTGTCATTGGTTCCAACATGAACCAAAATGAGGGGCTTATGGTCAGTGGGCTTGACCAGCCTGTCTCTCCGTTATGTGATTGATCTTGGTCCCAAGAAGACAGCAGACCTCTCGATTGAGCTAGTCCGGTTTGCAAATTGCCGGTTCGGTTGCTCTGAGCAAGGAGTCCCCAATAACCAGAACTTGCCTCCTCTGAGGCTTATCCGGGGCTCCTGGACAAGCAGGTTCTTCTAGGACTGCTTGGGCATTCTGTTGAGGCTGGGAGTGTTGAACTTGTTCCTGTTGCCGAAGTGGGATTCCTTCTTGATGACATTCTGTGCCCTCCTCCTGGTGCTCCTCATCGTTCATAAGGCCAAGAACTTTGAAGCAATTGTGTAGGTTGAGAGTCTCTGTTTCCTTCCTGGTCCTTCTACTCCTCCATGTAACATTCCTCCAGGCATCTGTTTCCTGGCACAGTTGCTGACTTCCTCTCCTGGCAGCTCCTCCACACTCTCGGTCGTCAGGAAGGTCTTCTCTGCCCTATCCAAAAACTCCTCATCTTCCCTAATAAGACGAAGATTAGAAACTCATGCCTCCAGCTGGTGAACTTTCTCCTCCAAGAAGGTCACCAGCTTGCACTTGCTGCAGGTATACCCGACAACATCTTGTGGCAAGAAAAGGAACATACCACAAGTGCTACAGGTGACCACAGCAGCTCTCTCACCTTCCATCCTTGATACTACAGAGAGTAGTACAGGGAGTAGGTCTAGAAATAATAACTGGGCTTTCTTTCTCAAATTCTGCTGTACAAGCTACGTCTAATCTGGGGATTGCCAAGGGTTGAACTTGATGGATTGAAGTAGAGGAGTGCAACTGTGTGTGCCGAAGGCGCGTGGCGTTGTGATCTCCTAATAAGACTCCTCCCCCTAGCTGGCTCCTCCCCCTTGTTAGTCAGTTAGACCATGTGCTCAGGGAGAGCACACGGCCAGCACAAGGAGACCTAACAAAAACAAGCAAACAAGCAAACAAGCACAGCCCCACAAGCCTGTAAACAACACCTGGTCAAGCATATCTTCACAGACCCAGCTCCTCCTCTGCTCTCTCTTCTGGGAATGGCCTAAATAAAGTTTATTATGAAATCACAACAGGCTTTTGTAATATGTCAACTGGTATTTTTATTTTATTTTATAAATCTATAGCCAGCATGGTCCAAGAAAGCTACAGAGAAGTAGTTTCAAAGGATGAGAAATTATTCAGCAGTTATGATTAGTGAGTGCCTGTTTGCAGATAAAAACCTTTTCAGTGAAGGTTATGGCACATAATCATGTAAAAATTCCAGTTAGGCAACCAATCAATCAATAATTTTATTACAGTCGTAGACCAGCATGTAGTTAGGCATATTGTTCCCTGGAACGTAAGGCCTCCTGGCAGTTCATCCAGCACCAATACTGGTTCTAAGGAGAGATACGTTATCCTTCTGAGAAAAAACACCCATGAAAAGCATGGTTTTTCAAAGGTACTGAAAGATATACTGCATACAGTAACACTATGATCAGTTCAGCAATGGTTCTCTGACAAGGAATAAATAGCAACTCATCATTTCACTTTGTTGAGAACATCAGTGTGGTAATAATAGCTTTCACAGGCACTTTTTCAGTAGATCTGTATATCTGCACACACAACTGGTAAACCTGAGTGGGCCCAGATTCACGCTCCTCTGTTAGCACTTTCATCCTACTGTGTACAGACCTGTGTCTCTACTGTGTCATACAAACCTGTGCTGCTTCGTGTAAGAAAGGGTGGTGCAGAAAGTCTTCTCCACAGGCTGCATACAGACAAGTCAGCTGTACCCCTTTGTTATAGCATGCCTTCCCCCTGGAAGCCTGCTTGGCACCAGGGATGGTTTCATTGGGCACCAAGGAAAAGCAAGGTACTTATTAAAGACTTTGGGCCTCACTGATTTTCTTCAAATGTTATGCACAGTGTTTTTGAACTCTTTTTGTCTTTTAAACCTGTTTTATCTTTTTAATGTACTTAATATGTTTTTAATCTATTCATTTTTATTGCTTTAAATTGGTTTAACATTTTAATATTGATTTTTCTTATACACTGCTCCTAAAATCTTTTGAGGTAAAGCAGGATGGATGGATAGATAGATAGATAGATAGATAGATAGATAGATAGATAGAGTAAATAAATAAATAAATTTAATGAAATGTTTTAAGAAAGCTGAAAATGTTTGGTGTGGGCAGAGGCATCTCTTCCTATAGCATTAACCAGAGGTACCTTCCAGATGTTCTGAACTACATCTCCCACATTTCCTTATGATTGGTCTTATTGAGGCTGCCAGGGGTTGAAGGCCAAAGTAGCTATAGGTCAAAGGGTCCCCATCCTTGTTACAAACACACGTCTTTTGTTCCACAGTTGGTTTTGACAAATAAGTTTACTGAATATCCTGTGGTTTAGGGAATTGCCTTTTTTAAGAAAATTACCTGCAATTCTCTGAAGAAACCACTATCTTTGGTTTTAGATAGGACTGACACTGACAGAAACAAAGCCCAGTCTACATTAAACACAATTCCCTATGTGAAAGGAGTTTCCTAGTGGTTATCTTTTGATCCTTCCATTAATTTTTCTGGTGCTTTCATGAATTCCATTTATACACTGATGTCACTTTGAAAAGCAGTGATCCCTCCCAACTTGCCTGAGGTAACCACTCCAAACTTGGATTGGTAAGCCTAACAATAGGGAGACATGGTCCTCCCCATATCAATCATAACTTACCATTAGAAGGATCTTTCGAAATGGTTTCTTCATTCCGACATCCTTCGACGCTTCCATTAATGTCTCCGGCGTGCCCATTCATTTTGCCATTCTCTGATTCATGTGAACTTACTAGAAGAAACTGCTTTGCCTTTTCAGTTCCATCCACAGCCATATTTTTTCTTTCTTTCAGAAGGATGGACAGACCTCCAGATCTCAATACCCGGTATATGATTACACTGAATTCTGCAGTTTTTGAACTCTACAGCAAAAGTGTAACATTTTTCAAAATAATCCAGTAGACTGCACACTCAAGCAAGCTTGACTAAGTAATGAAATCTGGGGGGGGGACTTTCTAAATACCATTTAATTGTGTCCTTTGTTCTGATATCTTTCCCAGGCAAACTGCTTCAGATGTATTCCATTTTCATGTTTTAAAACTGTTTTTGCAACAGAATTGCTGTTATGTCCAACAGAGGTTCTGAAAATATTGATGCATCAGTTTCTTGTCAAGCTGTGGTGTTTTGCCATGAAGCCAGACTCCTACGATTTCCTGAGAAGAGACAGTTTGACAAGAAATTAGCAGAATAAAAACAGCTCTTTTCCAAGGCTTTAACACATTTATGTAAATCATATTACTTCTATAGTCACTGTAATTTCCTGCCGTATAACTTAAAAGTGCCTGAACATATACTGTTTTTAGAGCTAATAAAATAATAAAAAAAAAAATCTAGAAAAAACAACTTTAGAGGAAAAGAAAAGAAGGCATGTATTACAGAAACAAAATCAAGAACTAAGTATGAAAACAGACAGATGCTTGACAAGATGAAACACTTCACAGAAAGTGCACTGATGTGTTAATGGACTTTGCTGCCTGAAGACAACGCAGTGACAACCAACCCAGGGAAACTTTTAAAATTGATTAGACAAACGTAGTAGGAAATGAGGAACATCCAAGGGGATCCACAGGGAATAAACCAGAGAGGCCCCACTTTCTTCTGTAAAAAAAAATCAAGACCTCATCCACAGAGAACATGCTTGTTATAACACATTCCTTAGCCATAAGACCTAACCAGTATTTCCATGGTAATAGTATACCCTCCCTGTTACCATGCTTGCAATAAACAATAATGGAGCGCTTAGCAAAACTGTCAGATTCCCAGAATGCTGGGTCGGACAGATAGCTCCTAGATATCCACTGTTGGAAACAGAAACTTGGGTTAGACGGTTTATTTTTTTATTTTATTTTGTCTAATTCAGCGAAGCAGACTCTTTCCAACCTTCTTAGAATGCCGTCCAGATACCCTCTCCCAGGCAACTCGTGCTGCTCTCAGGGCTAAAAAGGACGCAAGTCTCGTTGCATCTTCTCTATCTGCCTGCTCTCTGAAACCTGCCGAAGATCAGTCTTGAAACGAGAGCTTCTGCCTTGCAGAGAAGAAGTTGCCACAGTCCCCAACCAAATGTCTCTCCCTTTTGCTGTTCTTCCTCTTATGAAGAGGAAACAGTGAAACGAAAAGCAACTCCGTTGTAGCCGTTAAGCCAAAACAAAAGGAGGGGAGGGTTAGGGTCAACTGGAGAAATTTTCACAGTAATAAAATAATGGTTTTATATGGGCAAGAATTAGTTTTACATCATTCATTTCTTTAGCTTTTCTTTTTTTCCAATGTCAGTTGCTGGGGAGGGGGAATGAATAAGAGGAGAGGGAATATTGTCCCTGTTTTTGTTGGATGTTATGCTTTAAAATTTAATAAATAAATAAAAACAATACAATACTGGAGAGCACAAGTGTTGAAGGAGGAGGCAGCCTTTGTTCCCCTCAGTATTTTTCTTAGAAAGCAGGAAGGCAAATTTTATAAGGGTCCTGAGAACCTCTCCCCAGTCTCCCATTTGTGCACAAAGAAACAGCAACTTCCCTCTGGAAATCACCGGCACCAGCTGATACCCAGACACCTAAATCTCCCTCAGTTTCCTCACAGGCATTTATTCCACTGGTATTTTTTTCTCTGTATAATGTTGGAAGCCATGTGGTTCTCTGCAGATACCCCTTGGGAGGTCATCTCCCTTTTCTCCCCAGAGAAGCCACATCAGGCTTGGCCTGGACTTTTCTCAAAAGACACCACAGTCTTGATGGAACAGACAGATGGGGGAGTTGATCAGATGCTAGAGTTGCTTCATGTCCATTTATCTGAAAAAGGAACCTTAAGTCTTCCCCCTTTTTGTTTGTTGTTTGTTGAAAAAAAAAACCAGAAGATGCATCCGCACTGTACCATTATTGCCACTTCAGTTCCACTTTAACTGCCATGGCTCCATCCTGTGGAATCTTGGGATCTGTAGTCTAGTAAAGAACATATGGTTCTCTAGTACTGTACAGTCCCTTGAATTATAGCATTACTGCTTTCCAGGAGAGAATTCTAACTATTTCACAAAACTACAAATCCCAGGATTCTATAGCATGAAGCTAGGACAATTAAGTGGCATGAAATAGATATAATGGTGTAGTGCAGATATACTATTCCCTCTGCGTCTTTACGTTTCCAATTCGCTCTGATTTCAACCTAAACACGAGGAGTGTGTGTGGAATCTCTGCAGGTCATTTGAACCTGTCAGTCGGATTGAAAAGCAGCAAAAGTTGATCAACTCTAGCAAAATTCTCTATCTAAACAAGATTTCTTTTTGAAAAAATCATGTGTGCGAATGTGTATGTGTGTGACCTTAGATTAAACATTTGGCTTGAAAGTGTGAGCAGAAATTTGCTTGAGACTGAAAACTGATTTATCTAGGGACAGCTGGAAACTGGAAATTAAATTCAATAAATGTTACAGTAAGAGGAAGCCAATGTTGATGTTGTTACTCTGAAATTAAAACAAAAATTAAGCAAGTTATTTAGCTTGTAGAGGCTGCATGCAGAGTACTTAGTAGTAATAAATCACCAGGAACAGATGAGATACCAATAGAGCTGTTTCAAGCTAGAGACAGAATCTACTCAAGCTCTAAGAAAAATATGCCAATAAATATGGAAAACAAAACAGTGGCGCACATATTGGAGATGTTCAATATACATTGTACTCTCCAGGGAAGGGGACACCTCCATCTATATAAGTCATTGATCATTCTTTAGTTTAAGGATGGGGTGAATCCAAAATTTTCTGAATCCGAATCCGAATCCCTGGAAGGTTCTGGGAATCCACAAATCTTGAATCTTTTGTATCCTTTTTTTTTTTTTTTTAAAAAGGATTTAAAAAGCAAGGGAAAGACGGATAATCTTGGGCAAGACACACTCTCTCAGTCTTATCAAAAGCCCAGGCAAAGGAAAACTTCCCTCTGAAGAAATCTGGCCAGGAAAATTGTCCTAGGTTTGCCTCAGGATCTCCCCAGATTGAAAATGACACGAAGGCTCTTTCTACACAGGCAGGAAAATGTGGATTAATCCAACATTTTCCTGCTTGTATAAACAGGACTACTACAGCAGAGCGATAATCCAGGTCAAAACTGGCTTTTCTATGCATAGCTCCTTATGGCATCCTGGGGTTTCTAGTTTGATGATGCACTAGCACACTTTGGCAGAGAAGGCTGTGACACCTTATAAAACCACAGATCCCAGAATTGTGTCTGAAAGAGGTTTGCAAGTGAGCTATGCAAAGGAATGTTTCAGCTGTCCTTGAAATCTCAAGAAGAATGTACCTTCCAGCCAATCAGGCCTTTGATGGGCCCCAGAGGCACCAATTTTTAAAAACAGTTTTTCCTTTCTGCTACATATGGTTTGTCATGTGGCTCCTGAGAAACTATGACAGACATTTCACTTCTCATCTTATTCTAGCTATAGGTTTACAACCAGGCACTGGTCTTGTGGAAGGAGGTACCTTGGTCTACATGTGGCAACCACTGGATGAGATTATGTGACCTTGCCCTCTGCCCCACTCCTTCTGATAGGCATCGGACCCGCTGACCCAGCATTTATTCATGCCTTTGATGTTCAGCACAGAAAATAGTACTGAATTTCAATGTTCAATTTAAATATATTAGAATACAACCCCAGATGTAATTTCTTAAATTGTTAGCAAAGGCCATTATTACTCCAAGGGAAAAACTCACCTACTTGCCATCCCCCCTTGTGTTTCTGGACTCCCAGGTTTTCAGATGTCCCAGCCTCCAACAAACTGTTTGGTTGGTGGATTTGAAAGATTTGGTTTGCCTATTTTAGCACAGGAATTCAGATTTGTGAATCTTGAATCCTTGCTGAGGATTCGAGGATTCACGGATTTGGTTGGCCCATCCCTTCTGTTACCCTGCCTGATGTGGGTCCCTTGGGGGATTCCCAACGCCTGTCAAATTGTCACTTGTGGGGAAAATTAGCTAAGAGCACTGCTTTAGCATTGCAAAGAGGGCAGGGTAATTAAGGATCTTTTGCCCAATGTTTACAGAATTGGATCACAGAGAATCAGGCTAACTGTTCAAATTTAAGTATTTTATTGACATAGATGTTAAAATCCATACAATCACTCAGCTGCACTCTCTCCAACAAGCATACAAGACTATAGAAATTTAGAAAGAAGTGAAAATTAAGAGAGAGAGAGAGACATAAGGGTTTTGGGGTAATACTGTACCAATCCAGAAGTCTCAGCTGGGAGAAAACTAGTGAAAAGCCGATCTCAGTCACATCTTTTGAGGCTGAGGGGAGCTTACCAGCTTCATGGTTTGTGGGTCTCAGAGAACTCCAAAATGGAGGAGAAAAAGAGCTTAATTATAGTGGTAAACAGAGCTGAAAAAAATGTCCTGGGGAACAGATGGCTGCAGTTTTATGAAGATGGATTTCAGCTTTGTAGTTCAAAGAAAATACAGTCAGGCATCCTTGTAGTTTCCTGCAAGATGAGTTTCTCATCTGGGGATGCACATCTCCAAGGTGTCACATCCCTGGCTGTTTGCATTGTTTTTTGTTCCCAGAGACTTATTGTCTCCTGTTCACTGCTGAAAATCCATTCAAATGTTCTGTGAGCCATTTGCAAGATTCATCTGGGATGCGTGACAGAAAACAGGCTACTCTTTTGATCCATCTTCATAGCTCCACTGCCTACATGTCCTTCCAGTAGATCTCTATGGCTCACTATGTTTGATATAAAATAATTAGGACCCTCAGGACATAGTTTTTAGGTAGGTTAGGTGGGTAACACTACTTTAGTTTCTGTCACTGTGCTAAGCCTAGTGCAGTAAGACACATTACATTCCTGAACAAATCACACAAGATGGGGAGGGGAGAGAGAGAATGCTGGAATTTTTCCAACAGTCCCTTTCTCATTCTCTTGGACCCATGTCTAGGATCTTCATGCCTTCTCGTAGTCTCTGGAAGTGTTCTCTTGGTAAAGGCTTGGTAAGGATATCAGCAATCATCATTTCTGTATTGCAGTATTCCTCTTATAAAAGAAAGAAACCCCTTCTCAGATCTCTCTCAATACCTCTCTTCTCCTCCATTTTTGCTTCCTCTTCCTCCTCTCCAGCTGTGCTTTGCATCTCCATCAGAAGATGGCGAGTTAAGAATGAAGCTACTGCTATTCATTAGCTAGTTAGGATGTAGGTTCTCCAATACATATGTAGATATATAGGGACCATTAGTAAACCTTTCTAAGTTTGTAACCTGAAACTATTTATGTTTGTTTTGTCTTCTTAGTTTCAGATAAGAAAAACAACACATACAAATTTTGGCATGCTTCTTCTGCTCTGCTAAAAGGAGGCTGAATCCTTACAGTCTTCCCATTATTCTTCCTGGTTTAGTTTACATAGCCTCCTTCTATATATGCCTATAATATGGCTTACTTGTAAATGTACTCATAAACATATAAAATAACTTTCCACTGTTAAAATGATTTCAAGAGAAAGAGGATACAAATGAGAGAAGTGAATGTCTCTACTCAACCCAAAAAAGGAAATAAATGAGATAAAATACACAAATGTCATAAAGAAAAGACAAAAGGCAAAAGTAAACAGAAGTTCAATATTCAAGAAAGAGACAGTGTTCAGAAATGAGAATGGAAATGAAATCAGATGTCAAAGCTTCAGAAGTTATTTCCCTAAGCACATGTTTTAAAAATAATATGTCAACATTGGCAGCTCTTTTGCAAAAAAGGAAGTGATGCAGAGCCTTGCTACAGTTTCAGTTGTGACACATGAAAACCACACACCATTTTCCTACCACTAATCGCATCCCCGTGTTGTTTGCCCCAATCACATTATTGGTAAAATTAGCGCATTTGCAAGGAAGTGCCATTCAAGTTGAAGGGGAAAGACAAGGAGAGAAAACAGTTAACCACGGTTAACCTCTCTTTTTGAACACTATTTTCCCAAACAAAGTTGAGGCCTTCTACAGCCTGGAAAAAGCTATTGGTGCTCATCTTAAAACCCATGCTTAACATAATGCCAGGGTGGGCAATGTGGGATCTCCACAGACACATGCAGCCCTCACCTGGCTATTGTGGCCTTTGAAGTCCTGCCAAATTTAATTTAATTAATTTAATTTAATTTAACTTAATTTAAAAACAAGGCTTACAGAGCTGCTCATTTTAAAGCAAAATCCTCCAGAGAGTATAAGTCTCCTTCGAAGGAAGGAACACATCTCCAACTTGCACTGTTCTAAGCCAAAATTGTGGTTATGGATCTACTTCCACAGCTGAGTTCTGTCATACCCCCACTGAGGAAAGGATAAGGCCAAGCTCCCAGGGCTAGGGGGTGATGAGGTGTCAGTGAGCCTTGGAGACCTGAGACCTTTGCTGTGCAGGGTGCTATCTTTTCTGAGGGGGTATTGTTGCAGTAGATAAACCCTATCTTGGGGTCTACAATTTAATATTAAAAATATTTCCATGTGCTTGAGAGGTTCTCCAAATGAGCACATAGGCAGGCACAGTCATACAACCGAAAACAGGAAAAACCCAGTCAGGCCAGTAAATCCATAGTCATGTAGCCCCAGGAACCCCCAGACATGTAAAACATAAAATACACAAAGGGTCCTCAGCCCCGAGGAGCCAGCTTGAAGAGATTAACGCATCTGACAAACAGCCCATCAAGCGAGGACGATTCGCATACAGCTGAGGCTTTGACAACCCCAGCAAATTCAGTCATGCTTTGTTCTAGCTCCTCCACCTATTGTTCTCCCTGGGAAAGGATTAGCCCTCCAGGTACCTTTCCCCCCATAAATAGACCCAGTTTTTGAGCAGCTCTTTGGATCGCTCTTGGCTTCCCAGCAGACCGTCACTCTGCCCGCTGAGCTATCCCCTCAGCCCTCCATGTGCTAAATCTCATCTCTCACTCCGCTGCTGTCTCGGACCTCTGGACTTCAGGACCAGGTGCAGTATTCCCCAGCTGTAACCCTCTAAAACCCCCTATCCAATTTCCTCTGTTTTTATTCCTCACTAGGTCTTGAGTGAGTGAGTGCGTAAGTGTGTACATGTGCAAGTCTGTATTTTTATTAAAATCATTTATTAGACAATTTTGCTTGGTTTTTGGCTTGGCCTGACCCCATAAAAATTGGGTGAAAGATCTCGCTAGGTTACCCTGCCTCTTGCATTGCTATTCCTTGTCTCTGGCTAGCTTCCATTCCCCATCACGTTGAGCACATTGAGGTGTCCCCCAAGGGATCTCCAGAAATCAGGGTAACAGGGGAAAGTGAAGATGCAAGACCTCTGCAGCAGCAAAGATGGATTAAGACAAAGGAGGATCTCTGAGACCATCAGAAAACTTACTCAGCTATAAGGAGAGCCAACTTGAGAGTAGTGGCTTCCTTGAGAGAAGGACTTACACCTCAACTTTAGGCAACACCACCAGATGAGGCCAATAGCGTGTTATACCATTCCAATGGTGGCACTGCCATTCACACAATGCTGTCAGGTAAGGAACGCTCCTTTCCACACTCTTCTGCCTTAAACGAAAGCATAGTGGTTTTGCCACTGGTGTACCTTCTGCATTACAGTGTCCTTGGCCACTCCCATGAGCCACCTTCACCCTGCCTCACCACACCTGATTGAGCATTTTTGTTTTGTTTTGGAAGCTGTACTAACACAGCAATGTGGTAACAGCATAACGTGCCAGTATACTATTGCACTTTTGCCCTATAATGTTTAAAAATATATTTAAAAGAAACAAAAAGTTTACTTAAAGGAGAAATTTAAAATAAACATGGAGAGGTAATAGAAAGTTACCACACCATGGAAGTCGCTGAGGGAGGGATGAGCTGGACATGCCCACAGCCCGCCCACTGGTGGATCCATCATAATAGGAAGCACTATCAAGGACTATAACGCTACTGCACTAAGATGGCTGATGGGACTGAAATGCTAAAGGAGGCTCTTAACAGATTTTTTCTAGAAATTGAATATGGTGATTTGGTGATGCTTGGGGATCGGATACCAGCTGGAGAGCAAGGACATTGTGTGGTAGCATGGCTCTTGGACCAGAAACAACCAGCTGCTGTAGTGTTATAGTGACGTTGTATAGAAATGACTTCAGTCTGAACCAAGAAGACTGAGGAGAACATGCTTGCCATGAGATTTATGACTCTATGGATCTATGGATGTAAGTGCTCGCTCATCTTATTCTCACATGCAAGAATGAAGACTTTCAAGTTTTCTGACCACTACAAATAACAAGAATTACAGTGAAGGGGGAAGCTTTGGTGATTTCTTACAAAGAAAAAAAAATCCTCAAAAAAATCATAAGACTTTTTGGGTAAAATGTTCTTTGTTGAGACAAAAAACAAAGAGAAGCGTTTGAGCAGAACACGCTGTTTTCTGGAAAACAACCTTGTCCTCTCTTTCCCCTTTAACTGCTGTGGCTATGTGTAATTGTGGACAGGATGCTATGTTTCTGTTGTTTTTTAAATGATAAACAGTCTTGGGAAATACACAATGAGAAAGCAGAAGAGGAAGACATTTAACATTTTCTGCACTAGTAATTTTGCTGATTAGAATTGTTGCCTCCTGCCATTCCTCAGTAAACTACAAACCCCAGAGTTCCGCAGGGTGTTGAAAGTGGTATAATAGCACTATAACAGTGTAGTACAGAAAGGCCCAAGGTCTCACATCCAGATTTGGGAAAGGATGAGAGGAAAAGAAGGTGCACTTTGGAGAAAAGCAATGAAATAGAAGGATTTTCACATCCTTAAAAAGACCAATAGTGGATCAAACTTCCTCAGGGATGGGGAACCTCTTTTCTGGCCCTTTTTCGTTTTGGAAGCAAAAGGGCCCCTTGAGCGTCACATAAATGTGAGGAGCAGTCTGCATGACACAGTCACATTTATGCGACACTCAAGGGCCGGACGCAGAGCACACATGCACCTTTTTATTTTCTGCTTGAAGCCAAAAAAAGTGCGCTGTTGCAGAATGCTCCCAAGCCCCGTGTGCACTCACCTGGCATACGATGCGTTGGGAGCTGGGCCGTTCTTGCGTCCTCTCCTCAGTGCAGCCTCCAACTCCCAGGCTGCACTGTGGAAGGAAGGGGTGGGGCGGGGTGCAGGCAGGGCTCTCATGCGAGCAGGAAGGAGCTGTGGAGCCCAAGCGGCAGGGAAGCGGCAGCGTTCCTCCCAAGGCTTCTCGCCTGAGGACTCCAACCCAGCAGCGTTAAAGGGTAAGGTGAGAAAAGGGCCTCTGTCAAAGGTCAAGTACTGCATTTCATTAGTGGGCAGGGCTAAGGCCAGAACTATATATATTTGAAAAATTAGTTGTGAGGAAGAACAGAATAGTGCAAACATCCCAGATGGAAAAATAGGTAAACCTTTGAAGGTAAGACTGTGAAAACAAGTTTATGGTCAAAAAAAGAAATATTGACAAACTGTGGCATCCCATTGGAAAGAATTCACAAAATCATAAAATCAGAGAATTGGAGCAGATCACAACAACCATCCAGTCCAGCCTCCTGCCTTGCAGAAATACATAATCAAAGCACTCCTGACAGTTGGCCACCCAGACTCTGTTCAAAAACCTCCAAAGAAGGTGACTCCACCACACTCCAAGGCAGCACATTCCACTAGTGAGCTGCTGTCACTGTCAGGACAGTGGAATTAGGTGGAATCTCTTTTCCTGCAGTTTGAATCCCATTGCTCCATATCCTAATTTCTGGAGCAGCAGAAAACGAGTTTGCTCCATCTTCCCTATGACATTTTTTCAAATATTTAAACATGGCTATGTGTCACCTTTCAATCTTCTCTTTCTAGACTAAACATACCACTTTCCTAGGTTGCTTCGTATAGGGAATGAGGCCTTTTACCATTTTAGTTACCCTGATTTAGAAATATTCCAGCTTGTTAATATCCTTCTTGAACTGTGCTGCTCAGAACTGGACACAGTTGTACAAGTGAGTATTCCTGGTGATGTCTGACCAGAGCAGAATAGAGTGGTACTGTTATTTCCCTTGACCTAGACACTATGCTTTTATTGATACAGACTAGGATCATGTATGCTTTTTTAGCTGCTGCATCACTCTGTTGACTCACGTTCAATTTGTGGTCTACTAAAACTACTAGATCCCTTTCACATGTACTGTGGTCAAGCCAGATGTCAACCATCCTATACCTGTGCATTTCATTTTTTCTAAGGGTTTTACCTTAAACTTCTCCCTACTGAAATTCACTTTGTTAGTTTTGGCTGAGCTCTCTAATCTGTTAAGGTCATTTTGAAATCTATCCTGTCCTCTTGGATATTAGCTATCCCTCCTAATTTGGTGTCATCTTCAAATATAAGAATGCTCTGAATTCCATCATTCAAGTCACTGATAAAGATGTTGAATAGCACTGAGCCCAGGACAGAACCTTGTGGTACCCCAGTAGTCACTTTTCTCCATGGTGAAGAGGAGTCATTGGTGAGCACTTTCTGCATTTGGTCAGTCAACCAGTTACAAATCCCCCTAATAACAATGTTGTCTAGTCCATATTTCACTGGCTTGTTTGCAAGAATACCACTGGGGACCTTGTCAAAGACCTTACTGAAGTCAAGATATGCTATAACCACTGCTTTCCCTTCAACCAGTGTAACTCTATCAAAAAAAGAGATAAGATTAGTCTGGCATGACTTGTTTTTGAGAAACCCATGTTGACATTTAATGATTATGGAATTCATTTCTAAGTGCTTACAGATTGTCTGTTTAATGATCTGCTCTAGAATCTTTCCCAGTATTGATGTCAGGCTGAGTGATAATTGTCCTCTTGTTTTCCCTTCTTGAGGCTGGGGATAATATTTGCCTTCCTCTGGCACTTCTCCCATTCTCAAAAATTATTGCTAGTGGTTCTGAGATTACTTCTGCTAGTTCTTTTAACACTTGAATGTGGTTCATCTGGCCTTGGTGACTTGAATTCATTTAGAGTAGCCAGGCATTTCTAAACTACCTCTTTACTTATACTGTGCTGCATTTCTCTTACCACACCATCTGCTCCATTTTTCCCATGTTGAACACTGTTTTCCTCTGGGGAGAAGACCAAGGCAGATAAGGTTTTAAGCAGTTCTGCATTTACTCTATCCCCTCCATCTTCTCCATGTATTGGCTATACCATTTCTTTGTTCTTCCTTTTGCTACAGACATAACAAAAATAAAATAAAGTAAAATAAAATAAAATAAAATAAAATAAAATAAAATAAATGCCCTTTATATTGTTTGCAACCTCTCTAGCAAGCTTGACCTCATTCTGCATGTTAGCCTTTCTGACTTTCTCCCTCCTCTACTATTTGTATGGATGCCTCTTTGCTGGTTTCCCCTTTTTTCCCCATTTCATGTCCTTTTTAAATCTTAGCTCAGTTGAAAGGGTTTTTTTAGGCATCCACTCTGGTTTCTTTAGACACCTCCCATTTTTTTCACCTCGGTGGAGTTGTTTGAAATTGTGTCTTCAAAATTTCATTTTTAAGAAACTTCCCTCTGTAGTTTCTGAAGATATGTGTTGTGTCAAAACAGTTCTATTGTACCACAAAATATCTATTTTATCTTCCGTGACACTTTTATAGATAAGAGGAAGTATGTATAATATTACCTTGCTCTATCTCATATTTCTGGGAACAATGACGGAAGGCTCAACAAAATTTCCTTTGCTCTGTGGGTTAGCTGGTTTTCCCACCAGCCACACCAGCCCCACTCTCTTCTCTGCTGCTTTTGTCCTGCTGCAGCACCAGCCTCTCATCCAGAGAGATGTTTGTGGGGAATGAGAGTGCTTCCTGCTTGCACCAGGGCCTCACGTGTGGAAGAGGCAGTGGTGGTGGCAGCGATATTTTTGCTGCTTCCTCAGAGAAGTCTCCAGCTGCTGTTGGAATGAGTTGCTGCCACTGTCACCATTGTTAGCTCACCCAGT
Source organism: Iguana delicatissima (assembly GCA_948472985.1). Taxonomy (NCBI): domain Eukaryota; kingdom Metazoa; phylum Chordata; class Lepidosauria; order Squamata; family Iguanidae; genus Iguana; species Iguana delicatissima. Next base: position 124,401 of record CAOKZL010002480.1, on the reverse strand, counting down.
GCAGCTGCTGCTGCTGGCAGCAACAGTTGCAGGAGTGTTGCTGCCTCAGTTGTCAGCACTGCCTATCTGTTGTGTCTGCCCACCTGCCTGACTTCAGAGGAGTGGGCATGAATGCAAATGTGAGTGGCAGGCATGGGCCTTCTCAGGTAGACAATTAGCAATGGGTTGCAAGGCCAGAGAGTGGTGACCCTGTGAAGAAGGAGGTGAACTTGGGGCTGGCGCAACATGTTGCCTCTTCCCTCAGAGCTGTCTGCATGGGGAATGTGTGCCCCCAAATTTGTACACCTGTGGTGTAACGGGAGCCTCCTTCCCTTCCTCCCATTTTTTTGCTTCCTCTTACCTCTCTCTCCCTTCTTTCTTCTCTCCTTCATCAAAGTTATTATCATTTATAGGCATAATTGACCTGACAAACTTTCTATGAAACAACAGAACACCACTTGTGGGAAACAAGACAGCTGGGAAGGGCAAAGGCTAGCTGGATGGCTGAGAGGGAGGCGGGAGGAGGGAGAGAGAGAGAGAGAGAAGGTCAAGTGCTGGCTGGCTGTCAGCTCCATTGTCACTCAGCTGCTCAGCCCACCTCCTCCCTGCAGGAGAGTGGCCACATGATAGGCAATATGCAAGCCTAGCCAGCCTGCCTGCCTGCTTTTGTCTTGGCTCCTGTCAAGTGGCTACTCCATTGTGGGGAGGAAGTGGGCTGAGCAGCCTTAAAGCTTTTGCAGACCCCCTGAAAGGACATCACAGCCTACAAGGGTCCATGGACCACAGGTTAGGAACTGCTGGTCTAGACTGATTTCATTTAAATCTGGCTTCAATGATACCTTTAGAATGGAAGTTGCTTTGATCATCTTGTGGATGTCCTACGCTGGGAGAAAGGTGGGATATAAATAAACTAACAGATAGATTAAATAAATAAATAAATCTTTTTCACCCGTGTACTGCCATTAATTCTTCTGTGAAAAGTTTTCCACATGTATGGTCCTTAGTTCTTCTATTGAATTTGTAAGGCCCTTAGATGGGGCCAAACACCACCTACCGTCCAGGGTTCTTGACATTTTATAATCACAATCCAAGCAGATAAATAGCTAGGAATGCTCTTTGGCAATGACTTAGGGAGGAGTTGAAGGTTGATGGCAGACAAGCAGGTGCTGTGTTTAACATACTTTGCAATTTGCAGCTCTTATCCCCCCCCCGCCCCACAATGTACAGACATGAAGGACAGCACTTGTCAACAAGTCACACTATTATTATTATTATCAGCAGCAGCAGCATCCTTTATTTTTATAGCACCATCCATGTACATGGCGCTTTACAAAGTTAAACATACAACAGTTGACAGAGGTAAATACTTAATAAAATGAAGATATAAAAAATGAAAAAAGTCAAGGGTATATGCAATTACAACCAGTGCAACATAATGATACTATATTGCCAATAAAATACAATCTCTAATTAACAATAAAAACTAGCCCAACATTCCAAACGTTTCAGAAAACAAGAAAGTTTTCAATTTAGATTTAAAAGCAGTAAGAAAAGGGGCAGTTCACAAGGTCACCAGAAGGTGATTCTACGCATGGGGACAGCAAGAGAAAAAGGGCATAACGGAGCTAAAGAGGAGAAGACTCTAGGCTAAGTAAGAAGACAAGTGTTTGCAGACAAGTCTTGCTACTGAGTGCTTTGGTTTCCAAGCTGTTCCTGTTTCTCTCTCTTTCTATAGCAACTGGTCTCTTGCACTGGTAATTATCCCTTTTGCAATAATTAGAAAATCACCCAAAAATGCTTTCCAGAAGTTGCTTGTCACAAGGCTTCCTCCGTGGCCAGCTGCTCCCTCTCTCTCCAGACCATTTGTTCAATGTTTCCCCAATCACCCAAGCAACAGAGTTGGAAACACCACCTTCATCCTGAATTCCTTCCTCAGCTACCACTCTAATTCCTCCCACATAATTCAAGAGTTTGTTTGCTTGCAGCAATAGGAGCTTTTTACTTTGCTTATTCCTCAGAATAAAGAGATGCATTTTGAGGGGAATTTGCTGGGAGGTAATTTAAACTACCACAGACACACAGGGGTCTCAATTTTGGTTATGTACCTCTTTGTGAGGGAAAAACAAAGGAATCCTAAAGTACACACTACATATTTCGACATATTGCATAGTTAAGCAGGGAAGCATCATAAAGCGGCTAACACTGACACTATGGCGTTCAGAAAAGTTTTGTTTCTCTTTAATTAGTAAAATGAATTCATATCATAGTGCAAAACCAACATGCAACAATACATCTGGCTTTGAGTGGGGTGGTGGTGGGAGGTATGTTAATTAATATGGTATGTTCATGCAATACCAGAACATGTTTAATATATGACCAAATACCCTCTTCCTTGTAAGAAACTTAATATCATTTTATTGCTCAGGGAAAACTTAAAATGTCAGCCACCTGAAAATCTGGATGAATAACCAAACTGTGATGTGTAACAGTTGTGCAATCTATCTTTATTCTTTGTGTGTGTGTGTGTGTGTGTGTGCACGCGCACGCGCGCGCGCAGGTGTATCTATTGTACTTTGGAACTTACCACAATGTTGCTCAATTTGAGTGCCAAGATAGTTGAAGTGAAATAAGACCATGCCAAAAAAATTCAAACCTTGAGACTTTGAATCAAAATTTAACCAGTGGTTCTCAAACTTGTTATCCCTGTGACTCCTTTCACATGAGAGTGTTGTGCTCCATGTTGCCCCGCCATGTCCAATTCAATGCCTCTCCCTCCCTCTGTCTCTCACAGGCCCCTTATGCCACATGCACCTTTGCCTTAATGCTGAGTTCTCATGGTCACTAAGGGACAGGAGCCTGCTACACCAGCAACTGAACATTTGGAAAAGCTGAGCGGGAGACACATAAAAAATGGGAAGGAGGGGTTTAATTTTGCTATGTCTGAGGTTGGAGGCAGGCATAGCAATGGCATAGAAGATGCACTGTGTCATTCTTTTGCAGAGGCCAGACAACTCTCAACAGTGTGCATGCACAACACATGCAGGCTTGCCCTTCTTTCTCATATTTGCTGTACTTGTAGGCTGATGTTTTTGTGCCCTCCTTGAGCAACTATCATGCTCTGCCTTAGGATTCTGCCCCACAGTTTGAGAACCACTGATTTAACTTAAAATAGTCAATGCTTTGTTACTCTTAAAATGTAGCTTAACTATTAATTTTATCAATTTATTTCCTGACTGTGGGTTAAGTTGTCAAACGATGTAAGGATGAGGGCTGCTGTAATTTGGCAGTTGTGCGGAAAAAGACAAACAGGTAACAAGAAACACCTGCTGAAATTTCCCCTCCTATACAACCATTAAAGAGATAGGAGCTCTGCCTGCCAGATCAAATCAAACTTTATTTTACAGTCCATAGACACAACATAGTGAATGATCAAATGGTATGGCATAGAGAAAATATAGCTACTGAAAAATAGGATATAAATATAGAAATAAGATAGATCATGAATATGATACAAAAGCATAAAATAGAACATAAATGCATAAAATAGTATAAAAATATGTGCAGTGAATTAAAATCATAGAGTTGGAAGAGACCACAGGGACCATCCAGTCCAAGCCCCTGCTATGAAGGAACACATCTTGAAGCACTCCCAACAGATGGCCATCCAGCGTCTGCTTAAAAACCTCCAAAGAAGGAGACTCCACCACACTCTGAGGCAGCAGATTCCACTGTCAGACAGCTATGGCCATCAGGAAGTTCTTCCTGAGGTTCAGGCGGAATCTCCTTCCCTGTAGCTTGAATCCATTGCTCTTGTCCTAGTCTCCGGAGCAGTGGAAAACAAGCCCGCTCCCTCCCCGACATGACATCCCTTCAAATATTTAAACATGGCTATCATGTCCCCCCTTAACCTTCTCTTCTGCAGACTAAACATACCCAGCTACCCAAGCCGCTCCTCATAGGGCGTGGCTTCCAGACCTTTCACCATTCTAATTGCCCTCCTCTGGACACCTTCCAGCTTGTCGATATCCTTCTTAAATTGAGGTGCACAGAACTGGACACAGAATTCCAGATGAGGTCTCACCAATGCAGAATAGAGTGGTATCATTACCTCCCTCAATCTAGACACCATACTCCTATTGATGCAACCAAGAATCACATTGGCTTTCTTGGCTGCTGCATCACACTGCTGACTCATGTTCAGTTTGTGATCTACCAAGATCCTAGATCCCTTTCATACATACTGCTATCCAGCCACGTGTCCCCCTCCTATATTTGTGCATTCCATTTTTTCTGCCTAAGTGTGGGGCCTTACATTTCTCTCTGCTAAAATTCATTTTGTTACCTTTGGGCCAGCTCTCCAATCTGTCAAGATCATTTTGAAATTTGATCCTATCCTCTGGTGTATTAGCAAGCTCTCCCAATTTGGTGTCATCTGCAAATTTGATCAGCATGCCTTCTACTCCTTCATCCAAGTCATTGATGAAGATGTTGAATAGCACTAGGCTCAAGACAGAACCCTGTGGCAGCCCACGAGTCACTTCTCTCCAGGATGAAAAACAGCCATTGATGAGCACCCTTTGGGCTCAGTCGGTCAACCAATTACAAATCCACCTAACAGTAGTACTGTCCAGCCCACATTTTACTAGCTTCTTTGCAAGAATGTCATGGGGAACTTTGTCAAAGGCCTTACTGAAATCAAGATATGCTACATCCACAGCATTCCCTACATCTATCAAGCTTGTAACTCTATTGTAAAAAGTTATAAGATTAGTGTGACATGACTTATTTCTGAAAAGTCCATGTTGACTTTTAGTGATTACAACATTGCTTTCTAAGTAATTACAAACTGACTATTTAATGATCTGCTCTAGGTTCTTCTCTTGTTTTGATGTCAGGCTAACCGGGTGATAATTATTTGGGTCCTCTTTTTTTCCCTTCTTGAAGATGGGACAACATTTGCCCTCCTCCAGTCTGCCGGGACCTCTTCTGTTCTCGAAGAGTTCTCAAAGATTATTGTGAGTGGTTCAGAAATGACTTCTGCTAGTTCTTCCAATATCCTTGAATGTAATTCAGCTGGCCCTGGAGACTTGAATTCATCTAATTTAGCCAGATATTCCTATACTACTTCTCTACCTATTCTGTGCTGCAATTTCCGGCAGTTCCTCACCTGCTCCCCATCCCCTCGGTTGAGTACTTCTATCCTTTTCAGAGAAAACGGAGGCAAAGAAGGTGTTGAGTAGTTTTGCCTTCTCTCTTCCCCGCATTAGTATTTGGCCATCCTCTCTACGTAGAAACCCTGTCATTTCTTTGTTTTTGGTTTTGCTTCAGACATATCTAAAAAAGCCCTTTTTGTTCTTTATAATCTCTCTGGCAAGCCTGAGTTCATTTTGTGCTTTAGCTTTTCTGACTTTCTCCCTACATATCCTGGCTATTTGCTTGAATTTCTCTTTTAGTGATTTCACCATTCTTCCATTTCCTGTGCATGTTTCTTTTAACATTTAGCTCAGCTGAGAGTTCTTCTGTCAACCATTCTGGTTTCTTTAGATACCTGCCATTTTTCCTCCTTTTTGGCACAGTTTTAAATTGTGCCTTCAGTATCTCACTTTTAACACACTCCCATCCATCATTAACTTTTTTCTCTTTCAGTATTCTTGACCGTGGAATTTCAGCCAGTAACTCCCTAAATTTACAGAAATCAGCTTTTTCAAAGTCTAGAATATGTGTCTGGCTACACTTGGCTTCTCCTTCTCACTGAATGATAAATTCCAATAGACCATGGTCACTCCCCCTTAAGGATCCCACCACCTCCACATCATCAACATGGTCATTCCTGTTGGTCAGGATCAGATCTAAAATAGTTGATCCTCTTGTCATCTCTTCCATCTTCTGGACCATGAAATTTTCTGCAAGCCAAGTGAGGAGGCTGTTGGGCCTTGTGGTCTTGGCAGAGTTTGACTGCCAACAAATATCAGGATAGTTGAAATCTCCTATTACTACTGCTTCTCTCCTTTTTGAATGTGTGGTCTTCTGCTCCCAGTAAGCTGCATCCAAGTCCTCAGGCTGGCCTGGAGGTCTGTAGCAAACTCCCACAGTAACATACTTATTGTTTCTCGGTCCCTTAATTCTTATCCAGATGCTCTTGACTTGGCTTCTCAGGTTTAAGTCATGGATCTCTTCACAAGTGACATATAAGGCTACTCTTCCTTCTTTCTTGTTTGGTCTATTTCTGTGAAATAGGTTATACCCCTCTGTCCTTACATTCCAGTCATGAGACTCTTCTGATCAGGTTTCAGTGATGCCTATTAAATCATATTTATTTTGTTGTATTGAGTTCATCTTGTTTATTTCCCATGCTCTGTGCATTAGTGTAGAGACACTTAAGACCATATGCCCTTCCTGGAAGTCTTCTACTAAAGTTAGTTTTCTTCCGTCTTTTGATCTCTAGTACTACTTGGCCTGCTCTATCTATATCATTTGGCTATTCTTCCTAGCACTCACTGAATCCTTGTCCTGAATAATACTGTCTCCCTCCCCAGTCGAACTCAGTTTAAAGACCTCCTGATCTGTTTTGCAAGACAGTTAGCAAAATATTCCTGCCGACAGTTATGAGGTGCAGACCATCCCTTGCCAGAAGACTATCTGCATGTAAATGGAGACCGTGATCCAAAAACTCAAATCGCTCTCAGCAGCACCATCTTCGGAGCCAGTTGTTGACCTCCGCTATTCTTCTCTCCCTTTGTGGGTCATGTCTTTCCACAGGGAGGAGAGATGAAATGACAACCTGCACACTACAATCCTTCAGGTTCCTACCCATAATCTCATAATCCCTTGTGATGTGGTAAAAGCTGAGCCTTGTAATGTTAGTTCCCACGTGAACCAAAAGGAGGGGTTTATAGTCAATGGGCTTGACCAGTCTCGTTAGCCTGTCAATTACATTGTTGATTTTGGCCCAAGGAAGACAGCACACCTCGTGATTGATCCTGTCCAGGTTGCAAATTATTGGTTCCATTCCTCTCAGCAAGGAGTTCCCAACCACCAGAACTCATCTTCTCTGAGGCATGTCCAGATTTACTCAATGAGTGGATTCTTCCAGGGTCACCTGGACATTCTGTTCAAGTCGCAACTGTGGGTCCTGCTGCTGTCACATTTCATCCTGCTGGTGTTGGAGTTCCTGTTGCTGATGTTGGATTTCCTCTTAGTGACATTCCATTACCTCTTCCTGCTGTTCCACTTTGTCATTAATAAGGTGGAGAACTTGGAAGCAAGTCTGTAGCTCAAGAGTCTCTGTTTGGTACCTTGCCTTTTTACTCCTCCATGTCACATTCCTCCAAGTGGCCATCTCCCAGTTTCATGAACCAACTTCCTCGTCCACTAGCTCCTCCATGTACTCCATCTTCAAAAAGGTCCTCTCAGCCCTATTCAAGAACTCCTCATCCTCCCTAATAATCCGAAGATTCGAAACCTGTGCCTCCAGCTGTTGAACCTTCTCCCCCAAGAGGGCCACCAGCTTGCATTTGCTCCGGGTGTACCCAACAACGTCTTACAGCAAGAAAAGAAACATGCCACAGCTGTGGCAGGTGACTGCAGCAGCTCCCTCACCCTTCATACTTGATAATGTAGAGAGTCTAATTGGAAAAAAACAACAACTGGGCTTTGCCTTCAAAGACCCATTGTTCACAACAGGTTCCCTTTGTCTTGCATCTGGCACCTTCACTGCCACAGGCTATTTTCAGGGTACAAATACCCCTGATTTCAGGATGGTCAGTGCAGTTTCTCAAAGGTCTACCCATCACTCTGTCCATCTGGCTTCTGAATGAGAACTGTCCTTAAGTCCTACCTAGGCCAAAACACATTTCTGCTCTCTGCTACTTTTCTGGCCTGGTAATTATAAATCCCTTCAAAACCCTCAGCCTCTCTATACATTTTTTTCCCTCCCTTATTCCTCCAGTTAGCTCTTGTGTGAATGTGTGATTATGTGTATATTGTATGCATGCACGAGTGAATTCCCCCCAATAAAAACACATTTTTAGCTTACTTTTTAATCTTTGGCTGGTTCTTTTCCTGTGTGTGGCCGTAAACGCTGGTGGAAAAGATCTCACTAAGTTGCCCCCCTCTCGCAAGCCTCATCTCTGCGCTAATTCATTCCCCACTTTTTCAAGGAGGCAGTGGCATCACAGGGTGGCCCTTGTGGTACCTACGTTTTGGGGTAACACCCCCAACTTCTAAAACCTAAGAAAACCCATAGTGTATGTGAACAGTTCTGTTAGTGTGTGCGTGTCCATTCTTTTGTTTTTCCTTAAATCAAGTTTCTCAAACTGTGTTATGAAGAGATTTGCAAATTCTTGGTAATTTTTAAATCTTTTAACCCCCCTTCACCCATCTCTGTTCTTGAATGTGAGTGAGTTGCATTGGCAGAAAACAGGTGCCTCAGGAAACAGGGCAGGACAGACTCAAGATTTAGTGTCAAGGCTGAAGTTTTGTCATCATTCTGGGTAGGATTGGTCCATCCCAAGACTTACAAACAAACAACCACAACAGCCTCTAAAACATTATACAAGACAAACACTAACAGGTGAATGAAAAAAATTAAACTATTATCTATGATAATAGACACAAGCTTCACAGATACTTAATGTGGATAATACATTGTTGCAAAGAATACAAAATTACTAAAGTCCAAATTACAAGATGCAATGATATATCCTTTACCAGAAATAAGACCACTATTGGTAACTTGTTAGCAGTGTTTCACAAGGATACTCCTCCAGGCAAAAATGAAACAACTATCAGGAGAGATAAATCAGCAGAAATAACTCCACAGAATTGTCAACAGAACAGAAAATCCCAAGATTTTTTTTTCTTTTCATTTCATCAAGCATGTCTTCAGCTGGATTATGCTATACAGAATATATTACAAACTGTGAAACTGCCCAACATTATGGATATGCAAACATACAACAGAAATAAACATGATATATTCACAATTTAAACAGATAAGACCTTTGCTCAAATTCCTGCAACATATGTCACCCTATGTGGATTTCTCCAAACCTGAATTAGAGTAAATTCCTCCCATATCACCTAAATAGCAAACCTAATTGATTGATTACACCTTTGTATGCAGAGGCGCAAGTGAACATTGACCTAGTTTTTACAAATTATGGGATCCGGCAGACACTTAACTATTTGCTTGGCGATTCTTATAAGGAACAAGTATAATCTAACTTTTCATTTAAACCAAAAGGAACCTCAGATTTCAACTGAAAAATCCAATATGTCTCTCATCTAGGTAATAATAATGAAATGTCTTGATGGACTTTGGAACGTACCACCTGTAGAACTCCAAACTTAAAGGAATTAAGGCTATGTCCAGCCTGTTGGAAATGTTCATAAAGAGGGCAGTCCCTGGCTCCTGATTTTAGCTGACTCGTGTTCAGATAATCTCTTTCTCAAAGGTCTAGAGCAGAACTTTCCAAACTGTGTGTTGAGACATGCTAGGCCATTTCCACACGAGACTGTTACAGTGCTATAATTCCACTTTCAACATCCTATGGAATCCTAGGGTTTGCAGTTCAGGTAAGGGCCATCTGGATTCCCCAGGATTCCATAGGATATTGAAAGTGGAATAATAGCGCTGTAACAGTCTCATGCAGAAATGGCCTTAGAGTGTTGGCTGCAGTGTGTAGGTGTGCTGTGTGAACATAACCAGTGGCGTAGGAATGGGGGGGCAGGAGGAGGCGCTTCACCCTGAATGGCAATGTTTTGGGGGCGTCCTGGTTTGGAGCTATGCCCTGACCATGCCCCCACACACTGCACCATAGCCCCGCCCCTCCCACCCACCCGCACACACTCCATGCTCTGCCACTGAACATAACAGGCGGAAGAGCTGCCTTTGCTGCCATCACCCTGGGCCAAGGAAGACCCTGACAAGGCTGGCAGCCTCCCTAGATATGCCTCTGGGTACTGTGCATGTATAATTGGGTTGAAACAGTGGAAGTGAACGTGAAAAGGTATGGCTGCTTGACAAAAGCCATGTGCAACATGAGATTGTTCTCTCACTATCACTGCAGGAGTGGAGTGCTGGTTCTGTTATTTTCATGTTTAGTTATTTAAATTGCAGTTGAATTACCCCTAAAATGGATAAGTTTCTAATTAAGAAATGAAAAGCTGGCAAAGATGATGTTTGCAATGAACAAAATGTAGCAGATATAGAAGAAACTACACAAGAATCAACTGTTCAACCTCCAGTTTGGTAGTAAAACTGAATTACTGTGTTGCAAAATGACGCATGTCTAAAGAGTGTGTCACCAACATGAAAAGTTTGGAAAGCTCTGGTCTAGAGAAAAAGATTGTCTGAACATAAGAGTGGTATAAAATCAGGAGCCACGGACTCCCTTCTTTACGAACATTTCCAACAGGCTGGACGTAGCTTGAATTCCTGTAAGTTTGGAGTTCTACAGGTCCCACATACAGTTTTTTGCCAGGGCAAATTAAAATGTATATAACATTCCTTGTATTTCAACTTGAGAAAGAATGAAGCTTAAATTCCTCCCCTGCCTGGGCATGAAGCACTAGTCCTGTAATGATGAGTTACAGTGAACACAATGGTTGCAAGAATAACGGCCCCTTGTCTTTAAAGAGACAGCAGGATTAGAATGAGAGAAAACTGAATGGTCCAAAATGTCTTTTAAGTTCTGAGTATGATGGCATGCTATAACTGGCAAGAACCTACAGCCTTCCAAACTATGTCAAGTACCAGTGTTTCCTGACAATCATGCTAATAGAGTGAGCTAAAGGGGAGAATATAAGTGGCCATACAATACTATCCACTGGTTGTTTAGGCCTAGAGATAAATGGATCCTCATGATTGACACACGCTGCTTTATCAACAGAACTATCAATAATATGTTCCTGGTACCCTCTTGCCAAAACAGTCTCTTAAGAACTATACTTTCCTGTTGGAAATCCTCCTTCATGGAATAATTTTGCTAACTCTCAAGAATTGTGTATATGATAAATTGAGTTTTAAGGAATGGCTGTGTGATTACTAGAGTAATGTAAAACTTAATTCCTGTCTGTAGGTTTACTGTAACTAGAGACTATGATTATGTTATCTTCTGAACTAAAATGTCCAAAACTATAGTTGTGAAAATGGCAATTAAATTTGATATGTGGACTAATGTCATTCATCCAACTACAAAAATTGTTCACCTGGCCCTTGTTGGAAAACAAAATAAAAATATCATCAATGTGCCTTGCACAAAAAAGTGAAAAACTCTTTAAAGGGATTTACTTTAGGAATTCATCTTATGTTCTAAATCAGCCATCTACAGGTTGGCAATACTTGGAACCACAGAGGTATCCATTGCTATTCCTTAAGTTTATATATCTAAATTATGTTTATATATCTATATATTTACATGGTTTAATCATTAATCTGTTCAGGAGTATGGTTCATACAGTTGAATAGTTTTAAACTATAATAGTTTAATAGTTTTATAATTTTATATAGTTTAATTTTTATCATTCACCTCTTAGTGGTTGTCTTCCATCCCAAGACTTCCCACCAACTCAAGGTGTATCATTGATGAACACCACCTAGGTTTCTTCAGCAACTGGAAACCGCCCCCCGCATAGGCACCTTTCTATAGGAGCACAATACATAAACAAACAAACAATAAGCCACCCTTTCATAGTAAAGCAAAATCATCTGCCTGAAGCAGTTGACTTTCAGGATCCAAATCTACACTGCTTGCATTCTACAATTTGTGGGTGGGGTGGGTATTTTCACAGACAGCTAGCATGGTGTAGTGGTCTGAGTGTTGGACTAGGACTCTGAGATACCAGGGTCTGAACCTCCACTCAGCCATGAAAGTGTGGTCTTGGCAAGTCATGCTTTCTCAGCATAAAAGAAAGGCAATGGCAAACCTTCTCTGAACAAATCTTGACAAGAATGCCCCATAATAGATTCCCATTATGGTTACCATAAGTCAGAAACAACTTGAAGGCACACAGCAACAACAATTTTCATAGAGGCACATTTTGTTTCAGATATGTGAACTGCCACCTACTGTTTGAGGCCTTCCGCTCAGGGAAAACTATACTCTGAGCTTTCTCTCATTGTGTGCACTAACTTAGAAAGTGCTTTTAATTTTATCTTTCTGTGGCACTTCTCCTGAAGTTAGGCTGAATACTTTTGTTGGAAAAAACATTATCTGAGGAACTTCCCTCAGCCTCTTCCTCCAAGAAGTCCTGGTGCTGAGTTGTGCCATTTGCAGCCTCTCAAGATTCCCTATCTGAGGTAAGGATTATAGGAGGGTTTCCTCCTGTCTCCTGACCACCAGCAGCCTCTTCTAACCTTTTGCTGTGAGAAAGAAACCCTTAGACAAGGCATTTTAGTGGAGCCAGAGAAGCTACCCCTCCTAAGGTCTCCTTCCCTAGAGCAAAGCATTCTGGGTGAGGGGAACAGAGAGGCTACCTGTGCCACAATTATACAAATTGTCCCAAAGGATTTTTTTTTTTCTTATCAACAATGCCTTGTTCTGAGAAGAAACCCCAGCATGAAGAACTGGGAAGAGGGAGGCAAGGAAGGCAACAGCGGTGCATCCTCCCATCTCAGACAGTGTTCCAACACTGCTATGGCCTATAGGATGCCATCCCAGGGATCATAGGATTGCAGCCTGCTAATATGATCCTATATATGTCTGCTGATACATTTAGGAGCAATTGTGTCAACTGTCCCATTCCAGAGACCAAATGTAAACAACCCAAGAAATAGGAAACTTTTCAGGAGCCATTAGGAAAATATTCAAATACATGGGTGAACCCTTCCATTCCTGCAGACCTTAGAAGCTTGAGAAACTGTAAACAAAATCAGGTCTAGATTAATCTGTTCATGACCTGAAACTTTCCCACCCATCAGATAACTGTCATCCTGTGATGGTGATAATCATACTGAGAACTCACCAACTGACTGTAGGGAGCAGAAGAAATTCCCCACACAGTGTGCTGTGTTTCTTTATTACTAGAGTAAGAAAATACGTCGGGGTAGGAGGCTGGTCTCCTCACCTTGCAGCCCTCTCTAGCCATTAAGCAGGACAAGTGGTATTAGAGGTATGGCAGTGACCCATGAAACCATTAGACCCTTGGCTGAAGCCCTGAGTGGAACTTTTCTGTTTGATGCTTCAGCCAGAAACCAGAAGGGGCATGTTATTTGTGTTCCTTCCCAGACTAAGGAAGGACAGGAAAAATGAAGCCCTGTCAGCTGGGTTACAAGCACTGGTTAACCAGCAAGCCCTACTTAGGACTCAGCCAGCACTTTCAAATGCTAGCTGAAAATGCCTGTATTCATGCCTGAATTCCTTCATCATGCAGAGGATTCCTTTGATTATCTCTGACTCCAGAGATCTAGGACAGCATTAAGGACTGTGTCTGTTCATCTGGTGATCTCCTCCTCCTCCTCCTAGTCCCTTACTCCATGTAAAAGGTTGTTGAGGTTTGTTGGAGTTCACTATACCTGCATTAGTGTTCCCAAAGGGGGAAAATGTGGAGAAGTTTATGTTGTAAATAAAAAAGGAAATTAAAAAGAGAAAACGGGGAAAAGAAAAAAAGTTTTTTATATATTCTAGTTAAAAGACAAAAATTGCATATAGGTTCTTAATGTACAAAAGGTTAAAGGAGAACATGAGCAAGTTTGGAAATTTAAAAATACAAATACAAAATATATCAAAATATAATAAATACCACAATGAAGCAGGATATGAACAAACTACAGCAAATAAGGAAGTGAATGTCCACTAAAAGAATGCTACTTTTATAGAGCCTTTCCCTGCTTCCAATAACAGTAGCAGGTGAAGGTTCTCATAACACCAATAGAGCAATTAACCCCAAAATGACTAAAGTTGTACCCAAAAAATTTCTCCATTTTTTATTTCCCCTTTAATATTGTGTAAGGCTTATTATCCAAACATTAAAATTGGGAAGGGTTCACCATCCCAAAACCTTTTAACAGATGAAAGATCCATTCCAACTCACTACATGCACTTGCTACTATACACATTCGGCTTCTGCTGGAGATTGGGCCACAAATTTTTGTTTTCTGCTAGTCCATCATAAGATTATTGCCATAATAAAACAGATATCCACTAGTTGATTTATAATTTGTTGACTTTTCCCCCCCAACTAGATCCATGTACGACTAGTTAGGGTTCTTACAAATGATAATTTTAAATCCTCTGTCCCTTTCAGATATCTCTCCAGTCTCTTTATCGATGCCGATCATGATGATTTGGTGAATTTGTTTTTCTCAAAATGTTAACAGTTACTGCAATATCAGGTTTGTAGTTTTACTAAAAAATTTTCCTATTACTTCTTGATATTCACCATGATTTTTAAGTGGTTGTCCACTTTGCTTTCAAAAAGCTGGTTCTAATGGCGTACTCACAGCTTTACTTTTTTTCATACCAACTGACTCTATAAAGTCCATCATCTTACATTTCCAACTTAAAAGAAAACTACCATCATTGAGTCTTTTAATTTCCATTCCAAGGTAATGTTTACTTCTCCAAGCTGTTTAACCTCTATTTCTGTTTTTAATTTATCAGCTATTTGATCAATATCCTCCTTATGTTGACAACATATTAATAGATCATCTACATAAGTCAAGATGTATTGATATTGTTATTCTTAAGCCTCATGTATAAACATGGATCAGCCTTTCCTTGTTTAAACCCTTGTTATATAAAAGTTCTGTTGATTTATATACCAATTTTTGGCTGATTGCTTAAGTCCATACATATTTTTATTAGTTTACAAACAAGATTCTCTTGTCCCCCCTTTTTAATCCCTTCAGGTTGTCCCATAAAATCTTTCCAAAAGGTTCCCATTAAGAAAAGCTGTTTTGACATCTAGATGTTCCACAAAAAATTTTTCTTGGAGTTGCTATGCTAAGAAGTGTCCTTAGTGTTGTAAAGTTAACAATTGGTGCAAATGTATGTAGATAATCAATTCCTTATCTTTGGGTAAAACCTTTTGAAACCCGGAAATACCTTATACTTATCCACATTCCCATCTACATTGTATTTAATTTTATAAACCCTTTTATTTCCAATAGCCTTTCTATCAGGAGATAGCTTAGTAAGGGTCCAAACCTGATTTTGCTTTAAGGATTGATATTCCTCCTCCATAGCTTCTATCTACTTTTCTTTTTTTAAGGGAGGTAATTTCAAGAAAATAATTTCTTTCCAACTTGTTGGTTCCTTTCTTTTTTGTAAATTCTCACAAAATCCAATCTTTCTGGACGTTTGCCTTAATTAATTCTATCTGATCATCTTACAGCAGTTGTTCCTGTTTCTATTTAAACATTCCCCTTTTTTTCTGTTTCACATGGTGTGGTCTCTTTTTCCCCCTTCTGTTTTAGTAACATGCTCTAGATCATTTCCCCTAAAGGTGGAACTACTGGTTGACCAGTGTCCTCAAGGTAACCAACTGACCAATTCTTGTGAAACATATCTACATGCTCTAGATCAATTGCCATCATAGAGTCAACTGTCTTTGCATTACATTTCTCTCATCTACATGTACAACATTGCAACATTTAACTTCAAAGGTTTTAGGATTTAAGACTCATACCCTTTTCTTCCAGATGGATATCCAACAATGACTCCAATTTCAGCTTGAGGATAAAGTTTTCCTCTTTTTTCCTTTGGAATATGACAATATGCTTTAGCACCAAAGGTTTTTATATGTTTTAAAACCCTTTTTAAAACCATAAAAAAAAGGTGTTTTGCCTGTTACTTGCTGGGGATTCTATTGTGCAAATAAGATGCTGTAACTACTGCTTTAGCCCATAAAGACTTAGGTAGTCTCCTGTAATGTCTATTCAACTTTTAGAACATCCATTTTGTTGAGGGGAATAAGACATAGTCACTTCATGCTCTACACCTTCCTATTCCCTAAATCTTTTGTCATATTGCAATATTCTTCACCTCCATCAGTTCATAACGTTAAAGGTGCTTTGCCAAAACAGTTCTTAATTGCAGCTACATAGCTCTTAAACTTCTCAAGAGTCTACCCACTGTTTTTAAAGTAATTTTTATTAAAATTTTAAATGAAAAAGAATTAAAAAACCCTTTCCCGACATAATTTTCCCCCTTGAATCTGATTTTTAAAATTCCATTCCATATAAACATTCCATTCCATATATTATTTTTTTTTAAAACTTAAACTATTACTTCTAACTTATATTTAACTATTTACATTTTTTATTTTGCCATCTCATTTTGTCTTTCACCTTTCTCACAGTCTTTCTTTCTTTTACCCTATCTTATTCTTTTATCCAATTCAATACCTCTCGCCATTCTCTTTTAATGCCGTGGATTGGCTTGTTTCTGAGTGAAAAAGTTTAAATTTTCTGTCACTACCATATCCAGGACTTTTAATTTCCATTCTCTTATATCAATATATTTTCTTTCTTTCAAATGTTGAGCATAAGTCAGTCTTGAAGTTTTATATATAACAATTCTTTTGATCTTATTTCTCTTTGTTGCCCTAACATATTCAACAAATAGAGTTCTGGCTTCATTACAAAATTAAAACCATACAATCTTTGAATCATCCTTACTTTTAAGTTAAAATATAACTATATTTGCCTTTCATTCTGTAAAAGTAAGAAAATACTTATTTTTCCTGCAGATAATGGCATAGGACCCACTAAATCTTCCACTAAATCTAAAACTTCCTCCAAAAAATCCTTATCCTGTATACTAGATTGTCCTGTATAACTAGGAGCTGTTCCCTTTGCTTTTATACAGATTTCACATCTTTCTTTGCCTTATCACACTTAATGATGCTAATTCCACATTCTGTCAATAGTTTTTCAGCTCTTTGCATATTTCTATGTCCCAATTCACATGCCATGAGTATAAACAGGCTTTGTGATCACAAACATCTTGTTTTATTTGACATACGGGTATTTCCCATTTTTTACAGTGTATCATTAACATCAAAAAATAATGAAACCCTTCCTTTTCATCAACCTTAAGTATGAGACCAGTCCATTATTGATAATTTTCCTGAGTCACCTTTAAGTATACAGTATAATCATTTTTTACAACTTTTTTAAGTAAATTATTAAAGCTTCAGGAACAAAAGCAACATTTGTCAATGTAAGATTTACCATTTCATTTTTAGAAGTGAGGACTTTAAAGGGCCCCTTCCAGTTCCTATAATTTAATCTTTGTTGGTTTGCTTTGCTTGTAATATCCTGGTCCGTTTTCTGTATCAAGTTCACTAAACCTTTCTCTAAATCGACAGATATGAATAAAACTACCATTAACCTGTTTTTGGGGGCCCCAGGGACCCAAAAAACCCAAAAAAACACAACTTTGGAAAAATTAGCTGGAGCACTCACTAAAGCTAGCGAGAGGCAGGGTAACTTAGAGCATCTTGCAACCCAGCGTCTACGGGGTCAGGTCAGTCAAGCAGTCAGACAGTTTAAAGCACAAAAATGATGTTTTTTTAAGTACAGACAAACAGTAAAGACACCACAGTCGACAGCTAACTAAAGAATTGGAAATAGGGATTTTTGGAGAGAAATGGATGATACAACACCTGTCTCATAGTCCTGGAGAGGTATGTATAAATTTTGCTGGGGTGCAGCTAGGAGCTCCCCCCAAAAAAAGGAGCAAAGGGGGTCGGGAACTCGGGAGTGACCCGGGTTGAGCAGGCTCAGTTACTGGAACTGAGGGGGTGGCCTGCCAGGCAAAGCGGCAGCAAAGTGGGATGGAAGTCCGGAATGATCCCAAAGGGAAAGGGCTCGGTGGGAGTTTTTTTGGGTGAATTGTGACTACCTTCTCAGTGAGAACAATGTGATTTAGGAGCGGGGCAAAGCTTTGGAAAAGGTAAGTTTAGCATGATGGGCTTAAAGCTGAATCAACAATAGTGTAGCCAGTATGCAAATACGGAGCGCTTAGACAGCTTTGTAAGGCTACCTGCTTGGGACACGGTGCCTTTGTTAGTTAACGCATAAGCAAAAGGGTGTTTGCCGGAGAGGTCCCTGAAGTGACGAACCGGCTCTGTTCGGCCTGCCAGGTGGAAATGGAATGTTCAGCAAATTTTCTGCTGCGCCGTTTTACGTGCTTTCCGGAAGCCTCGCAAAAACATGGAGCAGGGTGGCAGAGGAAGGCCGAACGGTTTGATATCAAAACGATATCATGTGCTATCTCCGGGTAGGCCTAACCGAGTAAAATACCACTATCTAAAGAAAAACTTTTTTATTTACCCCTTGAGGATCAGATATCTGAAATGTTTATTATTCTTATGAGGATTTATACTGTTGTTAAACCTTTGTTATAACTTTCATTTGATCTTTCACCATTTAATTTAAAGTTTCCATGACCATTGGAGTGCTTTGTTACTAAAGGTGTTTCCTGTGGAAACATTTGCTCCTCTGGGTTTTTGATTTTCTACACAGCCTTAAACCTACAGTATTTCACAATATGCCCCACCCTTGAACATATGTAACATTTCCTTTCTTTACAGTCAGGTCTTGTGCTCAACATTGACATTTTCTCAAGTATATTGTCCACTGTCCTTTTAAGTCCAGAGTCTCTTAAATAAGTGACTGTATAATCTATATCAACGTCTACAAGACACTCAAGCATGGCTTTTTGATTTGCAAAAGAAGGTGGTAAACTAAGCAATATGCAGATATGAAACTCAGAATCAGATATCTCTGCTCCTGCAGACTGAAGCTCTGAAACGATCCTTAACATTTCACCTAAATGCATATCTATGCTAGTTCCTTCTTTCATCCTCATACTATATCGTTTCTCTTTCAGAAATATCATGTTCTTATTTGATCTATTGAAATACTTTTTCTTAAGGGCACTATATAATTCTTTAGCTGTCTTGTACTTAATTACTAAAGGGCTCTCATAGTCTTCTATACAGGAATATATCACCATTAAAGCTTTTGCTTCTTTCGTTTTATATTCATGCTGCTCTGACTGATTTTCAGGCATGTCTTGATCTATAACATTCAAACGTACTTGTAGGGAAATTCTCAATCTTGCAACCCACATCTGAAAATTATCCCTATTTAACTTTGGGGTTACAAATAAGCCATTGTTAGAACTTGCACCCTGTTGGAAAGTAGGTGTAGCAGCTATAGATGAATTAGCTGAAGTTACAGACATTTTAAATTTATCTATATGAACTTTCCTGCTAATATAAACTTCAGTTTTAAAACTCTCACAAAAAGTTCTGCTAAATAAGAATTACTTTATTACTGAAAAAATTTCTTGCCATGAAAAATTGCTCAGTTCTATAATTAGAGCCAAAAGGCAAATGCAACACATATTTTAAAAAAATCATCTGTGTCATTGTGCAAAAACTCCAAAAGAAAAAAAAATAGAAAAAAATCCAAACCTCGGGGGAAAAAAACCTTATCTTTTGTTTTCTGTTCAGAACAACCATTTAGGCAACCACTGGACTAAAAAAAATAACCATTTAGGCAACCATCCTCTGCTACCAAATTTGTTGTAAATAAAAAAGAAAATTCAGAAGACAAAATAGGGAAAGAGAAATAGTCTTTTATATATTCTAGTTAAAAGATAAGAATATCATATAGGTTCTTAATGTACAAAAGGTTAAAGGAGAACGTAAGCAAGTCTGGAAAGTTAAAATACAAATACAAAATATACTAAAATGTAATAAAATACCACAATGAAGCAGAACATGAGACAAACTGCAGCAACAGCAAATCAGAAAGCGAATGTCCACTAAAAGAATGCTACCCTTATAGAGCCTTTACAACTGCTTCCAATAAGAATAGCAGGTGAAGGTCCTCTATAACACCAATAGACCAATTAACCCAAAATGACTAAAGTTGTAAGTCTTGTCAATTCCAACAGTTTGAGTGTTGATGAAGACTCCAGGAGATCAAGATCTGAATCCCTGCTCAAACACAATTCATTACTAATTATTCCTGTCCTGAGCACACTGTGATGTTGCTTGGTGCCACATGTCCCAGTTATCATCTATAAAATTTTGGCAGGTATGAAATAATGCAGTGGGAAGCGCAGAGGCCAATCTTGAGTGAATTGGTTTGCTGTATGAGCTGTGTTGGCTGCTGTGAACATGCAGATTTTACCACCTTTTCTTGTCTGAAGGGACAGAAACCATGACCAGGCTGAAAGTGTCATGGATAGAAAGCAAACGCTTTGCATTCATTGGCCATTTCTGCACTAGAGACTGTTAGACTGTTATTCCACTTTCAACATTCTATGGAATCCTGGGTATGCCATTGAGGGAGGGCCCCCTAGAATTCTCATCCAGAGAGCTCTTTGGCTTCAGTAAACTACAAACCCCAGAATTCCACAGGGTGTTGAAAGTGGAATAATAGTACTATAGCAGTCTAGTGCAGAAATGGCCATTGTTCAAACTTTCTGTTGCTATGAGCACTTCACTAGTGGAATACACTGCCTCAGAGTGTGGTGGGGTCGCCTTTGGAGGTTTTTAAACAGAGACTGGATGGCCATGGTTGGGAGAGCTTTGACTGTGTATTCCTGCGTGGCAAGGAGTTGGACTCAATGGCTGTTGTGGTCTCTTCCAACTCTGTGATTCTATGATACTATGTCTTAGGCTAATAGCAAGAATAAAATCCTTTTTATTACCCTCAGACTTTGTTTCTTCTCTATATCCCCTCATTCCACCCGGGCCAGCAAAGGCCTTCCTTCCTCACAGCCACTCTAGGCAGTCCAGGTGTGGGGACAGATTATGATGCAATCATTTATGGCACTGATTATGATGATGCAACCCACGATTTTGCATCTTCTACAATGACCCATAACATTGTGACCCATAACATTGGCCCATAACATTGGCAACATTGTGGGGCACTGTGGGAAAAAATCAGCCACTGCCGCAGGGAGGAATATCTGGAAAATATGCTGTGAAACAGGACTTCTTTCCTCAGAAATCTGTTTTTTCTGGTTTAAAAAAAAAGCTGGTTGCTTCCATGCCTGTGGGGGAATGAATCTGCTCCTGCTTTAACTCCAAACTTTAAGTAAGCATCCAACGCTGCTGAACCTATTTTGGGAACAAGGTCCAGCACCTTGAACAGCTCCCTTAAAGTGTGGAGTTTAGAATGGAGTCACTTCCCCCTGGCCATGGAGACTAGCAGCTGCTTATGATTCAGATCTATACATTACTCAAAACAATGGTTTAGACACCCATAAGAAGAAGCAGCAGCTGCTGCCTCCTAGGCTTCGCATCTGCTGTAGGAGGGGGAGGAGGTTTTGTAATGGAGTCCAAGGGCAAGAGAATAGTCCCTTGTCTCCCATCCCAAAAGGGACATGTGCATGTGTGAGCCACATTTATACACACACACACATTAACTAACAAGATGTCAGCCACCATCTTCCATTTGTAAGATTCACCGATTTTCCTATCTTCCGCCTGCCTCTGCTTTTTTCTCACCAGAAATTTTCATAGGCTCTCATGAATGAAATTACTTCCCCCAGGCCACCCTGTTGCTTAAGGAACAGCTTCTAAGGCCTGATAAGATAGGAGGGAAGACTAGAGGATGACTTAATGGCAGTTCCATGGAATCACAGCCAATGAGTTCAGTACGGCTATTGGCTGAATTCATGGAGAATGAGTTGCTAAGATTCAGAGCTAATGACAGCAGAGGCCCAAGTTACAAGGGGTTTACTGAAGAACATCCACTACATTCCTTCTTGGTGAGTTTGAATCATAGAATCACAGAGTTGGAAGAGACCACGAGGGCCATCCAAGGGCCATGAAGGAATACATCATCAAAGTGTTCCTGACAGATGGCCATCCAGCCTCTGTTTACAAGCCTCCAAAGGAAGAGACTCCACCACACTCCAGGGCAAGGTATTCCACTGTTGAGCTGCTCTTACCATCAGGAAGGTTTTCCTAATGTTTAGGTAGAATCTCTGTTCCTGTCAATTGAATCCATTGCTCCATTTTCTAGACTCTCAGAGGCATCCCAAATGAGCAGAACTGGAACCTATTTCTGTGCACAGAAACTGTAGCCTGAAACTAACCCACTGCAGTGAATTCTAGAGAGAGAGATTAATCAACCACCTGATAAAAAGAGCACTGCAGAGTTACTGCAAGGTCTGCTGCTGCACAACAGGAAAAAATTTTTAAATACCATATCCTGCTTTTGAATTATCATGCGGCCTCACTGCTGTTCTTTTGACATCCTGTTGTGTCAGATTTTTGTATCTCTGTTCATGATGTTTTCCTGTTTCTTTAATCTGCCTTCCACACTAGGCAGAAAGTCATTAAAGCGGTTCATGGTTTTGGCAGGTCACACCAGTACTCAGAAAGTCTCCCAAATCATGCTTCTCACTTCTTGCTTCCTTCTGTTTCAATAGTCATTGTGTATTTTATGTGTGCTGTTTTAAATGTAAATGTTTTAAAATTAATGTTTTAATTGAAAGTACTATTTAAAGCTTTTTAACTTTTGTACTTCATATTGTTTTCACTGTTCTCTTTCAATTGATACTGTAAGATGCTTTGAATCTCCTTCAGGAGCAAAATGGGCTATAAATAACACAATGAATAAATACATAAATCTGTAGCCTTGTAAGTGCCCAGAACACTCCCAGGACAATGGCAGTACCTTAGGCCAGGCTGGCTACTATAGCAAGGAATGACATGCATGAAACTGGGTGGTTCTTATAAGGTTGCTTTCTGTAAGTTAACAGAGCTTGCAGATGTGAGGATTCACTTCCCCTCCTCCTTGACCTGTTTCTGGTCATTTCCATGCTAGATTATTATAGTGCTATTATTCCACTTTCAACATCCTATGGAATTCTAGGGTTTGTAGTTTACTGAGGCCAAAGACCTCTCTGGGCTCCTTCTTAAACTGCAAACCCCAGGATTCGATAGGTTGTTGAAAATGGAATCATAGCACTGCAACAGTATAGTGCAGAAATGGCCTTTGAGTCATTCTGAATGTGGCTTTTACCACAAGGCAATGTGTGCAAATTAAAGGGAATCATGGTAGTCTGAACATGTGGAGGAACAACAATTCGTTATCATTAATCATAGAATCATAGAATCATAGAAATGGAGAGTTGGAAGAGACCACACGGGCCATCCAGTCCAACCCCTTGCCATGCAGGAACACCCTCAAATCACTCCCGACAGATGGCCATCCAGCCTCTGCTTAAAAACCTCCAAGGAAGGAGACTCCACTACACTCCGAGGCAGCATATTCCACTGCTGGACACCCCTGACCATCAGGAAGTTCTTCCTGAGGTTCAGGTGGAATGTCCTTTCCTGCAGCTTGAATCCATTGCTCCTTGTCCTGGTCTCTGGAGCAGCAGAAAACAAGCCCTCTCCTTCCTCTACATGGCATCCCTTCAAATATTTAAACATGGCTATCATGTCCCCTCTTAACCTTCTCTTCTGCAGACTAAACGTCCCCAGCTCTCTAAGTCTATCCTCATAGGGCATGTCTTCCAGGCCTCTCACATTTTGGTCGCCCTCCTCTGGACTTGCTCCAGCTTGACCATGTCCTTCTTGAATTGGGGTGCCCAGAACTGGACACAGTATTCAAGATGAGGTCTAACCAAAGCAGAGTAGAGTGGTACCAGTACCTCCCTCGATCTAGACACCATACTCCTGTTGATGCAGCCAAGAATTGCATTGGCTTTCTTAAGATCTATCCATTATCTAGCTTAGGAGCTTCTAAGGTAGAAGCTTTGCCTTCTTTCACCTGAGAAGTTTTCTAAGACCAGAGACAGGGTTGTGTAAAACCCTTGGTCACATTTCATGAAGGGCTTGTCCTTACTGGCCAGCAGCCTTGGGCTTGGGTGAGAGCCGCACCTATAGTTACCAGAATTATTTTTTTTAAAAACGACTTCTACAACTGACTTCCTTTTCCTCATCTATTTCTGGACAAGCCCTGATTTTCAAAACCCAAAGCAGGAGATGGGTGGAGTTGGCTGTGGTTTTTTACCCCTTTCTCCTCTTTTTTGTTTACCTTAATTTTTCTTCCTTTCCTTTCCTTTCCTTTCCTTTCCTTTCCTTTCCTTTCCTTTCCTTTCCTTTCCTTTCTTTTTTCAATTTTTTAGGACTCCCTAGAGTTTCTGACACAGGCTGCCATTGATCCCCATGTCTGCCCTGTTGTTTCATTCTTTGTTTGAACCTGGATGTACAACTTTGTCCAAAATCCTGCTGTCAGTTCCAAGTAGGGTATAGATGGTAACAAGTCAACACTTGTGTAAATTCCATTGATTACGGGATCTACTATAGGTAGATCAACAGCTGGACTGAGGCCTTTTTCTTCTGGCATGGAAAATGGTATGCAGTTTTTGTATATCATTTTCCTACAGAACATTTTTCTATATGCATTTTCCTATTCACTGTAATGGATTTGTGTGTATTTCTCAACTGCGCATATTTTGGGCCAATTAGTTTTAAAATCTGTGCAGTATATTTTATTTCTCCAAAAGGCAGCCCAAGCTGTGCAAATGTGAAAATTTGATTTCAGAAATGGAGTCTGGGACCAGGGTTTATTTCACCGTAACTGTTTCATATTCACAATCTCTACTTGGTCATAATTTTGACCCTACTGCCATAATCATGTCTCCCCCCTGCTCTAAAGCTAATTTGCTAAACATCAGCTCCATGGGAAAAAGGAGCTCCATTCTGCCAGTGATCACGGTATGGTTGAATGATATCTCTCTCAGGGTTGCAGGAGTCAAACCAGGAGACTTTACTTAGTTAGGTATATTTAACTAAGCATCTGATAAAGAATTCTGGTCAGTTATTTAGTCTGAGAAGAATTCTCAGTATGTGTGAAGTGGACATTTTCATCAAAGAATCCCAACTGCAACAAATTTCTTTTCCATACTTGGTGAGGAATGTTTCAGGTAAATGATGTCATGTCTTGGGACTGAGATATGGGATGGGTTGACCTCCCCTGGATTTTCATTCTGCAACACTCCATTGTGAATGTGAATTGATACTTCAAGATCCTTAAGATAGACATGCTAGAATCTGTCAGCCACCCCCATGTCAATAGAATCCCCTCTAATCTGGATGATCCCACAGATTTTGCCATTCTGTTAGTGAGTCTGAATGAAGCAGCATGTTTATTTGGAAATGTGGGCAAGCTGGTTGCCATTTTGCTAACAGAAGGCTAGGAACCAAACAGCCAAGGGGAGAAGGGTAAAACCGCTTGTATACAGAGCTAAAGAATCTCAGGGGAAATTCTGAGTACAAAATGCCTCTGTTAAAATCAAGCATATCTGAGTGTTGTGAACCAGGCACACATTTCCACCAGCTGTTTGCAGAAAAAGCAACAGAGAGATGTCCTGTGTTGACTTACACATCGGGACCACTGCCATCAGCCCCTTGGTTCCCTCACTGACTGGGATCCACCAGGGCAGATTGAGGAGGACCTCTGAGAGTAGGAGAGCCAAACTTGCAGATGCCATTAGTAGCAGTCACAGCTGATGGCTTCTATATAAGTAGGGTTTTAGATGTGCTCTGGGATGTAGTCTGAATTTTAGGGGACCTCTCCAAGAAGCTGATGCTTTTCTGGAGATAGGGTTCAGCTACCATCTGGACTAGAACCCAGAACATATTCACAACCCCACTGATGTGAAAAGCCATTGGCCATCACTGGCTGCCTCTGCTCCCATCATGTCATCTGGATGCATGATGGTGCACAACAGGGTGAGTTTTACCCTCTGCCTCTGTCTGAGGTGAGTGCTAAATGGTGGGTGGAGTGTTAGCTGAGGGGACCCTGGTCAGACCTGAATGACTGGATTGGGAGATTAAGTGATTGGACTGAATGACTGAATTGTGTTATCCCAGGGGAGGCCTTTTAGACCAGGAAGTAGCAACTCCAGTCAGCTTGAGGAGGGAGGAAGAGAAGAGGGCACAGATGCATCAGTCTGTCTGTTTGCAACTGCTTATCTTCTTGAAGTGTATCCACTTCTCCATTAAATCCACACTGTTGAAACTGAAAGGGCATTGGGAAGACTGAAGTGTTCCCTCAGTGCCCCTTCACTCTGTTATAGCATTTATCACAACTGATGATTTGGGGGGATACCCTCCTTCTATCACCTCCCATACCTGCCTACAGGCACACACACAAAATGCTGCAGTACCAATCCTCTATATAAGCCATTCCTCCTGAAATTCCTTGATGATAGAAATTCCCCTATTCTGTGACAGATTTCTCTAGGGTCTCAAAACTGGATAACCTTTGAGCAGAAGATAAATTTAGAAAGAAGACTGTTCTCAAGACCTCTTCCAGTAAGATGACTGTCCTGTGTAAAGTACAAGATGTGGCTACCCTGGTTTTGAAATAACTGTTTAAACACACATGTATTTTCTTTAGAGTTATTTCCGGTTTTTGACAAGGACAACTTCTCTGACTATTTCAGCTTTATTTTATTGTATTTTAATTACCATTTAAAAAATGTCCCTTACATGTTGTTGTTACATTTCTACTTATTTACATCTCTGGCATTAGGGGAGTGAATAAAATAATGGGTTTTCACATTTCAGTCTCATTAATATTGTCTCCTTCTGGTGCCTCTTATGTTGGTTGGTGATTCCACTCCAGTTTTCACCTGAACTTTAGGGGGACTATGCAGGGTGCTGAATCTTCATTTGAACCAAATACTTACTATTTGGACCGAGACCCAGAAAGGATACCAGGCAGTACCATTCTACAGCTCTGTCTTCTGACCCTGCCTTGTTCTCTGGGCCTGAACAGGACGTGGTTGAACAAATAGGTGAAAAGTGGAGGTGAACAGCGGCCAGGGTGGGGTGTTGGTTGGGAAAGAGCAATGTATTGGTCCCCTGTGCATGCCTCACCTGTTAAAATACTGAGGTAAAAACAATTATTTCATTGCCCCATTTGGCTGACAGCACCCCAAAGCATCAAGGGAATACCAGTCACCATTTTTGCCACATTTAGGGGTATTTTACCAAATGCATCACAACACACAAGCCTGTTTCAGTCCCACACAGGCCTCTTCTCTCCAAACAGGAAGTAAAGGCCAAATGGACTTAAGACTTTTTAAAGGTCTTTAAAAGGTGACAGAATCTGAAAATGCACAAAAATGATCACTGCCACCCTTGGAGGCTTGAGATGATGCTATTGGCCGTCTGGGGCAAAATAAGCGAGGAACCTCCCAGTGGCATATTTATTATCCTTGGTGTCTCACTACCTGAAGTGACCACCTTACTCAGGCTGGTCATGTTGTTCACATTCTGATTAAGTCAGGCACAAGCTAAGAATGAAAAAAGAAGAATAAGAAGAGCTGACTAAACTGTGGTGTGATCTTAAGTAAAAAGATATTTCTTTACAAAAAGAAGAGCTTTCTCATAAGTCATCAGGAATTATGAGAGACTACAAGGAGCGGGGAAA
Source organism: Iguana delicatissima (assembly GCA_948472985.1). Taxonomy (NCBI): domain Eukaryota; kingdom Metazoa; phylum Chordata; class Lepidosauria; order Squamata; family Iguanidae; genus Iguana; species Iguana delicatissima. The sequence continues at coordinate 96,989 of CAOKZL010002480.1, read as the reverse complement.
CATAACATTTTATAGTGCTGTGGAATAAAAGGGGAAGGATAATTTTTTAAAAAAAAAAATATCCAATATAACAAAGCAAGGTGAGATACAGCTAGTAAAGAACAATGATGAGCAAGAGGGAAAATCTGAACTTTCCAAACCACTTGGGGGGAAAACAGATGCAGGCATTTTCATATTTCCTGACAACACTATAGAGGAAATTCCCTGTGTGAAAAAAACCCCAATACTGGTAATACATAATAATTAATTTGCAGAGGTATGTGTTGTGTTATTAGCAACTCTTTAAAATATTGGTTGACGTACATGCCACAGACAAACTGGAATTCTTGCACTTAGTCATTAAATGTTAAGCCTCTGATTAGGCAGCCAGCCTATCTTGATGCATGTGTTTATACATACATGTGTGTGCAGTATTGAGTGTGAGGGAGAGGAAGAAAAGGGGTGGTAGAAGAGAGGGTGGGGGTCATGAAGGGTCAAAAATCTCCCCATATCCTGTCCTCTAACTGAGCAGGTGACATGGGGCAAAGGAAGGAAAGTGTTGTGCTGAAAGACCACGGAGGCAGTTATGAAGAGTTTAAGGAGCAGTGCAGCCGGAGGTGCAGAGAGGCAGAGGGGAAGAGAGCATCCACAACTCTCAAAATGCTCCCGGGGGAGAGGAACAAGAAGAGGGCCTCGCCTGGCTGAATGTGGCATCTAAGCATGTGAGAGTGCTTGGGGGAGGAGGAGGAGGAGGACGAGGTCATCTTGGTGGATGTCCTACACTGGGAGAAAGGTGGATATCAATAAACAAACAAACAAATAAATAAATAAGTCTTTTCCACCCATGCACTGTCATTAATTCTTCTGTGGAAAGTTTTGCACACGCATAGTCCTTAGTTCTTCTTGTGAACTTGTAAGGCACTTAGATGGGGACAAAACACCACATACACTCCAGTGTACTTGACACTGTATAGTCATAATACAAGCAGGTGAATGACTACTGATAGCTTACGGAATGCTCTTTAGCAATGACTATGGGTGGAGCTGAAGGTTGGTGGCAAATAAGCAACTGCTATGTTTAACATACTTTTCATTTTGTAGCTCTCTTCCCCCGTCTTACCCTATTCAGACATGAAAAAGTGCAGTTGTCAGCCTCCTCAGCCTTGCTACTGAGTACTTTGGTATTCCTATTTCTCCAACTTTCTGTAGCAATCACTCTCTGTACTAATGATTATCCCTTTTGCAATGATTAGGAAATCACCCAAAAGTACTTTCGAGAACTTGCTTGTCCCAAGGCTTCCCTCATTGCCAGCTGCTCCCCTCCTTCTCCAGACCTTTGTCCAATATTTATCTAATGCTTCCCCTGATCACCAAAGCAATAGAGTTGAAAAGATTATGGAGAAGAGAGGTGGAAACACCACCTTCCTTATGATTTCCTCCAGGCCTTACTTATTTCACAGGAAACATCTGGAAAGCAAAGTAAACTGAGCTGTGGAAAGACTGGTGCCAAGGACAGATGAGAAGGCTTGTGAGAAGGCTGGCAGGACCCATCTTCCCTTAGGCTAAATCAGGACTGGGCAAGTATTGGGGAGGGGGGAGAGATTTTCAATCCGTGAGCCCCTGGTGGACCACTATAATGCACTTGATGCATCCCCCAGGTGACATTAAATCATTTTTGGTTTCAATCTGGGGTGATTTGGAGGCAGTTTTCCCCCTTTTGTGTGGGGTTCAGGTATGTGAGGGACTCGGGTGGAGTGAGGGCAAAATGCTTATTTTTACAGTTGTGGTGAGCAGACTGGAAGGGGATTTTTTAGGGGGAGAAATGCGTTGTTCTTGTATACCTTCAAGCCATTTCTGACTTATGGCGACCCCAAGGCAACCAAGTCATGGGGTTTTCTGGGCATGATTTGCTCACAGGAGTGTTGCCATTGCCTTCCTCTAAGAGTGAGATAGTGTGACTTCCCTGAGAGCACCCAGTGAGTTTCCATGGCCAAGTAGGAATTTGAATCCAGGTCTCCCAGTGTCCTAATCCAATGCTCAAACCACTATGCCATGCTGCCTCAGGGGAGAAATTATTCATTTAAAAAAATGAGGGAAAAATGAGTCTTTTTTAAAAAAAAGTTTGGTGATCTGGGACCTTAAGGAGATTTCAAAAACCATATCTTGTAGTGGCCTATAGCCAACCACAGTTTGGCCAACCATGGTTTCCCCCATGCCACTTCAAATGCATTTAATCTCCCATTGAGAACTTCTAGCATTGAGCCACACAGTACATTAAATATGTTCTCCGCATTGTAAGGTATTTTTCATCTTTTTATTTACTTGCAAGTAAACAGAGGAGATCTGAGCCAGATTGGGACTGTTGCACATGGAGAGGGTAGTTTAAATCAGGCATGGGACCTCCAGCCAGTGGGCCTAATGTGCTCAACAGCTGGTCCCCATCTAGCCCATGGAGAACTGGGTGGGGAGGCCCTTTTTCCTCCCCAAAGGTCTTCCACTTCCCTAAGCCTCAATTCCACTCATGCTCTTGACTGGGGAAGTGACTGGGGAAGGGGAGATCCCCATCTCCTATTAGTGATCAGAGATCTCAGAGGGGCCGGGCAGCCCTGGCACTGTGCATGATTTCATATAGGAAAGACAGGCAGCACATGGGGAAGTTTTGCCAACCCCATGTTCTCCTCAAACTTGGAAGGAGAAGGGTAGCTATCCAGGTGACAGCAGATAGCAGAGAAAAAGACTTCAAAGGGATTTTATTAAAAAAAACACACACACAAAAACAGAAATACAACAGCTGTAAAGTCATTGTTTGCAAACATTTCATTACAGCATGGGAGTCAAATGTAATTATCATTAGTACCTGTTTGGAAGAAATTTCTCAAAAAATGCATCATTATCTTGGGGTCCATATACTGATAGTGACAAAATCAGTGAACTGATACCACCTTGTTTGAAAGTTGTTTGCGGTATTCATTCCTTTTTTCTCCCATAAATGTAAGATAAGTTTCTCTGCCAGTACAATTTCTCAGATTCTGTTTTATCCATCCTCTAATGTTAAGTTTTTTTTACTGTCAAAATATTCGTAAGAGTGGTACAATATTGCTACTGGCACGAGTTCAGGATAAACAAACAACAACCAAGGAGACGTCACGGGGCCATGCCCTTGATGTCAAGCATTGTGGCCATATGTTGTTGTTATTGTTGTGTCCCTTCAAGTTGTTTCTGACTTACGGAGATCCTAAGGCAGACACATTACAGGGTTTTCTGGGGCTGAGAGAATGTGATGAGCCCAAGGTCACGGAATGGGTTTCCACAGCTGAGCAAGGAATCAACTTTGGTCTCCAGGGAAGTAGCCCCACACTCAAATCACTTCAGGATGCCGGTTTACCTCTCTGGCCATATATCCAGATGTAATCTGACCCCCAGATGACTCAATAGTGAGAACTGTCTGGTCTTTTGCCAAAAACGTTCCTCGGGGTTTTCTCCGCAGGTTTAAACCTTCTCCCATAGCCACTGCCTAAAAGCAGCAAGAGCAGCCTTTTTACTTTGTCCTTCAGAAAACAGAGAGGTATTTTGAGGGGAACTTTCTGAACTACCACAGGCACACAGGGGTCCCAATTTTGGTTATGTACCTCTTTGTAAGGGGTAAATAAAAGGGGGAACCCTGAAGTGCACACTACATATTTTGACATATTGCACAGTTAAGCAGACAAGCATCATACAGCAGCTGACACGGACACTATGGAGTTCAGAAAAGTTCTGTTTGTGTTTAATTAATAAAATGAACTCATATCATAGTGCAAGACACTTTCTGTCTTGCAACCCAAAACACTTTCTGTCCTGACTCCATATGCCCAGACATCATCTAGCTTCGAGGGTCGGGAGATATGTTACTTACTAGTTAGGGTATGCTCATGCAACACCAGAACATGTTTAATACATGACTGAACTCCTGCTTCCTTATGAGAAACTTAGCATCATGTTCTTGCTCAAAGAAAACTTAAATGTCAGTCACCTGATGTCACTGAAGTGTAGCATTTGTGCAGTCTATATTTTCTTCATACACACAGAGAGAGACAGAGAGAGAGAGAGTGTGTGTGTGTGTGTGTGTGTGTGTACTTGGGAAGTCACCGCAATGTTGCAAATCAATTTGAGTGCCAAGATAGTTGAAGTGAAAATTGCCAAGAAAATTCAGACCTTTAACCTTTGAATCAAAATTTAACTGAGTGCTTCTCAAACTTTTTACCCCTGTGACATCTTTTACATGAGGATGTCATGCCCCCCTGCTCCATGATGCCCTTCATATCCAATTCTATGCTTCTCCCTCCCTCCCTCTCTCACAGGCCTTTCATAACACGCACACTCTCCATCTTAATGCTGAGTTCTCATGGTCACTAAGGGACAGGAGCCTGCTGCACCAGGAACTGAACATTTGGAGAAGCTGAGTGGGAAACACATTTCAAAAAAGGGAGGGGAGGCTGAATTTTGCTGTGTCTGAGGTCATAGGAGGGCATAACTGGGGAAGATGCATTGCGTCACTTTTTTTTTTCAGAGACCAGTCAGTCCTCAAGGGTCTGTGTGAACATAGGCAGATGCTTGCTTTTCTTTTGCATATTTGCTGTACTTGCAGTGTGACTTTTCTTGTGCCCCTCCAAGCAACTATGGAGCCCCACAGTTTGAGAACCACTGATGTAATTTAAACAGTCTATGCTTTGTTAATTTTAAAACCCTTTTTTTGTTGCAGTGTAGCTTAATTATTAACTTTTAGGGTTGCCTGGTGAAGTAAGTCAGAACTACTGCACATTTAGTAGTTGTGCAGAAAAGGACAAACAGGTAACAAGCAACACCTGCTGAAATTTCTTCTCCTACACAACATTAAAAGCAATACAGTTTACTTATTAATGTTATAAATTTTGTTAACTTTTATTACATATTAACTTTTATCAATTTATTTTGTGAATGTGGCTTAGGGTTGCTCAGTGACATAAGGATCAGGGCCGCTGTACATTTAGCAACTGTGCAGGAAAGGACAAACATATAACAAGCAACTTATGCACAAGAGTTTTGTCCATCATTTCATTTGGCAGCCTTATTGTGTAGGGAAAATTCAGCTTGTTCCAAAACCCAGTTAACTCACCCATTTGCCATTTGATTCAGATTCCTTGGTAGGAATATAGTGGTGGCTGGTGGCTAAGTGGGGCAATGAATCTGTTCTGGGTTTTAGTCTGATCTCCAAAGGAGCTATCCAAGATACTGAGCCTATTTGAAGGCTGGGATTTAGCACCTTAGAGGGCTCATTTAAAGTCTGGATTGAAATTTAGACATAAGGGTCAGCAGCTGCCATAGTTGCCCAGCGATTCTCTTTTGTAGCAAAACATATGGGTTCAAAAAAGCTGGAGCATGGAAAGGATCCAGTTGCTGAAGGAGATCCAAAGACCTGGAACATTTTAAGAACAAAAGAAACATATAAAGGCAATTGTAAGTGTCAAAATTACTGGTGCAGAAAATGTTAAACATCTTGCTGCCCTGTTTTTCCCATTGCATATTTTCTAAGACTGTTTATCATTAAAAACAACAACAACAGGAACAAGGTATCTTGCCCAGAATTACACATAACCCTAGTGGTGAAAAAAGAAAGAGAAATCAACATTATTTCTCTGAAAACAGTGCGTTCTGCTCAAATACTTTTTTTTCTACACAAAGAACATTTTACTAAAAGAGTCCCTCCCCTTTTTTCTTTTTCTTTTTCTTTTCTTTTCTTTTCTTTTCTTTTCTTTTTTTTTTTTGCAAGAAATCACCAAAGCCTTTCCCCACCCCTGCCATTCTTGCAGTCTCCTTCATTTACATCGCTAGAGCAGAGGGTCATAAATCTCATGGCATGCAGAACCCAGGCCAAAATCTTAACACCTCACGACTCAAATGTGGAAGGTGTTCTCAGTAGTCTGCTTGACTAACAGTGAGGCTTATCTGCTGGCACTGCCCAAGGTTGAGGTGTAAGTCCTTCTCCCAAGGAGCCCTCTTGCTCCCAGGGAAGCCACTATTCTCAGGGAGGCCCTCCTTGGAGCTGAGTAAGTTTTCTGATGGTCTCAGAGATGAGCCCTTGCCTGACTCTATCTTTGCTATTGTAGACTATGGCCATTTCTGCACTGGACTGTTATAGCACTATTATTCCACTTTCAACATCCTATGGAATCCTGGGGCTTGCAGTTTAGGGAGAGGCCAGCTGGCCCCACCCTAAACTGCAAACCCCAGGATTCCATAGGATGTTGAAAGTGGAATAATAGTGCTATAACAGTCCAGTGCAGAAATGGCCTATGAAGGGGCCTTTGTTGCCCCCTTGGTAAACCCTGTGCCGGGGTCTACAACTTTGATATAAAATTAATCTAACCCACCAGAGAAGTCACCCAAATGTGCACATAGGCAATAATGGTCATATGATCGAACAAACCAGGTCAGGCCAGTAAAATCCCCAGTCACGTAGCCACAGAACACCTCATGTTGTGATAACCCATGGTGGACAAAAGGTCCTTAACCTTTAAGGAGTCCATTTGAAGGGAATAAAAGTGTTCCCGGAAAGTTGGGCACTGGAAGCAATAAAACCTTATCAAATCCATCTCCAGAAACTCACACCGCAACCTCAAAGTGGAGGAAGATCCTGTTACTGGGATGACACTTTGTTATCTTCTGATATCAGAGAAATACCAGGTGTGAAGTTGTTTTTCTTTTCTGTCCCTGTTTGTTTTCCCCGGGAAAGGATTTGCCTTCAAAGTAAATTTTTCCTACAAATAGCTGCTGGTTTGGGGCTAGTTAGGCAGGAGAGAAAGGCGAAGCAAGGAGTATGATGCCTCCCGGTCATACAACTGACCGGTTCCCCCTCCCAACAGCTGCATATCTCCTCAGCATCTCTTAGTTGAGCAGCTGTTCAGTCTCTGCTTCCCAGACCAAGGACTTCAGGAAGAGGTGCAGTATCACCCAAGCTGCAAATCCATCAACAATCCCTCTATCTTATTTCCACTCTTTATTTCTATTAACCCTTGGATGCATGTGTGAGTGTTTGCGTTTGCGCAAACTATTACTATTCAATAAAGTCATTCATTGGACCTTTTTGTGTGTTTCCTGACTGAGCCTGACCCCGTAAACATTGGGTAAGAGATCCTTAATTACCCTGCCCTCTTTGCATTGCTAAAGCAGTGTTCATAGCTAATTTTCCACACAAGTGATAATTTTGACAGGCGTTGGAAATCCCCCTAAGGGACCCCCAGCAAGCAGGGTAACAGGGGAAGGTGTTCTCAGTAGTCTGCTTGACTAACAATGAGGCTTATGTGCTGGCACTGCCTAAGATTGAGGTGTAAGTCCTTCTCCCAAGGAGCCCTCTTGCTCCCAGGGAAACCACTACTCTCAGGGAGGCCCTCCTTGGAGCTGAGTAAGTTTTCTGATGGTCTCAGAGATGAGCCCTTGCCTGAATCTACCTTTGCTATTGTAGACTATGGCCATTTCCACTTTCTGTTGAAAATAGAATGATAGCGTTGTAACAGTCTAGTGTGGAAATGGCCTATGAAGGGGGCCTTCCTGCACCTGAACTTTCCTTCTCAGGAGGGACAGCATCCTGCACGCCAAAGGGCCCAGGGTCTGCAAGGCTCAGTGAGGTATCATCATCCCCTGGCCCTAGGAGCTTGGCCTTATCCTCTTCTCAGTGGGAACATGACAGAAATGAGCTGTGGAAGCATATAAATAACCACAATTTTGGCCTAAAACATTGCAAGACAAAAGTGTATGTCTTGCTTCAAAGGAGACTTATGTTTAAAAGGATTTTGCTTGAAAATGAACAGCTCTGTGAGCCTTGCTTTAAATCAAACTCAATTTGGTGGGACTGCAAAGGCCACAATAGCCGGTGTGGGGTATATATGGTCTGTGTAGGTCCGATGTTGCCCACCCTGGCGTTATGTTAAGCATGCATTTTTAAGTATGAGAACTGATAGCTTTTTCTAGAAAAAGACCCTGTAGAAATCCTCAAACTTAATTGGGAAAATGGTGTTTAAAGACAGGGGTTAATCCATACCTACAACTTAAAGAGAGATTTAAAATGGACTCCAAGTTAGATGGAATCTCAACACAAAGGTCATATAATGAATTAGAAACAATAATATTTCTAAAATCCAAACAAAAAATTTCATCCTTTTATAAATATCTAAATGCACATAAGTTGGAAGATGAGACTATAAAGGAAGTTATGATTAAATGGGCAAGAAATGTCCAACATGATATTCGCTTGGAAGATTGGGAAACTTCATGGAAACATACAATAGATTTTACAAGCTCACAAGATTTAAAAGAAAATTACATTAAAATGATGTACAGAACTTACTTAACACCAAAAAAAAAATAGATAAATGTACCATACTGGTGAAAATAAATGTTGGAAATGTCAAGAAAATCTTGGTACATTTTATCACATATGGTGGACATGCCCATGTACAAAAAAGTTCTGGCAGAAAATACATACAACTATAAGAGAAATATTTAAAGTGATATTTCCTATGATGCCTGAGCTATTCTTCTTAAATATGTTATTTATGTTTGATAGAACTTTCCAAATGAAAAATAAGAGAGTTCTGTTATACTTAATAACCGTGGCAAGAATGGTGTTTGCGAAATCATGGAAATCAACAGCGATTCAGATATAGAGCAATGGACTCAAAAAACAGCAGAGTATAAACAATTTGATCTGTTTTCACTCAGGTTGAAGGGGAAACAAATGGAACAAGTTGAAAATGATTGGAATTTGGTAACATTATATATGAAGGAACACAGGTATTGGCTTTAAAAGGTCATAGAGAACAGTAGAGAGTAAAGTATAATGACATGGATGTGAATATATAGGAGAAATTGTAATCAATCTTTAGATTTCTTCTTTTCTTGGTTGGTTAAAATATAGTATATATGTTTAGATAGACGGAAACTATTTAAGTGTGTAGACGTACTTAATAAGGGAAAAGGGCAAGAAAGGATAGAAGATTAAGACGAGGAAAAGCAAAGTCAATCTATGTTTTATTTGGAAAGGAAGTTTAGAGTAGATAATACTGATATAAATTCAAACCTATAATTTATGTGAATTGGGGAGTTTTTGATATAATTAAAACAATATAAGAAGCGACTTTTGTTGGTGGCAAGGAAGTCAGGGTAGCATAAAAGATATAAAGTATGGTAAAAGGAGTGAAGTAAAGGTTAAGTTAATCTTGTTTAATACTTTTTTTACACTATCCAAATGTAAATATGTATAATTGTGTACATAAGAATAACATCTAAGCGTGTAATACATAATATTTGATGGAGATTTTATTAATGTATATGTATAATAAAAAGAAATTAAAAAAAAAAGACGGGTTAATCATTTCCTCTCCCTTGTTATCCCCTCCCCTGGCATTGTTAGCAAACAAGTGGGTTTTACAAATCATGTGGTTGGGGAAAACCGCACAGGGAGGGGATTCGCAGCAGGAAAATGGTGTGTGGTTCTTAAGTTCCGAAACTCAAACTGTTACCCAGCTCTGCCTTCCTTCCGTTTTTTCTAAGAAAGAGCAGCTCACATCAGTACATTCTTTTTAAAATAAGTGTTAAAAGAAATGATTTCTTACTTCTCATTCCCATTTCTGAACACAGTCTAGTTATCTTTTCTTGCGCATTGAACTTCTTGTTTTTGCTTGTTGGTCTTCTCATTATGACTTCTGTGTATTTTATCTCATTTAGTTCTTTTTCAGGTGGGGCAGAGATATTCCTTTCTTTCATTTGTATCCTCTCTCTCTCAAAATCATTTTAGGAGTGGAAAGATATTTTATATGTTTATGAATATGTTTACAAGTAAGCTGCATTATAGACATAATATTAGAAGGCTACATAAAGTAAACTAAGAAGAATGACAGGATGATTCTATATTTCAAGAGACTATCTTATGACACTGTTGGCAAAGTGGAATGAAGGTGATTATAAAAGGGGAATTTCTGATAAAGGTGGCAATATTCGAGATCCTCAAATCCAGGCACCTAATTTGCCCATCCAATCTACATATTGTGCAAGTAACTTCTGCCTGTTATGCAAATCAAGCATAACAGTGATTTCATTTTCTGTAGATTTGTTCCATTTATATAGTATCATTTAAGATACTTCTATATTGCCCCCAGCCCTTGACGGGTCCTGGACGATGAACAAATAAAAGCAATTAAAACAGTGTAAAGGTAAAAAATAAATAATCTACTAAGTAAGATATAAGTGGGTACACATGGCAGGGCTTTCTCTGTAGTAGCACCCTGACTGCGAAATGCTGTCGCTAGGCAAGTTGGGCAGCCTGCATCCATTCCTTCTGAATTTTTAATTTGTTTCCGAAACAATCTGCTGAGACCCCATTGTCTTCAGTCCTTGAAGCCAGAGAGGCTGCTCTGACTGTCTCAACTGTCTGTAGCTTTTAAACTATTTTAATAAGTTATTTTAGACCGTTTTATTTGTGTTTTTCAGGTTTAAATGTTTTTGTTCGTTGTACATTGCCCTCAGGGTGGTGTGCAGAGATGATAGAGAAATGCTATTCATACTTCCTTTCCAAACTCTAAAATGTTAACTAAATTACTTAGTTACAACCACCCAAGCTCTCTGCTTTCCATTTTAAAGGTACACAAGGCAAAAATTGCACCAGTGCTAACCTATGGTGCTGAACTGTGGGGGCTGTCAAAGGCCCTGTTACTTGAACAAAATCAAGCATGCTTCTTAAGAACAATCCCGGGGACTGAAAGGAATACACCTGCAGCAGCAGTAAGAGCTGAAACAGGCATCCACTCCACCTACAGTCTAACAGTAACCAAAGCTCTCAGCTATTGGTGGAAGATGCTCTCAATGGAATCTACCAAAAATGTGCCTGGAAGAACAGATGAGAACACTTCAACCCACCTCAGCCAACTTCTCCAAACCATCTCATACTTTCGTTTTTCAACGTAATATCTACTTTTAGCTCGACATCAGGCCACAGTGATATCCACACAAAGAGTTTTAGATGTAAATACCCAAACTGATATTAAGTCATTTGCAAACATCAGGTCGTTGAAATGGCTGGCTAAAAATAAAACGTCCTTTCAAATAGAAAAATACTTGACAATGGGTCTGACTCAGCGCCAAAGGATAGCTCTTACTAGAGCAAGTTTGAGCAGCTAGAGTCTATGGTTGAACATGGACGATTCCACCAAGTACCATATTTTGAAAGAATATGTGTCTGAAACAGAGGATACTGCACATAGAATCATAGAATCATAGAAATGTAGAGTTGGAAGAGACCACAAGGGCCATCCAGTCCAACCCCCTGCCATGCAGGAAAACCCTCAAAGCACTCCCGACAAGTGGCCATCCAGCCTCCGCTTAAAAACCTCCAACGAAGGAGACTCCACCACACTCTGTGGCAGCACATTCCACTGCCGGACAGCCCTGACTGTCAGGAAATTCCTCCTGAGGTTCAGGCGGAATCTCCCCTCCTGCAGCTTGCATCCATTGCTCCTTGTCCTGGTCTCAAGAGCAGGAGAAAACAAGCCCACTCCCTCCTCGACATGACATCCCTTCAAATATTTAAACATGGCTATCATGTCCCCTCTCAACCTTCTCTTCTGCAGACTAAACATACCCAGCTCTCTAAGTCTGTCCTCATAGGGCATGGCTTCCAGGCCCCTCACCATTTTGGTTGCCCTCCTCTGGACCTGCTCCAGCTTATCCATATCCTTCTTGAATTGGGGTGCCCAGAACTGGACACAGTATTCAAGATGAGGTCTAACCAATGCAGAATAAAGTGGTACCAATACCTCCCTCGATCTAGACACCATACTCCTATTGATGCAACCAAGAATTACGTTGGCCTTCTTGGCTGCCGCATCACACTGCTGACTCATGTTCAGCTTGTGGTCTATGAAGACTCCTAGATCCCTTTCACACATACTGTTAGCCAGCCACGTGTCCCCCATCCTATATTTCTGCATATCATTTTTTCTGCCTAAGTGTAGGACCTTACATTTCTCTCTGTTGAAATTCATTTTGTTAGCCTTGGCCCAGCTCTCCAATCTGTTCTTTTTATCTGTTAATTATGCACCCAGTAAGGGCCCAGTATCTACAGACATTACTTCATAACACAAAATACTGGGACTCTATCAAACAACTATCTTATTTCCTTTAGGGCACTAACAGATACGTAGTCCTCAGAAGTGCTAAGTTTATAGATAGGGCTGTCCAACTGAGGAAACAATTCATAGAACATATTGGGGTTGCATGCAAGGGTGATAAATTAATCTAAATACGTATTGCCTCTGTATTTTACTATTTTCATGTTATCTCAATATGATAATCTGTTATTACAAGTATTGGTATTTATCTACAGTCTTTTATATTATTCTTTTTATTTCATCTCATCAGATTTTATCACGTTGTATTGTATCTTACCTTATTTTAGTTTAGTTTATTTCACTCCATTGTACTTTAGTTACTCACTTTATTGTATTTTATAACATCTGATGTTATGTCTTTTGATATAGTCAGTTGACTAATCAATAAATTTATTCTACTACTACTACCTTCCTTTCAGCACATCTTGTCCAATTTCATACACTTCACTTATCTCTCTCCCAGGATCAAAAGCCCCAAACTCTGAAATCATTTTACAGAGCCTTTTTTCTAAATATTTTTTTTAAGAATGTTTTTATACATTTTATAGCAAGATGTCTTCAGGGCCCTACAGGGCAGAAAGGAAATGGATGATAACAAAATCTACTATTCCTATTCCCTCATCATCCAACGGACCAACACTTCTTGCCAACATGGCACCCAGTCAGTGATTCTGAAGGGATTAATGAGCAGTGGTATATCTAGCACAAACAGCACCTAGGGCAAGCATAGAAGTTGCTCCCCTACCTTCTTACCCCTGTCCCCACCTTCCATCCCTCATGCATAACATTTCAATTCCATCTTTTCTTTTCTACTTCTTTGTTAAACACAATTATGACTCTGGGAAAAAAAAAACTTCATTATTCAAACTATTTTATTTTTTTCCATATGCAGTAAGAGCCCTCATCTATGGGGGATTGGTTCCACCTCCCCCCCCACAGATACTGAAATCCATGGATAGGAGCAAACACCCTATCCCCTGCCTGCCCCGGATGATAGAGGTGGCGAGGAGCCGCTGCGGGAGTGACCGCGACAGGATCATTTTCCTTACTCCTTTCCTGCCTGCCACCTCTGCAATTGGGTCCCAGGCAGGGGACAGGAGGCACCAATGAGCGCGATCCTGCACTCTTCACTTCTCTCCCGCCTGTCGCCACTGCAATTGGGCCCGGGACGAGGGGCAGGAGGCGGAGATGAGCATGATCCCACAGTCTTCACTTTTCTCCCACCTGCTGCCACAGTGATTGGGCCTGGGGCGAGGGGCAAGAGGCAGCAATGAGCGCAATCCTGTGCTCCTTGTTTCTCTTCTACCTGCCGCCACTGCAATCAGCCTGGGGAGAGGGACAGGAGGCAGTGATGAGTACGATTCCATGTTCCTCACTTCTTATCCACCCGCCACCACCATGATCAGCCTGGGGCAAGGGGCCAGAGGTGGCAAGGAGCATGATCCCAGGCTCTTCACTTCTCTCCCGCCCACTGCCGGGCAGGGAACCAACCATAAATAACTGAATCAGTGGATAATGAATCCTCAGATATGGGGGTCTTACAGTACAAACAAATTACAATATTATTTTTCTTGCCCTCATTGCTGCAAGCTTGTCTATGATGTCCTCAAAGTTCATTTTCATGTGCCATATGTTCCTTCTTCTATATACCATACACTATACACTATACATCATCACACCTTCTTCTATACACCTTCTTCTATACACCATAAAAACTCAGTGTGGCATTTATGCTCATCACCTCATCACCCTCACCTTTGCAATAAAAAGCTTATGAGGCTGACGAGGATGGTGGCTGCCCCAGGTTATTCTGTTTGTTTCTTAGCAGATCTGAACCCACGTTGTTGAACACAAGCGATAGATAGATAGATAGATAGATAGATAGATAGATAGATAGATAGATAGATAGATAGACACACACACATATACACATACATATATATATATTAACTCCTGACTAAAAGAAGTCTGAGAGCCACTATGGTGTAGGGGTTTGAGCATTGGTCTACAACACTGGAGACCACAGCTGGAATTCCTTGAAAACCTGACCTTGGTAACATGGTAGCCACGTTTAAATATTGGAAGGGGTGTCACATGAAGAATAAAGCAAGCCTGTTTTCTGCTGCTTCAGAGATGAGGACATGGAGTAATGGCATCAAGCTACAGGAAAAGAGATTCCTCCTAAACATTAGGAAGAACTTTCTGATGCTAAGAGCTGTTCAGCAGTGGGCTGTGCTGCCTTGAAGTATATTGAAGTCTCCTCCTATGGAAGTTTTTAAATAGAGGCTGGATGACCATCTGTTGGGAGATCTTTGATTGTGTACTCCTGCGTGGCAGGGGGTAGGACTTGATGGCCATGGTAGTCTCTTCCAGCTCTATGATTCTGTAAACAACTCCTACCCTGCTCTGCCCCTTCCATTCTCCCATTTCCCTTCCCATCCCAATACTTTAAAAAGTTTTACTGTTGTTCCATTAAGATGATGAGGGAACAGAGACCAACACTCTGACCACATCATACACTCTCAGCCCCAGAAAAACCCATCATAGATTCACCTTGGGGTCACCATAAGTTGGCAATGACATGAAGCCACAAGGGACTTACACTTCTCTACCACAGGGCTATAATGCTGAGGTTCTAGACAGTAAGCCAGTTTACACTAAACATCTCCACAAACTACAAATCCCTTTACCAAGCTGAAAGCAGCACACAAGGCTCTCCTCTCCTCCTCTCCCTACTTTAGGCTCACAACAACCTTGCGAGGAAGGTCAGGATGGCTTACAGAATGTGAGACTAATCTCAGGTCACGTCATGAGTGTCATGGACTTGAATCTGGATGTCTCAGTCCAAGACACTGAAACCACTCAAGCTCCACTGGCTCCTGGTGGACAATA
The DNA here is from genome assembly GCA_948472985.1 of Iguana delicatissima. Lineage (NCBI taxonomy): Eukaryota > Metazoa > Chordata > Lepidosauria > Squamata > Iguanidae > Iguana > Iguana delicatissima. The sequence continues at coordinate 81,939 of CAOKZL010002480.1, read as the reverse complement.
CTGGTGGGACTGGAATTTCTGCCCCAATTACCTTTCAGACACCTCAGGGCCTGCCCAAAAGGCAAGCTTATCACAGGGTTTCCTTGGCAAAGTTTTTTCCTCTGAGGCTGAGAGATAGTGACTTGCCCAAAGTCACCCAAGGGGTTTCCATGGCTGAATGGGATATCGAACCTGGGCTCCAGACTCATAGTCTAATGCTCAAATCAGCGCAAGTGGCAGCAGTGGCAGTCCCAGGACAGAGCACGAGGGGGCCCGGCAGGAACCAGTCTCTGACTTAGGTGCTCCAGGCAGGCAGGGAGCCAGAGAATGCCCAGTAGGTCACCTGGGCATCACTGCCAGAGGGCATGTTGCTCCCTGGGAGGCGGTGGGCTCCCAAAGTTGCACGCAGAGCCAGTTGGGACAGTGAGGTCAACCAGGAGAGCGGACTGGGCAGAGCTCCACAACCCTTCCCTCACACTCTCACCGCCTGCTGTCTGGCCAGCATGTTCCCTTCCCTTCTAGTCCTTTCTCTTCCCTCCCTCAGGCTTGGCAAAGGGAGCACAAGAAGAGAGTGACGAGAATGGCAGTGGCCACCAAATTCAACTTTTTCCCCTCCCAAAGAAGAATCCACCCCACCAGACGGATACTCCAGAGGAAGCCCGGACAGAGGGGAAGAATGCTGCAGGAGCCCCTTCTGTTACCCTACTGGCATACCCTATCCCGGAGACTATAAATTTGATATCATATATGTCTGTCATGCCAGAGAGGTTACCTGAATGGGTGCATAGACAAAGAGATCAAACAACCAAAAATAAGTCAGGCCAGGAATAACCCCTATCATGTTCCCCTAGGGGACCTCAGGCTAAACACGTCCACACAGACAAAAAGTTTTCAGCCAACCTGAGTGGATTACTGGGTTTTCCCCAGGTTGAGCAACTTCGACTTTAGAAAAGTGCTACACTGCAAGGTCCACCTGCATAAGCCAATCATGCAAACTATCAAGTTGCCATTGTACAGCATTTCTCCCTTTGTTTTGGACATTGTTCTTCCCAAGAGAGGGCCTGCCCTCAAGGTGCGTTCTGTCCTATAAGTAGTCCTAGTTTTTTAGGGTCTCTTCAGAGAACTTCCTGCCACACTAGCAGACCGGCACTCTGTTAGATGAGTGATCCCCTCAGCCACTTCTCTTTGCTGAGCTCCATTCTTCTCACTGCTTCCCAGACTGGAGATTTCAGGATAGGTGCGGTATTACCACCTTTACACCATCTCCACTAAATCCTCTATCAATTTTCACCTCTTTCCTTTCTCAATAGGCCTTGTGTGCGTGAGCGAGTGTGTGTGTTAGTGCGTGAGAATATTTTCATTAATAAAAACCATTTATTGGTATGTTTGTTTGGCTTTTCGCTTGGTTGGACCCCATAAAAATTGGGTAAAAGATTCTGCTGGGTTACCTTGCTCCTCGTTTTGCTATTGTCAGTGCTTCGCTAATTTCCCTAACCTTTGCATTTTTGGAGTGAATCAAGGTGTCCCCCAAGAGACCCCCAGAAGTCAGAGTAACACTTCCGCCAGAGCTAAGTTCAGGTCTAGTGGTACCCTGAAAGCATCAAGCAGCATGTCAAGCCTTACTAAGAGGGTAGGGGTGCAACTTCCACCTTTGCCCTAGGTGATATTTAAGCTATATACATCACTGGGAGGGAGACCAAAATGATAAAAGGCCTGAGAACTATGCCCCACGAGGAGCAGCTTAGGGAGCTGGATATGTTTAACCTGGAGAAGAGAGGCTGTTTAAATAGCCTTGTTTAAATATTTGAATGGATATAATTTGGAAGATGGAACAAGCTTGTTTACTGCTGTTTCAGAGACTAGGACATGAAGCAATGAATTCAAACTACAAGAAAAGAGCAGTTTTAAAAATTGCACTCCTCTGAAGAATGTACTCCACTGAAGAATTACTAGGCTAAGATGTGTTGGGCTAATAGCAAGAATAAAATAATCTTTTTCAATACCCTGACACTCTTGTTTCATCTCTATATGCCCTCATTCCATCTGGGCCAGCATACCATCAACATAGGAGACCCAGCCAGCAGCACTGCTAATGTCAACGTAGCTTCCTGCCTCACAGGAAGATGCAATCCAACCACCACGGACAGGCAGGGCCATTGGTGGGAAGTCATAGCATAATCAACTGCAACAGATTATTTTTCTGCCTTCTAGGGTTGGCATTCCACAAGTTAGGAATGATTTGAAGGCACAGATAGGTAAAAATAAGAAATTGCTATCTCTAATCCACTTCCTTCCCCTGCTCCCACAGGAAACAAATGAGATAAAATGCATGTACATTTAAATGAGAAGATGAACAAACAAAAGGAAGCAGAAATTCAAAGTGCAAGAAAAAAAGGAAGAGATTGTATCAAGGAATGGGGGTCCAGAAGAAAGTGGGATGCCGAACCTTCAAAAGTCATTTATCTAAGCTCATATTTTAAATAGTGTGAGTTAACTCTGGCTGCTCTCATATCTGGGGGACAAAGTCGGGGGAACAATGGAGGGCCCTGCTCCAATTTGGGTTACAGCACATGAGAAAGGAGAAAAGACCATCTTTTCCAAACACTGTTTTCCTGCCAGATACCCACTCCCACCTTGTTTTTCCCCACAATCATGTTACTTATATATTGTATTTCTATATTTGTAAGTGAAGAAAAACTTAAGATAAATTTAGGGGAAATAAAATGAATGAGTGAATGTCACAGATGACTTTGCAACAAGTTAGTATCTCTTTATGAATTTTGCAAAATATGGACCCCCAGTCCCTTCCAAATATGGACTAAAAATTAGTTTGATGCATATGTTGAAATTAAATGTTTGTGAGCAGTGAATTCATAACTGTTGCATTTGCTAATGTTAATTTGTTAATTGTTATTGCTCCCACGCTTTTATTCCAGACTTTAAGTGAGCAGCCCAAGGAGCTGAATATTTGTGGAGATAAGGTCCTGCACCCTAGACGGCTCCCTGAAAGTGTGGAGTAAAGCCCATAGCGGTTTCACTGCCCCCTTGACATGGAACCACCAGGTGCCAATGCCTCAGATCAATCAATAATTGAAGAATTTCTTTTCTTTAGAAAACTCCAATCTGAGAAACTTTCACTCAGATCTACAAAGGCCATTTGCCTAATGACTGTGGTGCAATATCCGCTCTCAGGAAGCACATTGTTACATCGAATGTATTTTCTTGACTATGGAAATAACTCACACATTCACTTTATCTTCTTAATTGTGTGCAGCTCAATCCTAACCAAGTTTATGCAGGAATCCCATTGAGTTCCAGTGGATTGATCCACAAGTAAATGCGCTTGGTGTTGTGTTGATTTGGGACAATTTTTGGACAGAACCAGCAGCAGTCCATAAAGAGCCATCCTGCATCAGATGAAGGGCCTCCTTGTTTACATTTTTGGTTTGTGCTGTGGTTAGAGAGTTGGCTGTGGAAAACCTGCCAAAGGAAAAAGAGGACAACTGTATACTCTTTGCTCTGGAATGACAAGGACAAGAACTGAGTCCCAAAGGCTGACTATTTCCAGAGATCAAGGACTGGTTTGCAAGAGTCTTTAATGAAAATCTGCAGGGTTTTTTTAAAAAAAATTTTTTATTAAAGTTTAAAGTGAAAATAAACCCCCCTTCTCCACTTCCAAGCTTTTTTCTTTTCTTTCTCAGTTGAGTCTGCTTATTTACATTCCATTCATACATAGTTTCTCTTCAAAAGGTAATCTTACATTGTTACGTCTTACATTATTATATTGCTGCTTTGTTACATTGCTTTATTACATTGTTGCCTTGTATTATATACAATCTTGCTTTATTCTTTTCCTTTTCTTACTACTATATCTTTATCCAAGTTAAGACTTCTCTCCATTCCTTTTCAAAGTTCTGGATAGACTTATTTTTCAGTGAAAATGTCAACTTTTCTATCTCTATCATATCCAGAACTTTGAATTTCCATTCTTTTATATCAACATGGTTCCTTTCTTTCCAATACTGTGCATATGTCAATCTTGCAGCAGTTATCAAATATAACAGTGTCTTCTGGTGACATCTTATCTCTCTTTGTTGCCCCAACATGTTTAACAAATAAAACTCTGGCTTCATTTCAAAATTTAAATTGTAAATTCTTTGAATTTCGTCATGTATTTCCTTTCAAAATTTCCTTGCTATCTTACAGGTCCACCACATATGAAAAAAAATGACCCCATCTTCTCATCACATTTCCAACATCTTTCAGAAAATCTGCAGCTTTGATGAAACTATAGTTGCCCTTCCACATTTGTTAGGGCTAGAGGTGTAAGACCCGTGCAAAAGTGGGAAAATTGAAAATATCTACATGAGTGTGTCTACGGGAAAGGGGCTAAAGCATGGTGGGGAGAATGGGTCAGGGTCCAAACCAGGTCAGAGAGGTGGGTCAGAATGGTAGCCCTGTACAATACAATAGAACAGACAGCAAAACTCAACACTCTGTAGGGGTAAGTTTTTGTGCTCTAAAACCTTGTCCAATAGAGATGCTTATCTAGCTGGCTTTGGTATGGCAATATGCTTCTTGGTTTTGTTCTGGGCTTAAAGGGGGGCGAGGAAGCACTGAAGTATGGTTTTGGATTTATCATGAGGTCTGGTATGATTGAGAGCCAGCATGGTTTAGTGATTTGAATGTGGTACAAAGACTTTGCATCAGGTTTCAAATCCCTTCACAGACATGGAAATCACTGGGTTACCTTGGACAACTCATATTCTCTGAGCCTCAGAGGAAGACAAAGACAACTCCTCCCCTAGAACAAACATTGCCAAGAAAACCCCATGACAGGTTTGCCTTAGAGTCTCCATAAATGACTTGAAGACACAATAACAGATACGATTTGCCACCTGCTATGGCTTCCATACTGAAAAGAGAAAAACAACACAAAAGCTCCCCATCCTTTTTCATAGAGATTTTCCCCTAATACATGACAAGTGGAGCAGGTGGTTTGCCATTTTAAAAGCAGAAGTCAAGCAAACAGGCTGATTACTGCTGATGTATAAAAGCAAGAAATTACACTTGTGTTTCCCCTTCTGTGCTCATAATGGTCTAGATGATTAAATTTGCACAACTGCTAAGCTCAGACTGAATGTTTCTTACAGGACTATGAACAGGAAACCAATGTGAATTCTTCAGGCCAGTCCTTTTGGGGTGGAGAGATCAGAAGAGAATGATTTGAATGCAGAAGCAGCAGAGAAAGGGATGATTCCCCCTTTGCCCATTTTCCCACTTCCAATTGCCCTCCCACAAGCACATTTTCTTTGTGTTGGATTTCCAGCATGGACTACAAAAAGCCATTGCTATTTTGGAGATTTTGGATTTTGTCATAAAAATCAAAGTAACCATCCCTGGAGCATCTTGGGACATATCTCTTGTTTCTTCTGTGATTCCACTGGATGCTCCCCAATTTCTGTTTCTTCTGTTTCAGTATAAGGCAGCATGCTGTTGCGATTGACTGAATCTCAACTTATCTTCTGACAGGAAATGGGAAAAACCTGTCAAGGAATGTGAAGGGAGGGTTTGGTAATCTAGCTGCAATCCACCATTTGCTTAAGGGACAGCTGCTAAGGCCTGACAAAATAAGAGAGGAAGATTATAAGATGACTCACTGGCACTTTGGCAGAATTATAGGCAATGAGTTCAGTAGAGGCTATTGGCCAAATTCATGGAAAATGAGTTGCTAAAATTCATATCCATTTGGCACTGGAGGTCTGAGATTAATCCTCTGCTGTCCCATTTTTTCAGCAGCTTTGAAAATGTTCCCATTTCTTTCTCCTCCACTTGTCCCCTTGAATTGCTTTTAAACTGACTTCTGTGTGCCAAAGTAGCTTACATTCAATCAATTCAGCAACAGGAAGTGGAGAGGAGGGAGACAATCTTGCCCGTCCCCCTAGACTCAGGCAAAAGCAAACTGTGGCAGCCTCTCCTGGCTTGTGTGTTCTTCCTCACTTATAATATTTGCCGTCTTGATCACACTCTGATGTTCCTTGGCCACATGTGTCCCCGTCTTAATCTATGAAATACTGGAGGGTATGGAACAGCTGCAGCAGCACTCTGTGAACAACAGTGCTTTACATCAAATTAAAGTCCTTTTCATTTGTATTTTCTGTTGGCAAGGTGGTTAGACTGTTGCCTGAGGAAAAGGAGAAGAGGAGAAGAGTTACATGCTCTGTGCCCTGGAATGATGAGAACAAGAACTTTGCCATGCTGGTTCTCACATAGATTATACACACACACGATATTCATCATTTTCTAGGTTGAATTTGGGGTCCAAAGGCAAATAAACATTATGGCTTTAGTCCATGTGTGGGGAAAAAATTGTTTTCCCCTCCTCATTCTGGTTTCAATTCTGTTCTGGAGCACAACATTTTGTTTTAAATTCCAGCCTAGTCTCTTTAAACCTGCCCCCCAGTTTCTCCACTATGAGCCTTGTTTTTGCTTTTCAAAACACATTTTTTAACAATGACATTAAGGTAAAAGAGAAAGCTGCTTTGGGTTTACTGGTCAAAAAGTTCACTCTACATCTGACATAAAAACCACTTACTCTCATTAGGTCACTAGTGGGGACTCAGTATTTCATTCTGGTGACTTAGATTTCATGTGGATTGCAGATTACACAGACTCTTTTAGCCCCATATTCTGCTACATTTCGACTCAGAGGTAAGACCCACTGAATGCCATGGGGCTTCCTCCCACGTAGGACTTTAATTTCAGTTTGATCCTGTGAAAGTGTGCACTTTTGTGTCAAGCTAGAGTGAAGCTATTTGGTGCAGCCATTTTATAGATGAGCAAGGAGTGCTTCGAGTTTCACAGCTGCAATTTGATGATAAAGGAAATTGTAATCTCAAGGCTCAGCTGAAACTTGGTTTCTGTCAGTTCGTGTTGTTTCCAGGAGTGAAAACAGCAATGACTCAAGCACAATGTACAATTGCAGAATTTTCCTGGGTCTTATGTGCAGAGGATATGTGAGGCTTGTGTGTACTCAACAAAGTTGTCTCCTACCCTGTTTGTGATTTTTTTCTGATCTTCTCTGATCAAATTCAGTTTCCTTTTAGAGCTCTGAGCCTACTCTGGTATGGAAAGGTAGGGTACAGAGTTTTGCTGACAAAGGGACGTCAGAGAGTTTTCTGACCCTTTCAGCTTCTCATGTCTCAAAGTTTATACACATGTATGACGTTTTCAGAGACACTAAAATTGTAAAAACACACAGAAAGAGAAAAAAAAATAAAAGGGGAAAAAGAAGAAACAACACATGAAAAGACAAAACATAAAAGAGGAAGAGCATTTCCACACTAGACTTTTATAGTGCTATTATTCCACTTTCAACATCTTATATGCCTTTTCCGCATGGGACTGTTATAGCGCTATGATTCCACTTTCAACATCCTATGGAATCCTGAGGTTTGCAGTTTAGGGAGGGGCCGGCCAGCCTTTCCCTAAACTGCAAACCCCAGGATTCCATAGGACGTTGAAAGTGGAATCATAGCGCTATAACAGTCCCATGCGGAAATGGCAATAGAATCCTGGGGTTTGCAGTTTAGGGAGGGGCTTTTGAGGATTCCATAGGATGTTGAAAGTGGAATCATAGCGCTGTAAGAGTCTAGTACGGAAATGGCAAAAGAATAAAGAAAAAAAATGAATGGCGTCTCAAAATATGGATGGGATAGTTAGACTTGAACTACGGTTGCGTCCCCAGGACTCGGAGCTGAACTGCGCTCTCCGCTGTAGGCAACCACTGAACAAACTTCCGTCCCTTATTTTAGAAAAAGGCTGGCAAGTGCGCTCCCTGACTCTGGGGCCGGGTCGGGGACAGAAGAGGCGCGCCAACCTCTTTCGCGCAGCCAGTTTTTCCCCGTCGTTTCTGCCTCCCAAGCGCGTCTCGTGATGCCGAGAGATCGCAGACCCCGCCCGCCTACAAATAGGGCTCCATCTTCGATCATCTATCCCAGACGTCTCGCCTGCCTCGTCCGGAGAAGAGGCGCAAGCGGGAGAAGGTGCGTGCTCCGGTAAAGTTCCCGATCTAGGTCTTTTACGCTCTTCCATCTCTCAGTTTGCCTCCTTGCTGCTCGCAGGATTCCTCTCGTTCTTCGTCTGGACTGTGTTTCTTCTTCCGCGACCCGCCGCTTCTGGAAAGTCGCACTTTCTCTTCGTTTCCCCTTTAAATATCGTGCTTTGTTGTTTTGAGATTCCCCTCTTCTGCAGCTTGCGAGTCGATGTCCTGGTGCCTCTCTTCTTCTCCCTCTTCCAAAAATTCGCCTTTGCTCCTCCTTTCATTTCATCAGGATTCTGAGAAAGAGAAAGAGGGATGCAATTTGGTTGAAAGGCGCATTTTAAAGGCGTGGCGGGTCGGATTTGAGACAGCACAAAAGAAAGTACCGTAGACCTGTTGGTCAGTTCGGGAGGTTTAGTGTAATTTCAAGAGGTTTTGTGTAAGATTTCACTGCAATTCAAGTCTCCTCCAGAATTACTGAGGAGGAGCCCCACTTTTTCTGCTGGGCTTAACTGTGCAGAAATTAAATGGAAACCAGACTCAATAGGAGACCTGTAGCTTTCGCTGGAAAGCGACTTTGACACTGATGCCTTTCCCCGCAGTCACCTGGCTTTGCAGTCCAAAGTCTCTCAGCCTTCTTGGTACCTTTCCCTACAATCACCTGACTTGCACTCACTCCACTTGTCTCACTCACTGTGTGTGACTCTTTTCTAATTAGATTCAGAGTTTCCTTTTAAAGCTCCAGGCCAGCTCTGGTGTGGAAAGGTAGGACAGAAAGTTTTGCTAACAAAGGGATCTCAGACTTTTCAGCTTCTCATGTCTCAAAATTTGAAGTGATACGGCTTGGAAATTAAAAATTATGGAGCTACTGCTGCGTCCATAACAGTCAGGGTTAAATTGCGTGCTCCGTTGTGTGTAGCTACTAAAGTTTCCATCCTTCATTTTAGACAAACTCAAAAGTGAATCCAGATCAGAGACTCCTCATGGTGGTAGGGGTGCTTCAACCTGGCTCCACCAACTAGTTATTCCTGATCATTTCTCTCTTGCTCTACAGATAGATTTGAACTACTGTTAGGAGGGAGACTCAGCCCACCTCCAAATGAAGTCCCAGGCCATTTACATACTAGACTGTTATAGTGCTATTATTACACTTTCAGCATCCTATGGAATCCTGTGGTTTGTAATTTAGAGAGGGGCCTTAAAGAAAAGTAAAGTGCCCTGCTATTTCCGGGTCTTTTACACTATTCCACCAGTCAGTTATAGGTTTCTTGTTGCTTGAAGTTTACCCTCTCCCCGTCCTTAGCTCCATTCTTTGTCAGAACTGTGTTTCATCTTTCGCCCTCCTCGCTTTTGAAAAGCTGCCAGTTCTCATCATTTCCCCTTTAAATGTTGTACCTTGTTTCTGGATTCCTCTCTTCTGGAGAGTGCTTGTCAGCACCGTGATGCCTTCCCCCTCATCACTGTTCCAAAAATTCATCTTTGTTTCTTGTTTCATTTTGCTCAGATTCCGAGACAGAGTTGGAGGGAGAGATGAAATGTGCCTGAAAGGACCATTTTAAAGGGATGTTGGGTCAGATTTGAGAAAGCACAAAACAAAGTAGATCTGTTGTTGGTAAGTTCAGGAGATTTGGGTAGTTTTCATAAGATTTCACTCAAATTCAAGTCTTCTCCAGAATTATGAAAGGGGATCATTTTTTTTTCTGCTGGCTCTAACTACGGAGAAATTAAATAGAAACTAGACTCAATAGGGGAAATGTAGCCTCTGCTGAAGTTGCTGATTGTTGTTGTTGTTGTGTGCCATCAAGTCTTTTCAGTGTTATGGTGACCAAAGGTGAATTTATTTGAGTGCTATTTGTATTTTCCATCCAAGGAGCAGGCTTCAGTGCTGTTCAGTATCTGTAAAACTCACTCTATCTGAAGAGTATGTGGGCCCCTCTTTATCAGGTGGTGGTGCTTACTTATTTCTTATTTATTTCTTGCTGATTTTAGTCTGTTTTGTCCAGGACTATGCTATGGTCACTGCTTGTTTCTAGGAGGTGTACTTAGGAAGGCAATGAAAAGTCTGGTCTGAGTATTCCTTCTCTGTGAACTTCATGGGGTCACTTCATAGGAGGCTGGAAGGCACGTAAACAACACACTGATTTTAACCAAAGCCCTCTCCTTTTTTAAAAGACTGTGTTTACTAGGTCCCAGCATGGGTTTCTCAAACAAGTCATGCCAGACTAAGCTTACTTATTTAACAGGGCTTGGTAGATCAGAGGAATGTGGTGGATGGTACGTCTTGATTCATTAATGTATTTGACATAGAATTCTTGCTGCTAAGCTGGTAAAATGGAGGCTTAGACCAGTGTTTCTTGAGGTGTTTGATTTGGCAGATGGCACAATTCTTTTCTCCCTAGTGTGCCAAAGACCATTTTTGTGTCTATTGACTTCAATGATTTCTTTTCTGGAAACCTATCACAAACTGGCAGCCGAAGATTTACGGACTGGGGCCAGCCCCCAGACCACAACTCAATAACACTGGGCTAGGCAATAATACTATTTGGTGGATTTGTCTGTCTTATGAACCAAATCAAAGGGTCTCATCATCCTGGAGAGAAATAAACAGTGGAGAGCCCTAAAGTTCTGTCCTAGGCATACTCCTCAAATCTGCAGATGACACTGAAGCGGGTGGAGTAGTTAACATCTCAGAAGACTGAATCAGGATGCCCTTAAAAGATTGGAGAACTGGTCAGAATTAACCAAATGAATTTCAATAGAGAAATATGTATACTACTAGATTTTGGTGGGAAAAATCGCGTGCACAAATATAAGAGAGATCAGCAGTTTCAGTTTTGCAGCTTGTAGTAGAGAGATCCAATGGCTTTAACGTTTGGCCATGGTGATTTCTAAAATGTTTTGCTCCTTACTCAGTGCTGATAAATATTTACATAAGTTAGCAGGCATAGTTGTGCTACCTCCTAAGCATACATTAAATACTGCTGGGTACTAGAAGTTCAGTGTTATACACAGTGGAGGAAATTATATTTGTGTAAGCAGGTGGTCATCCCAGTCTGTACAATTTCATAGAAAGATTCTTGTTGAGCATTTTAAAAGAACCTTAACATCATGTTCAGTGTTTAATCAGCTACTTACTTCTATTACTCTGTCTTTTAACTCTTAGAGCCTTTCCACACTATGCCGTTATAGTGCTATTATTCCACTTTCAACAACCTATGGAATCCTGGGATTTGCAGTTTAGGGAGGGGCCTTTAGAATTCTCAGCCAGGGAGTTCTTTGGCCTCAGTAAACTACAAACCCCAGAATTCCAGAGGATGTTGAAAGTGGAATAATAGGACTATAACAATGTAGAGTGGCCCTCAATTTAAGGGTTATTCACGTGAATCCCTTCCCTGTGTCCACTCAGAGCAAGGATGGAGAACCAGACTGGCTACCTTGTCTGAAAAAATGCTTTTCATATATGTATATAAGCTGGCAACTGTGGCTGCACAGTTTATATTAGTACCCAGGTCTGCAGTACGAGATTAAAATCAACCTTGTGGTCCTAAGAGAAGGCTGGGGAAACTGAGACCCTCCAGATGTTCATAAACCATAGAACTGTAGAGTTGGAAAGGCCATTGAGTCCAATCCTCTGCCATGCAACAATACAGATGGCCATCCAACCTCAAAAGAAGGAGCCTCCACCATGCTCCGAGGCAGTGCGTTCCACTGTTGAACTGCTCTTACCATCAGGAAGTTCTTCCTAATGTTCAAATTGAATCTCTTTTCCTGAAGTTTGAAGCTATTGCTCCATGTCTTATTCTCTGAAACAGCAGAAAACAGTTTTGCTCCATCCTCCACATGGCATTCCTTCAAATATTTAAACGTAGGTATCATGTCATTTCTTAACCTTCTCCAGGCTAAACAAGACATGTTGGGGAACTATACTGCCAAGCTTCCCTGACCACTGGGCATGCTAACTGGATCTCACAGGAAATTGGAGTGCAACAGAGTGGAAAATCACAGGTTCTCCACCCTTGTTCAAATATCTTTGGCATTGTTATTGCTTCAAGGGCTTTACAAACACATCAAATACTCACTGTGTACATTACCAGAATGCGTAGAAATAAATGACTTATATCTCAAATGTTTATAAATGTGGAATAGTTACTCAGAGTATGTTGCTGACTACCATCAAGCAGACTTTGTCTTATGATGATCCTACAGATAAGGGAGATCTCCAAGTCATCAATATCTCTGCTCAGGTCTTGCAGACTCAGTCAGGACTTGACTGAATCTTTCCATCTGCAATATAGTCTTCCCCTTTTATATGAATATAGCATATTTATATTAATGTTTATATTTTTATTAATATAGCAACCTAGAAAAATTACACTGTCTTCAGTTGTGCTCCAAAGAAGACACACTTTGTATAATAAAAGTTAATGCAGATTCTCTTCATCACTGAGGATACTCTGTGACTTTTCTGGATGGTGCTAATACATCAGGGCATTAATTTGCAGTTTGGGCCTACCATTAAATTAAAAACAGCCTTGTCAATTCACTCCATGCTTAAAGCATTTTCCAGGCCGAGGTCTGCTGGAGGGGCCCTCCTTTCCGGCCTGCTGGTGGGAGCAATACCTGGTGGGACACCATGGGAAAGTGCCTCCTCTGCAGGGGTGCTCTTGCTGTAAAATGTCTTCCTTTTTGAGGCCTGATAGGTCAGAATAATGCATTCTGATTCCAGGGGAAAACATGGCTTTTTATTAAAATGTTTGGTCCTAATTTCTTTTATTCATATCTATATATATGCACTATTTAAGATCGTTGTAAAAGTGGTTTCTTCTTTAAAAGTCACATTGTTTTAAATTGGTTTTATTGGTTTTGTTGTACACCATCCTGAAATCATTAGTGGAATATAAAACATAGAGTTGGAAGAGACCCCAGGGGCCATCTAGTCCAACCCCCTGCTATGCAGGAACACCCTTCAAAGCATTCCCAACAGATGGCCATCCAGTCTCTGCTTAAAAACCTCCAAAGAAGGAGACTCAACCACACTCCGAGGCAGCATATTCCACTGCCGGACAGTTCTGACCATCCGGAAGTTCTTCCTGAGGTTCAAGTGGAATCTCCTTTCCTGCAGCTTTAATCCATTGCTCCTTAATAAATATTTTCATAAAGAGAATAAACACAGTTCTTGGCAATCTGCTTGCTGACTGCTGTCCTCTACAGGTGATAATATGATAGTGACTTTAGCACTGTACATGTTCTGTGACCTGGGGCGCACATTTGACAAGATTTCTACCTTTTTTCCTTAAGTAGGTAAAAATAACAGAGAACAGTCATCTTGAAGAGACAGAATATGGGTTACTGTTTTATATATATATATACACACATACACATACATACTGTGCCCAACTTAATGGAGAGTTGGTGTGTGTCAGTTTACACTTGGCTTTCAGACATTGCTCTGAATGCAAGGATGGAAGGACAGTGGCAGGAACTGTGTGAATACTGGGGGTGAGATTGGAGAACCTAGGCCTGTTTCTCTCTGTGCATTTGGTCTATATGCAGAGGCACTCATTCAAACAAGTCTTAAACTTACCATCCTGAATTTCTCCCTTTACTGCCACACATGTTTAAGCTGGTTAGCAAAATGGATATCTCTGAAAAATACAAGACTACTTCAGGTAGAAGGAGATGGACTTCCCTTCGGATAGCATGCTTACCTTATCTATGGCCATTTCTGCACTACACTGTTAATTAGTGCTATTATTCCATTTTCAAGATCCTGTGGAATTCTGGGGCTTGTAGTGTACTGAAGTCACAGAGCTCTGGCTAAGAATTCTAAAGGCTCTTCCCTAAACTACAAATCCCAGAATTCCACAGATTCTTGAAAGTGGAATGATAGCACTATAACAGTGTAGTGCAAAAATGGCCTATGATAAGGATAGAATCAATAAAGAGTTTAGTAGTCATTTTCTATGAAAGTCACTATTAAGGGTCTGGAACAAATATAAATTTAAACTCTATCCTAAGATACCTCTATGGGCATCTGTCCACAAAGCTTTTTATAGGAGAGAAATGCCAAGGTTAAATAAATGGGTAACCTATAAAAATTTATTAAATATTGAAGGTGAAGAAACCTACCCAAAAAGAAGAATTAGCAGACTTTGGAATAATTTCACATTGGTTACTTCATAGACAATTAATAAAGAAGTACAAAATTGGTAAAGTATTAAGAGATATAAAAACAAAAGAGAATGAGTTTGACAGAATTTTATTACCTAACACTGATCATCATTTGGGAAAGATATGTAATTTTTTGTTAAAGTTAGATTTGGAGCAAGATGAGATAAAAGAGAATATGGTCAAATGGGCCCAAAATATAGGAACTGAGGTGTACCTCGAAAACTGAGAAAGATCTTGGAACAATACTTTTAAATATGTAAAACCAGCAACTTTAAGAGAGAACTACTATACAGTGTTACCTCTCACCTTCTCAAATCACAAAAATGACAAAAAATAACCAATCTAAATTTTCAAGATGTGATGAAAAAGGATCCCCATGTGGTGAAGATGTAAACATGCAAGAAAATTTTGAAATAATATACATGATTCAGTTACAAAGATACAACAAACCAAATAGCTGATGCAGCCACAATTTTATTTGTTAAATATGATTGATGAGGTTCTATAAATCCAGAGATTAAAAAGTATCAGATTTTTTTTATTTTATTTTTTTTTGTATTTGATAACAGCAGTCCATTTAACAATAGCTCAACACTGGAAATCTGATTAAATGACAAATACTGAGGAATGGCTACTGAAATTATATGATTTTATGACTTACCTGATTTAGAGAAACTTACCATGATGGTGTTGGATAAAAAGGATAAACAATTCTGTGATGCATGGAAGATAGTTCCGCCCCTCCATGGGAGAGGCCCTTTCCACATGGGGGGGCATGAAACGGGGAAACGGGGCGGCGCACGCGGAAACGGAGCTTACCTTTATCCGGGTTGCTCCGTCACCATGGGGAGCAGCGCGCGTTCGCCGCTCTACACGGTGGCCGGTGGCACCCGGTGGCATCCAGCGGCACCCAAAATGGCGGCTGGCGGCTTCCGGCGGCTCTCCGCCAATCGGAGAAGCATGCCAGCCGGAAGCCCGCCCCCGGGCAGCTCTGTAGGGACACGGTTGTGTGCCCCTGCAATTCCCCACGGGGCGCTGCGACAGGCTAGCACACGCGTGTTTCATAAAGACCACATGAAATGTGGTCTTTATAAAACACTCGGTGCCACCCCTGCGGCCGCGCGAGGGCGGTTTGAGGTGGGGAAACTCCACTTTTCTAACCGCCCTAACGCACCCCACAGTGGGGAAGACCTCTGGGTGAGGTTGTCCTACGCTGTGTTACCCCGTGTCCCCCCCCCCCCCGTGTGCAAAGGGCCAGAGAGTGTTAAGATTTTAGGCATATTGGATATGGAGTAAAATTATGATATGCTCTGGTCTCTATGGATTTAAAAATTTTCTGTTTTGAAATTTTGGTCAAGCATATATATGTATTTCCTGTTGAGTTAAAATACTATATTGGGAACTGCAAAGCATATGAAACAGACAGAAATATTTATATTTATAGGTAAAAATTAAGGAGCTACTAGAGGTTTAATGTAGACGTATAAGCTGTATAAGACTAACAATGCACACCGAAGCAAATAAGAGATAAGGAAATACCCAAAACTTTTAGAGAAGGAAGTGGGTAAAGGGTAAAGGATAGAGAGATTGGATTTATATTTTATGTTATCTTAGATGTAATAATTTCAGAACTGTTTGTGATCTTCTAAATGCTTGAGTGTACTATGATCTAATTTAAGGATTTTAAGTTTATGGACTGAATAAAAATATTTATAAAAAAATATGATACTGGATTAAACTCCTGTTGCCTCTAAGTACTTGTCAGTCTGACTGAGGAAAGTGGGAATTACAGTACAATGTCTAGGAACACTAATTTGGGGAAAGACTATTGTATGCCTGCTGTGCCAAATTTGTTGCATAGTAGTAGAAGCACAGCCAAAATAGTCTGGTAAAAGCCACCATGGAAGAAAACTGCTATACTGCATGTGGAAATAAGAACATAGAAAGTTATTTAAACACTTAGAAAGAATAAACTATTCTTATTTTTTTTTTCCTACAGGTGAACCTTGGGGACTGACCCCTAGAAGAGAATATATTTGCAAAACGGGGACTGTCACATCACCATCTGAAGTCTTGTTATTATTTTTATTAGCCTGAAGAGCAAACAAGAAGACCATTTTATACAGGCTTCCAGAGAAAGACAGCCAGGCTGGTTTGGCTAGGCAAAGGCACAGAATAAAATACATGATTAAGAGATACCTGAAACGTATTTTTGCTGCTGATATCACATGACTAAAATCTCCAGGAAGAACCAGCATATTACAGTTTGAGCATCCCTTCTCTGGAAATTCAAAAACCTCCAAAACCCAAAAACATTTTGCCACCAGTTGGCTGCTTCCGTCTTTGAGGTTACAGCTGTGAGACTCCTGATCACATGTTTCTGAGATCCTCAATCTTTCTCCAGCTTCACATCTCATACACAGCAATGTCACAGTGGCCAGCCGGCCGCCGTTTGCCAGGCAATGGAGGAAAGAGCTAGCAGGAGGCTGTTTTGACAGACAGAGATGATTTAACAGTTCAGTGGACCTTCAGGGTTGAATAGAAGCACAGTCAAAAAGTCATTCCAGGAGTTCTACAAGCGAGCAAGGAGCAAGGTCAGACAGTCTGAGGGCGAGAGAATCCAGGCAGGCAGCAAAGTGGAGAATCTATAACAAGCAAAGGCAAGAGCCAGCAACCACACAAGTTGTTTCTGGCATCAAACAACCTCTGCCTTAAAAAGACTGGAGACAGCCCATTCCCAACCCAACCTCTACCCTCATGGCCTGACTAGCTCCCGGTGTGCTTGTGTTTGTGTGTCGTCCTTTGAGGCTGTTCTTCATCTGGGGAAGCTGACTCTAGGTCCATGACAAACACAACATCGGTGAAATGGCATAGTGCTTGGTACGAAGCAGTGGCTGCAGTGCTCCTGCTCCTTTGTTTGCAGGTTCCCTAGAAATCTCCTGTGTTTTAGCTATACGCAAATACAGGTATTCCAAAATCTGAAAAAATCCAAATTACAACACACCTCTGGTCCCAAGCATTTCAGATAAGGCATATGCAATCTGTAGATGCAATTAAGATCTGTATGTCGTCAAGGAATAATGGTTGAAGTTCATATCACAGAAACGGGCAAACAATCTTCTCCTCTGAACTCACATGCAGAAGAGAATGGAGCCACGAAAGGAGCAGTCACAGCACCTTTGAGCAGAAGATCCTCAGAATCTTCCAAAGATGGTGAGTTGTGATAAGACAGACAGTACTTTTATCTCTGGAAAAGCTGTGACTTCACTGCTAACCTAAATTGGAAGTACAAGCCTGTTAATCTACATCTTTAAAAGGAAGCTCCCTGCCCTTTCTGAGCAGAAGGCAATTTCTTTGCTCACTTATATGTATGCTTGTTCCATTTTCATCCCTGGTAATCAGATTGGCAGGGTATTTATTCCTCCTCAAACCTGTATGAGCACAGATGACAGCAAAACAAAAGGAATGTGTAAATTTAGCTCTCTTAAAATGGTGAAGAAAACATCCACAGCTTCTCAAGCAACCTTTCAACATTTAGCAAGTACAGTTCAGCCATTGGGAAAGAATGCATAAGTTCTTTACCCCAAAGACTTCCGGCTCCTCTCTCTTTTAAGAATGTGATAGAAGTGAACAGGAAACTCTGTGATCTTTTAAACTAGGCAATTGTTTTGTAAAATTTTATCTGTTAAAGGAGAATCATGGCTTTAAGCTAGAGCTAGTGGCCTTGATTGAGGGAGAAAGTGAGATGGTCAGTTGGGTGGTGTTCGTGATGCAGAGTTGCATCTGCTACTCCTGACATGCCTGCAGATGTGGCAACATGTTGAAAGTCACAATTCCTAAAAGCTCTGGATGGTCACACAAACAATATAGATGTACTAGGAGCAGAGAATGAGTGAAGGAAATTGTGGTCTTTGCACTTTGCTTGTTTGCTTTATAGAAGCTCCTGGGTGGGCATTGTTGGAAAGGGAAGGTTGATGGAGCGTTAAAGAGAGAGGAGCAAGGCCAGGGGAAGTCAAAATGCTGAGAGTGCTACAATTTCTCTTCCTTAAGCTCTTCTTGTTCACCGATGTTTTATCTTGAGCTCTTATACAAGAGTGATAGATTCATCTTGGGTACAACTTCACCTTTTCTTTTAATTACTTTTAAGGATCTGCCTGGAACAACATTTGGGGCTATAAGCATAAAAGAGGAAAGAGTGTCAGACCTGAAAGTTGTTTTTATTTTGGGATTATGAGCATGATGTTTAATCTTCTTCTTATGATCATTATCATTTCATTAACAGGTGAGTGAAGAGCTGTATTGTTCCAATTATGCTGTACAGTCTGTCAAATTATTTTAAAATTTTATAGATTCTTAACATATTTCTGAATGAACTAGAATATTTCTCATTAGATTCCTTACATCTGTGTTCTGCTTAATCTTATTGCTATTGAAGTCCTAATAGCTGCAGTTTGGTCGATACTGTTAACACCCTCATTTTTGAAATCCTTCTTATCAGCAGTGAGAACAAACAGCAGATGTCCAGTTCCTCTCACTCCTGACCTTGCTGATCCCTGTCCAAATGGCTGGATTGGGTATCAAGGGAAATGCTACTACTTTGCAATGACTGAAAGGAACTGGACCTCCAGCAGCATCCATTGTTCTTCTCACAATGCCTCCTTGGCCGTGGTTGATTCCCGAGAAGAGATGGTAAGTAGAAAAAACTGAAGGCATGTAGTTAATCCCAGAGGTCTCTCATAGATTTGTACTTGGACTATTACTATATATTTTTTAAAAAAATTATTGTATCAATATTTTTTGTGTTAGCTTGGTTTTATACTTTTGTAATCTGCTTTCGTGTCCAGGCCTACCCAGTCTATTTTAATTATGATGTATTTTGAATTATGATTTTAATTATGATATATTTGAATGATTTTACATTTTAATATATTTTAATCATAATGTGTTTTAATTGATATTCTGGTTTTAATTGTATTTAATTGTATTTTAACATTTGTTGTACCCTGCCTTAAGCTTTGAGGAAAGGTGGGTAACAAATTATTTTTGTTGTTGTTGTTGTTGTTATATTTTCCAGGAATGAAAATCAGTATAAAAATAGTGTGACATTAGATAGAATGAATAAATAAATAAATAAATAAATTAGAAGCAGCAAACTCTGAGATGCAGTGAATTTCCCAGCTTTATTTCCAAGGGCTAAATTAAGATTGGAATACATTTTCATTTTCTCAGCTTAAAATATGTGTAGAAGATTATGAGAGGGTGGGAGCAAACTAGGCTGCCACTAACTTCACACTTATATGTATAAATAGAGCTCTGGTTCTTTCAGTGTCTCATTGTGCCGATGTATTTTTGCTTTGTCTAATTCTCATAGGAGAGGTCAATCAAACTGGTAATCTCTCTTTTCTTCCTTCCTTTACTAAGCATTTCCTTTTACGTTACAAAAGCCCTTTTGATCACTGGATTGGTCTCCGGAAGGATTCAGGCCAGTCCTGGAGGTGGGCCAACGGTAGCATTTTCAGAGGATGGTGAGTTGCTTTTCTATTCTGTTAGAAGCAACAAATGTCCAGATTAGGATAGACAGGTTGAAACTGGAGAGCCTTCTGGACCTTCAATAACTGTGTAAAAGAACAGATTGCTCTCCTGTAACTGTGGTTCTTTGAGTGATCATCTGTGAACTCACACTGATGGGTTAACTGCACTTGTACAGTGCATCGTTCAGAAACTTCTAGAGCTGATATGCAAGTGTTTTGGCAGTAACCTCTGCTCCATTCCTACATATGACCAGTGATATTCCCATTCAAACCCACAGTTCAACGGCTACCAAAGCAGCAGCCCAGGAGCTAGGCATATTGAACATGACAGAAGTGGGGAAGAAGGATAGGTGTTGTGGGAATTCATAAATGACCACTTAACGAGCCAGAGTTACAGATGAGCAATATGTTCTTCTTCTCTGTGGTCTCTGTGACTCACACAATGGGAGACTAGCATGCTACTAACCCAGATAGTGGGTGAGTCATGTACGCAGGAGTGCAACACTGCTCTCAAAGGTAGCATCAGCCCTTGACCTCAAGTCTAGTCCATAGAGTGTAATAGAGGACAAAGGCTGAGACTAGGTAGCTGCCCTACAAATATCCTCCAAAGGGAACCCCCTTTAGACAGGCTGAAGAGAAAGCCACAGATCTTGTGGAATGGCTGTGCAGGATGACAGAAGGGTCTTTCTTGGCTAGTTCATCGGCCAGGTGGATCATAGAGGAGACACATTTTGAGAGACACTGGGCATAAATTGATAGTCCTTTCTTTTGTCTAGAGTAATAAATAGTCTTTGATATTGTCAAACGTCAGCATCCTGCTAATGTAGAAGAGCAGTGCTCTCCTAATATCGAAGCAATGAAGCATCTGTTTGAATTCAGAGAATGAGTTCAGCAGGAATGCAGATAGTATAATACCCTGATCAGATGGAGAGCAGAAACCACCTTGGGAAGAAGGGAGATGTCCAGCCTAAGGATGACTTTGCCCTTTTGGAAACGTGGGCAGGCCACATTGATACTGAGAGCACAAAGCTCTACAGCTCACCTGGCTGATGTTACTGCAACCAGGAAGGCTGTCTTCCATGTCAGGAGGTCGGTGTCACAAGTTGCCATCAGTTTGAACAGTTTCCGGAAGAGCTGTGAGAGGACAAATTCCAGGCTCCATTGGGATGTGGTTGACTGAACTGGAGGGTGCAGATTCTTTAAGAAACATTTAACTAGAGGGCACTGGAAACAAGAAGGCTTGCCTGTCAAGTGGAACTGATGGGATATAATATCCAGGTAGCATTTATTAAATAAAAAGGAGACATCCTTCTCAGACAAAGAAAGCAGGAAGTCCAAAACATACTGAATCTGGGCTACATCCAGAGGTATGTGTTGGGTGGCCAAGAATAGGAGAAATTTTCCCCATTTGTAGGTGTAGGATCTTCGAGTAGAAGGTTTTAGAGCAGCCGCTGGGATTTGACAAAGTGGTAGAGAGAGGGAATCTAAGGATGGATCTTCCAGGCTATTGGCTTGAGAGTGTCCATGTCGGGATACTAAATCTATCTGTCAGGTAGAGTCGGGAGATCCATTCTTGATGGAAACCTGAGGTAAACTTGCTGGGAGTTAATTTCGTAGGGTATTAGCCTTTTGGGAAGTTCTATGAAAGCTAAAACTGTTAGGAGTTAGCCTTCCTTTAGCAAGCTGCAGGAAAAAGCAGGTCTCAATCTCTGTGTGGTTTCCCTGAACTGGGGGCTGACTTGAAAGTGAAACAAGGCAGGCAGTTTCAGGTTCCAAACGTAAAAGATTTACTAATAAACTTTACAATTAAATATGCATTGGAGAAACTATATACTAACTAAATAACAAAAGAATTAGGGAAGATAATATCTTCATTCTAAACTCACCAATTTCTTGGTGGAGAGGCTAGCATAGCAGAGAGAAGGTGTCCGAACTAAAATTGCAAAGAAAGAGATAAAAGGTGTGGTCTTCTATGTATGGTCAGTTGCTGACTCCAGAGTGTATCCTGGGTCCCATGGTCTGGATACCATAGCCAGTCATTTTAAATAACACAGAGCAACAGTTGAGACTTTACGTAAGAGACCAGACAAACGGTGGCATTGGACTTCCACCAGCTGACTTTAGGCTAGCTACAAATAGGTTGCTTAACCAAGTTTTGTTGCTCTTCAGGCTTCCCACTGAAGCAGGAAGAAGATGTGCATATTTGTACGATGCAGATATTGCCAGCTCCAGCTGCACAAGAGAAGAACGATGGATCTGTAGCAGACCAGCCACCAGAGGCATGGCACACATTGCAGAAGCTGAGTCCCCAATTCATGCTCAGCATGTTAACTGAGGTACTCAAAAATGCACTAGACTTCTGCTTTTTTTTTCAGCATCATGCCCCAAGCTGTAGAAAGTCCAGGCAATTCTTGCAGAACTTCCTTCTAAGCGGAGGCCACTTGAGATTTCCAGTAATGATCAGTTTTCAGATATTGGCCAAACTGAGGCAGAAAAGCAAGGATACAGGCAGTACCAGATTCATATCAAAATATGTTTGATCTCCAAAATCCTAAACTAAGAGGGAAAAATGAAATTACTGCTTTGCATCTCTTCTTGCATATACTCTAGAGTTGCAGAATCTACTGGTGTATCCCCTTCCCCATACCCCACCCCCAGGACAGTCTGGATTTCACTTATTGGCCTAAATTCTCTTTTGTTGTTGTTGTTGTGTGCCTTCAAGTCGTTTCCAACTTAGGGCAACTGTAAGACAAAACTATCATGGGGTTTTCTGGGGCTGAGAGTATGTGATGTGCCCCAGGTCACGAAGTGGGTTTCAAGGGCCAAGTGGAGAACTGAATGCTGGTTACCAGGGTTGTAATCCAATGGTCAAACCACTACACCACACTGGCTAAAGT
The DNA here is from genome assembly GCA_948472985.1 of Iguana delicatissima. NCBI lineage: Eukaryota > Metazoa > Chordata > Lepidosauria > Squamata > Iguanidae > Iguana > Iguana delicatissima. Next base: position 59,320 of record CAOKZL010002480.1, on the reverse strand, counting down.
AGACCCATTGAATCAATTGGAATCACCACTGAATGTGTCTACTCTTTTTGGACCTAACCGATAGGATGCCAGCCATAGTATTAATGATATCCTGCTTTTCCCTAATCCTGCAAATTAAGGCATCTTATTTGAAAATAGTCACTTCCCATTTCATTCAATGGACAACACCGAAACTCAAAGGAAGACCCACTTTGTGGAACCAACTGATGTGAGTATTATTAAAATGCTAGTGCTAAACCGAAGAGTATGGGAAGAGTATGACTGGTTTTTAGGGTTGTCCTGCCATGGGTTGCAAGGTTTTCTGGGCAGGTGTCCTAGGAGGAAGCTGCTTGTTCTAGAATTTTAAAAGTAACCTACTATTGTCATGATTCATCACAGTGCTTGGAAGGTAATTCATTTCCTTACTTCTTGTGCTGTTCCTTGAATTTTGGTTGCTTTCTGTTCCTTTAAAAACATATATTAAGACCAATAATAAATTACATAACTTGAAAACTTCCTGCAATACCTTAAAAAATTCCTTAACGAGCCCTCAAAGTAATTTTCAAAAGTAATAGTGGAAAAACCTGTTAAACCTGAAAAGTAAATTTGTTCTTGCTTATTGCATCATCTCCAAAGCGTTCCTTCATTACACTCATGTTTCCTCACCAGAAAGTGAGTTGTTGCAGATTACTTTACTTGTAACTTGTAAAAGAACAAACTCCTTTTAAAAAGTAATTTTTGAAGCTCTGCTAATTCTTCGGAAAGCTAGATCAGACAGCTGTAGCCCAGAACCCATAGACATGATGTTCATGTAAGGAACATGAATCCAGCCAGCCTTTCTCTTGACTGTCATGCAGGATGGTCCCATTCTAGGCATCTGAACTTGCATGCATATTTCTTTCTTCTTTTTTCTTCTGCCTAGGTGTGATGGGCCTTTTCCAGATCCTTCTGGAGATGTACAAAGGAAGGCAAGTGATCCATAATGCTAGGCTTGCTGTCATCCCACCACTGCTTCTGAGTATGATTGCGGTCTTCTCTTCAGGAGACAGAAGAAGGCAAGGAAGTCACCAAATGTTTCCTGCATTAATGCTTTGCAATGTAATACTTTAGAACTTGTAATAGGTATAAAAATTACAGTAAATTACAGCAAAATAAAATTATGTAATTAAAATAAAATTGAAAATATACTCCCACACAACTTACAATACACCTTCTTTCCCCCCTCAAGTTAAAAAGGAGCACATTTAATTTCAAGTGACTGAGACTAAAAATGCATTAAATCTGACAGATAAAAAAGACTGCAGCACCAAGACAAATAAACTTCTCTGAGGTTGGGAATTCCATTATGAGAATGCCACAAAGAAACAAAAGCCTTCTGTTAACACACATATATGTAAACCCTACTTAGAACTGGAGTGTCTGTCTTGAACCATTATCAGGAAGCAGTGGTCAAAGGAACGAGGCAGAGAGACAAGTTGGAGAAGTTGCTGCTGAATAACCCATTGCCTATCCAGAGAGACTGACATTCCTGAAATGTAGTTGATCAGAACAATGCTCCTAAAATTTTGGAGCAATTCTCAGAAGCCCCAACCAGCTTGGCTAATAGTCAAGGATTCTGGGAGTTAAAGTCCACAATTATTGGATTACCAAATTTGAGAACTTTAATATATTTCTGGTCCTCAGCTTGCTTCATTCAAGTCACCACTTGTTTTGCATAGGCTCTGTTTCCTGTTTGACCAGACCCATCTTGTTGCCACCACCAAGCTGGTCTTCCATAGTATCTCAGAGGGTTTTCCACCAACTAAATGGATTGTAAGTCATTATTATTAAGAGGAGCACTGCTTACTGTCCATACCTGGCTTTATCCACTCTCCTGTGCTGAGACACCCCGCTACAAGGTCAGCTTCTTTGTACTACAGTTCAGTTTCTTCAGCTCAAATAAATATTTACTCTCTACCAATTCTAAATTCCACAGTTTCTTTAAGAAATCAGGAACAAATCTGGAGGTTTTTAAGCAGAGGCTGGATGGCCATCTGTTAGGAGTGCTTTGATGTGTGTTCCTGCATAGCAGGGGGTTAGACTAGATGGCCGCTGTGGTCTCTTCCAATTCTATGATTCTGTGATTGCATTCAGGGTTCAATTTTAATGTCAAAAGAATTCTCCAGCACTTCTAAATCTCTGCATTTTTCCATCAACAAAGAAGTGAGATCTGTAGGCAGAAATCTGGTCAGGAGTTGAGTCACTCTTGACTGCAGAGCCAAAACACATCTTCCGGCGCTGGTGAGTTCACATAGTTGTCCACCTCCAGTAGCCTCTTTCAGGGTAGTAGCTTGGCCAAACAGCTCTTAGTTTTCAGTGGAATCCATGATGGTGACTTCAAGGCCTTGAACTGAAAGACTGGCTGTATTTATATAGCCCAAATTACCCACCAAGTAAGCCAAACCATGAATGATCTCTGCTAGGAGGCCATATTGAAAAGGTAAACGGAAGGTTTGTACTAAGAGACACCATTTCCATCCATTTAGCCCATTGCTTTCATCGGGAAGATATTCTGAGCATCTGCTATTGCTGCCTTAGCCACTCTCTAGAATCCAGGCAGCTGAGTACATGCCCCTTAAAAGAACTTCAGCCAGCCACCCATTTTTACTTGTAATCAGCTATAAGTCACTACTTTGTAGCAGCCTAATTTTATTACAATACTCAACTTCATCCTCTTCCTCCTCCTCCAGCCTTTTCCCCCAAAATTGGGATTCAAATCAGCTTACAATTTTTAATAAAAACAATACAGCTAAAAACATACAAACTGAACATTAAAATGGAATTAAACTATTTGAACATTAAAATGAATTAAAACTATAATTAAAAAGACAGAATTAAAAATAAAACAGTACAGCACCCTCAGTGCATTCTTGAAGAACTTTCCTTTTATGTATGTATGTATGTATATATATATATATATTCTCTGCTCTCAACCTTTACAATGCAAAGATTGTATCTAAATTGTTATTTGCTATTGTCACTGGGCTCAAAAGGTTAATTCTGAGACTGACAATTTCCAGGCCAAATTTTTAAGAGCTTTACTTCAAACTCCTAAATATGTTTCTAACCCAGTGTTAATGCTTGAAAACGGGAAATGTCCCATTTCAGTCAGGACATGGGTGGTAGCTATGAAATTCTGGCTCAGCTTATTGTTTTCAGTCTTGCTAAAGGCTTGCTTAATTACCTTGTGCCAATGAAAACATTAGTTTCTGGTTGAAGTATATAACCCATAAAGCAGCCACAGTTGGTTTCCAATCTTCCTTTCTTCTTAACCTGCGCTATGATACAGTGTTAAAATCACTTACACACAGACTTTGGGATATAGCCTTTTCCAATCTTTGGACTCGCTCCCTCTCATCATGCTCACCAAATGCACTGAATATTCATTATATGGGATCTATCTTTCTGGCTAATTATGTAAAGATCTCGACTGCCCCAAATTGCCATATATTTTTTACTAAGGCCAATGTAATGCTTTCCCTTCAGAACTGTTTTATGGCAGGTATGCTGGGTTGCCCTTCCCTTCCAAGTTTTGTCCATGTGATTCGCAGGAGGTTTTGTCCATGTAACTCGCATGTGTTTCTTGTGTTTTTTATGATCAGCAACACCAACAGTTGATTCATCCATTACTGAGCAACTGACCAGGTTGATCAGATAAATTTTATGTTAAAGTTCTATTAAAGGATAGATATAAAAATAGATCAAACAAGAAAGGAGGAGGAGTAGCCTTGTATGTCAAGGATGTTTTCACCTGTGAAGAGATCTGTGACTTAAACCCAGAAAGCCAGGTCGAGAGCATTTGGGTAAGAATTAAGGCAGCGAGAAACAATAGGGACATTCTGATGTGAGTTTACTACAGACCTCCAACACAGGCTGAGGACTTTGATGCTGCCTTCCTCAACCAAATGACTGCACATTTAAGGAGGAGAGATACAATAATAATAGGAGATTTTAATTACCTGGATATATGCTGGCAGTCAAACTCTGCCAAGACAACAAGGTCCAGCAAGTTTCTTGCTTGTCTTGCAGACAACTTCATGATCCAGAAGGTGGAAGAGGCGTCAAGGGGATCAAATATTCTAGATCTGATCCTGACCAACAGGGATGACCTTGTTAATGAGGTAGAAGTGGTTGGATCTTTAGGGGGGAGTGACCATGCCCTATTGGAATTTGGCATTCAGTGGGAAAGAGAAGATAAGTGTAGCCAGACACTCATCTTAGATTTTAAAAAAGCGGACTTCTGTAAGCTGCTGGCTGGAATTCCTTGGTCAAGAATAGTGAAAGGGAAAGGAGCTCAGGAGGCATGGGAGTTCCTTAAAAAGGAGATACTGAAAGCACAGCCTAAAACTTTGCCAATAAGGAGGAAAAATGGAAGACCTCTGAAGAAACCAGAATGGTTGACTAAAGAACTCTCAGCTGAGCTAAGCGTTAAGAGAAACATGTACAGGAAATGGAAGAAGGGGGAAACCACCAAAGAAGAATTTAAGCAAGTAGCCCAGAGATGTAGGGAGGAGGTCAGAAAGGCTAAAGCACAGAACGAACTTAGGCTGGCCAGAGACATTAAAAACAATAAAAAGGGCTTTTTAAAATACATCCGCAGCAAAAGGAAAAAGAAGAAGACGATAGGGTCACTGCTCAGAGAAGATGGTGAATTACTCACAGCGAGAAGAGAAAAGGCAGAACTACTTAACACCTTCTTTGTCTCAGTTTTTCCCAGAAGGATACAAGCACTCAACCTGGCAGTTGGGGAGCAGGTGAAGAAGCAGTGGAAATGAGGCACATAATAGGTAGAGAGGTGGGACAGGAATACCTGGCCACACTGGATGAATTAAAGTCCCTAGGGTCAGATGAATTGCTTCCTAGAATATTAAAAGAGCTGGCAAAGGTCATTTCGGAACCGCTTGCTATAATCTTTGAGAAATCTTGGAGGACAGGAGAAGTTCCAGCAGACTGGAAGAGAGCAAATGTTGTCCCCATCTTCAAGAAGGGAAAAAAAGTCAAGGCTAACAAAATGAAATTCAACATAGATAAGTGTAAGGTCCTACACTTAGGTAGAAAAAATGGAATACAGAAATATAGGATGGGGGACATGTGGCTAGATAGCAGTACGCGTGAAAGGGATTTAGGAGTCTTCATAGACCACAAGCTGAACATGAGTTGGCAGTGTGATGCGGCAGCCAAGAAAGCCAATACAATTCTCGGCTGCATCAATAAGAGTATGGTGTCTAGATCGAGGGAGATACTGGTACCACTCTACTCTGCTTTGGTTAGACCTCATCTTGAATCCTGTGTCCAGTTCTGGGCACCCCAATTCAAGAAGGACATGCTCAAGCTGGAGGAAGTCCAGAGGAGGGTGACCAAAATGGTGAGGGGCCTGAAAGCCATGCCGTATGAGGATAGACTTAGAGAGCTGGGTATGTTTAGTCTGCAGAAGAGAAGGTTAAGAGGGGACATGATAGCCATGTTTAAATATTTGAAGGGATGCCATGTAGAGGAAGGAGAGGGCTTGTTTTCTGCTGCTCCAGAGACCAGGACAAGGAGCAATGGATTGAAGCTGCAGGAAAGGAGATTCCACCTGAACCTCAGGAAGAACTTCCTAATAGTCAGGGCTGTCCGGCGGTGGAATATGCTGCCTCAGACTGTAGTGGAGTCTCCTTCCTTGGAGGTTTTTAAGCAGTGGCTAGATGGTCATCTATCGGGAGTGCTATGAGGGTGTTCCTGCGTGGCAGGGGGTTGGACTGGATGGCCCGTGTGGTCTCTTCCAATTCTACATTTCTATGATTCTATGATTCTAATATAACCTTGCTGATTGCCAAATTTCTGTCAATGCTAATTAAGCGAAGAGAGAAGGCAACTCCTTCATATAGGCAAGACTATTTAGAATGTCAACAATTAATTTAACTATTTTTTGGGATTGTGCTATGCTAAATTTCTTGCTGTTTTGATTAAATACTGTAAAATTTCAGTTCTGATTGTACTGATTGCTCTATGGATTGCAATAAATTAAACTAAGTAACTTCGTTTTACAAAAGCATGCTGGAATAAAAATGTCTTTGCCTGCCAACAGAAGGACAAGAAGGAGGAGACGATTTCATTCTCCTTGGGAAGGGAGTTTGAAAGTCCAGGGCAGCCACCAAGAAGGCCCTCTTTTGCATCCCCACCAACCATGTTTGTGATGGTGGTCGGACTGATGGAAGGGTCTCCCCTGATGATCTCCCAGGCTAATACTGTCAGTGGAGCAAGGAATCTCCTCCTAACCTTGCATCTGAATTTTACAGGTGCTACCCAAGGTGCTGAACATTGACTCCAAAAAAGCTTCAGCACCCTAGACAGCTCACTTAAAATGGGCAGAGTGATGTTTACTAATTCAGCATGACACTGTATGCATCTGATGTAGACAACAGACCATAACAGCTTGCACGGGCATACCTCAGTCAACAAAGCCTCTGACAAAGAAGATCCTTTTTACAGGAGCCCTGGTGGTGCAGTGGTTAAATGCCGGTACTGCAGCCACAAGGTTGTGAGTTCAATCCTGCCGGGCTCCAGGCTGACTCAGCCTTCCATCCTTCCTCAGGTCGGTAAAATGAGTACCCAACTGTTTGGGGGCAATTAGCTAACACATTTTAAATCGCTTAGAGAGCACTTAGCTGATAAGCAGTATGGAAATACACATGCTATTGCTATTGCTATTGCTATTGCTATTGCTACAAAGTTTTTTAATGTCCATCTTGCCCTCTTTTCCTCTTGTCCTCTGTCCAGCTGTATTTCTTTTTTACCAGTATTAGCATTGGGAGAATGATAGAGGAAGGTTGGAGAAACATAGACTTTCAGTGCTGTGTTGCAGTAACATGTCTGCAGTAAACAGTGCAGTACAGCTTGAGCTGGGAAAGAATGGGATTCTGCTCTAACCAATCAGTTAGTGACAATGTGCAGGTTTCCCTGGAGCACAACCCAGCCAAAAGTTACACACCAGCGAGAGAGTCAAAACATTTTTTATTCAACCCAGGCTGAAACCAAGAAATGTCCAGGGGAATCCCAAATCAGACATGCAGAACAAAGAATGACATACACATTTATACTCCCCAGAAGAAATGAAATTAGCATACTAAATTACATCACCTCTATGTAAGGCTTGGTGGCCTTCAGACGTCAGAGCCTGCACCTTGGCCCTGTCATATAGTGCCCGCCATATATCAGCCACTTAGCACCTACCCGTTGTTTATTCAAAGTGAGGCCTGCTTTTAAGGGTGGGGAGGAGGATGGCACTATTAGCTCCCTTGTTATCAGTCCTATGCATTCCATTCCCAATGTCCATATATTTTCCACGTGAGGCTGGCCCTTCCTAGGCACCAGCCTTCACTATTTGTCAATAACCAAACAGGTTAGTAACTCAATCATCAGAGAAGGGTCTGTAGACGCCTATAGAGGCCCAGTTAACTGATTTCTGTACTATTCTGTGCTATTCTAAATCCCATCATTCCCAAGTTTTGAGGCTCCTCTAGCAAATCTTTCTGCGATTGTGTGTGCCTGCCTACAACGATGAGGTAAACAGCAGCTGCCTCCAGAATCCCTTACTGAGCATGTGTGAACAGTCAAACAGAAAAAGGGAAAGCAGATTAACCAGCCTCACCAGCTGTTCCTAAATTTTCTGTTAAAAAGTAAAGACTAGGAACACCTCTACTTTGCTAATTGAAGCACCCTGATAAATTTGCCAGTATTGAAAAGGTCACAGTATTCTTTATTATTGTTTTTTTCTGCAAACAGACTGACACAGCTACTTGTCTCAAAATGTCTACAGCTTTTGCTATTTGAATGGCAGTGCTTTTCCTTCTCCTCAATAGTTCTGCTCAGAGGAAGAGGCAGCGTGATGTAGTGGTTTGAGCATTAGGATTATCACCCTAGAGACCAGGGTTCGATTCCCCACTCAGCCATGGAAACCCACTGGTGACCTTGGGTGTATCACACACTTAGTCCTGGAAAACCTCATCATAGGTTTGCCTTAGGATTCCCATAAATCGGAAATGACTTGAAGGCACACAGCAACAACAACAACAGCAAGATCCTGAACTGCACCAAAAATTGGTGTCAATATTCAAAGGTCTTGAAGTTCAGCACAGCACATGGGTCATTGCTTTCGAATCAAAAGGAGCTGGGAATAAATAGCAGCAGATGGGCGCTAGGTTTTTCCTCTCCATCTTATCCTGATGTCATCTTTCCACACAAACAAAAAATCAGAGAAACCATTCCGTGCATATTTTAAATTTCTCCTTTGAATTAAAACTTTTTTTTAATACATTTTTTAAGCATTATAGTGTGAAAATGCAATAGTGTACTGGTGTGCTGTGCCATTACAATGTTGCTGCACTAGTACAGCTTCCAAACAAAACCAAAAAAGACCAATCAGGGGTGGTGGGGAGGGGTGAAAGCAAGGAAAGGGGGCGGCCAAGGATGCTATAGTGTGGAGGGAACACCAGTGGCAATACTGCTCCTCATCTGCTTAAGGCAGAAGGGTGCAGAAGAGAGTGTTTCTAACCTGCTACCATAATGCGGAAGGAAATGCTGGGACTGTGATGGAAGAATGTGCTAATGAGGTAATGGCCAGAAAGGGCCACAGCTCTCTTCAGTTGTTGCCCCATAGGAAAAGTCTTAAAAGTCATTATTCTTACAGACACAAAAAATCCATTACCGCCTTCCTCTTCCACTTCTATCATGCTATGATTTCCTGTGCAAAAGTTCAATTGTGCTGTTATGTCCATTTTGGGTGGTTGGAGGTAGTCAGTGGTCATTTGTTTTGGTGGGAGAAAACACCCTTTAACCAGGAAAAGAGAAAGCAAATGACTTTCAAGATGTCATTTTTCAACAGAGAATTTCAGAGCTCAATATAAGTATTTTGCCTCCAACTTCCTTTAAACATTATTTCCTGGCTTCACACTCATTTGATTTGTAAATGTCAAATGTGAACTACATTTTTTTTTCCTTCAGCAGGTCTGCAAAAGGTGGAGAGGAAGAGGGGAGGTCAGGGAGAGTCCTCCCGGGAGGACTTTTGATTGGCAGAAGGCCACTCACTTGTGCTTTCCCCTCCCTTCCTCTGTCCCCCAAAAAAGGGACTGGGATATGTTGGAAGAGCTAACTGGGTGGGCAGTCTGTGTGCAGTGAGGCAAATAGGCACTGCAGTTGCAGCATGGTTGTGAAGGCATGCAAGGAAAGCCAGCTATGACTACTGCATAATATTTTTACAAATAATGCAATTGTAGCAAGAAAGGAGCCTCGTGTGACAAGTCTCTTGGTTTGTGATTGAGTTAAGCAGCATGGAAGCAAAATAACTGGCCAAGGCTGGTTCTACCGTGAACCCAAGACATGTGGTCACTTCAAGCAATAAGGCAACAGGGACAGCAAATGTGCCCTGTCCCTGCCTTGCTCTGGCAGGTTCCTGGCTTATTTCACCCCAGATGGCCAACAGTACCTTCTCAAGCCTCCAAGGTGCCACTGATCATTTTCCTGCATTTGCAGCCTCTGTCCCCTTCTCAAGGGCTCTTATGGCCCTCTCTCTGAGGGAGAGAGGTATTGAAACAGGCTGTATGTGGCAGTCCATGCGCTAAAATGTTCCCCAATGTGCGTAAATGGTGAATGGCACCCCCTAGATGCTTTGGGGATACTGTTAGCCATTTGGGACAGTGAAATAATTCCCCCCCCCCAGCATTTTGGTGGTTGGAGCATGCACAGGAGACAAGTGCGGCCCTCCTAACCCATCCTGCCCTTGCAGCTGCACATCCCATTTCTTCACCATGGCAAAAGGCTTTTCAGCCATCTTTCAGTCTGGCTCCACAGAAAAATATGTGATGAGGAGGCAGAACTGTAGGATGCGATCACCTGCTTCTTCACAGGATCTGCCTGGCTTGCTGTGTGCCTAGTCTCTGCTCTAGGTTACAGTCAAAACATTAACATTTTGGGTCAAATTAAGATTCAGCATGCTGGATAGCACCTTTAAAGTACAGGGGAAAACCTGGAGTGGAATCACCACCCTACTGACATGGAAGCCATCAATAGAGACAATAGCAATGAGACCAAATGCATCTATATCCTCCTTTCTTTCTGTTGGGGAAAATGAGACTGAACCTGTCAGGATCCAATCTTCATTTAGCAAAGTCACACAGAGAAGCGGTAGAAGTTTTATCTAATGACTTGTGGCTTCAGACTGGTACTTGGAATAAACACAGACGCAGGTAGCTTTGAATAAAAGACTAAATACTTTACTAATGACTCTTCATTTACATCTGTATTGAGAGAGCCTGCTACCTGTCTAATCTAGTGAATAGGAGATTCTTCAGTTTAACTCACCATCCTCCTTGATGGGACTCAAACTCGGAGCATGCGAAGAGTTCAGGGAAAGCAGCCATTGAGAACAAAGAGAGAGAGAGATCTTTTCAGAGAGAGGGAGGTCTTAACTTTTATAAGACCGATGACCCAAGCAACTGTCCTGGGTCACATGATCTGAGCACCAAAGGTATTTATGATCATGCAATAAAAGACAGAGAAAGGCAAATGGAGAAGATCTGGCATGCAACAGAAAGGGAGGCCCTATCTTGCTATTGCCCATCTCTTCTAATAACAAGATAGAGGGGGGAGAGAGAATGCTGGTAATTTTTCCAACAGTCCCCTTCTCATTCTCTTGGACCAACATCGAGGATCTTCATGCCTTCTCGTAGTCTCTGGAAGTGGTCTCTTGGTAGAGGTTTGGTAAGAATATCAGCAAGCATCATTTCTGTATTGCAGTATTCTAGCTGAACAATTCCATTGCGACACATCTCTTGCACCTTATGGAAAGCAATGTCAATGTTCTTCTTGAGTGGCTTCTCACTTTCAGAAAGTTTGATGCAGCTTTGGTTATCTTGCATCAAAATGGTTGGCTTGGGCTCTGTTATGCCTAAGTCCAGAAGTAAGTTATGCAGCCACTTTATTTCATCACATGCTGCTTTTGCAGAAACACACTCAGCACCTGTGGAAGAATCTGCAATTGTAGATTGTTTCTTACTTGACCAGCTTATAGCTCCTCCACCATAGAAGATCAGGTTTCCGCTGGTTATTTTCTCTCTGCTAGGTCTGCAGCCCAGTCAGCATCCGCATAGGCAATAGTCGTGGTTGATCACAGGCTGGCAACATCAGCTTGTAATCTGCAGTTCCTTTCAAATATCTGGAATCTTTTCACTGCAATGAGATCTTTTTCAGAGGAGAGTTAACCATTCTGCATAAGATACCAACAGCATTTGCAATATCAGGTCTGGTGAAATTAGCAATGTATAGGAGCTTTCCAACTGCAGTCCTATATTTGTCTCCATTTTTCAAGGGTTCACATTTCTTAGTGTCCTTTAAGAAACCCACTTCCATTGGGGTTGCCACAATATTGGCATCCTTTAGTCCAAGGCAGTCCAGAAGATCTATTATCTTCTGTTTCTGGTTAAGATAGAAGCTTCCATCACTGCTTCTTTCTATTTGTACTCCAAGATAGTGTGAGATGTCTCCCAAATTCTTGATGTCTATCTCTTTCTTGAGATTGTTGACTATCTCCTCACTATCTGCTTTATCTTGACTGCACAGGATCAAATCATCAACATAACATGTAATATAAGTCCATTTATTGTTTCTGAATCTTTTGTAAACACACTTGTCAACAGTGCCTGGAGTGAAGCCTTGTTTGATAAGAAGTTGGCTTAGCTTCTCACTCCATGCTCTGGCAGCCTGTTTCAAGCCATAAATGCTCTTGTTCAATTTGCATACAAGATGCTCTTTCCCAGGAACTTGAAATCCTGGAGGCTGTTCCATGTACAGTTCCTCATCCAATTGTCCATAAAGAAAAGCTGTTTTAACATCAAGATGTTGGACATGCATTTTCTTAGATGCTGCAACAGCTAGGAGAGTTCTCACAGTTGTGTGTGTGGCAACAGGGGCAAAAATTTCATTGTAATCTTCACCAAATTGTTGTGTGAATCCCTTTGCCACTAACCTGGCTTTATATCTCTGAATTTCCCCTTCTGCATCTTGCTTTGTGGTAAAGACCCATCTACAGCCAATTGCCCTTTTTCCTTTTGGCAATTCTGACAAAGTCCATGTTTTATTTTTATAAAAAGATTGCATCTCTTCAACAACAGCTTCCACCCACTTTTGAGAATCTGACTTTGGTAGTCCCTTGATCTTTTGCCAGTCAGAGGGTTGTGGAATCTTTTCCTCTGTGGCTAGATAAGACAGTCTATCAGGTGGTACGCCTCTGTTGATGCGTTAGATCTTCTTACCTGGACTTGGACACCTGGGTCTGCTCCTTGAGCGCTGTCCGGTTCCACGTCCTCTGGCTGGATCACCACATCTGTAGCCCCTTCTGGATGCAAGACATCTGGAGGATTGTACAGTGTCACATACTCTGGTTGCTGGTGGGAGTCTCCTTCCACTGCAAACAAATCTGGATAGACATCTTGGTTTGGATTAGATTTGGGCTGTGGCCTTTCATCAACATAAACAGCACTTGTTATTTTTATTGTACGCCCATCTGGATTTAGAATTCTGTAACCATTTCTAGCATAACCAAAAAATTCCCTCTTCACTTCTACAGTCAAGTTTGTCTCTTTTCTGTTTGGGAATGTACGTATATGCTTTACTTCCAAAAACTTTGAGATGATTCACTTTGGGCTTAGTCCCATTCCATAACTGAAATGGAGTTGCATCTCTGGATTTGGTTGGCAGACGGTTGCACAAATATGTAGCAGTCATAATAGCTTCAGACCAATAGCGTTTAGGCATGTTAGCCTCTAAAAGCATTGTGACTGCCATCTCTTTGAGAGTTCTGTTCATTCGTTCTGCCACTCCATTCTGTTCTGGAGTGTAAACTTGTGTAGTTTGATGTTCAATGCCATGTTCCTTAAAAAACTCATCAAACTCTGCATTAACAAATTCACTTCCATTGTCAGAGCGTAGGCTTTTAGGTTTGTAGCCAAATCTATTAGAGACAAGATTAAAATATTCCTTGAATTTCTCAAAAGCTTGACTTTTCTCTCTGAGAAGGTAAGTGTATGTGTATCTGCTGAAATCATCAATAATAGTCATAAAGTAAGAATTTCCACCTGCAGACTTTTGGCTGAATGGACCACAAAGATCAGTATATAAAAGGTCTAGTGGTTTGGTGGATTGTCTCTAAAGTAACTGGCAGATGTGAAACTTTGACAGCTTTTGCCCTTAAGCATTTTTCACATCTTTCATTGTTAGAGCATATTTTAAAATTAAAGTTCATAGCAAGTTCTTGATTAGCCAGTCTCTGAATGCATTGTACATTTCTGTGCCCAAATCGGCAATGCCATAAATTTAAACAGTCTTTGTGATTACACTGGATCACAGTATTTGCATATGAATCCAAAATTTGCATTTGGTAACAGTCACCATTTAGGATTCCTCGAAAAATTAAATTTTTGCCATGAAGACCAAAACAAGTTTCCTTTTTGAAAATAACTCTGTTTCCTCTCGCTGTAGTTGTTCTGACACTATAAAGAGACACTTTTAAATCTGGGACAAAATAAGCATCATGAATTCTTAAAGTCTCTATCCTGTTGGCGCCAAATTTTGTTTGCAAAAGAACTGTCCCTTTCCCTTTTGCAACCACTGATTGGCCATTTGCTAAATAAACAGGAAAATGTATGCTTGTATCAAGATTTACAAACATTTCTCTCCGATTAAAGTAATGACTAGTAGCACCGCTGTCAATTACAATTATATTTTCTTTTTGATTTTGCATAGGCTTGAGCAATTGTTCATTAATTAGACCAACATTAAAATTTGCAGAAGATTTCTTCTTAGAGTTAAAACCACTTTTATCACTGGGTTTGTGTTCCTGATGTTTCCCCTGAAATTTTGATATGTTAATTTTGTGGCTATTTGTTCTCTGTGAAGAAGACTCTTTTGATGTGCAAATTCTCCTCAGCAAGTTGAGTAAACTCTTTTCTAGCAGCTCTTACTTCAGGTTTAAAATTCCTCAAATTTTTCCTATTTTGATATTCTATAACTTCAGCAATAGCAGTTTCCAAATTTACATCTCCCTTAATTTGTAGAGCATCAATTATGGGCTCAAAAAATTCAGGCAAGCTTCCTAGAAACATTCCCAATCTCACAGGTTCTGAAAGATTTTCTCCAGCACTTTGCAATTCAGATACCATAGTCATGAAAGTGTTAATATGTTCATTCAAAAATCTAGGATTTAACAATTTCATTCTTGTAAGTCTGATTATAATACCACTTTGCTTTGCAATACTGGGAGAGTCAAATAATCTCTTCAGTTTTTCCCATATTTCTTTAGCACTTTTCAGGTCCCTGATGTGATAAACAATGCTTGGATCAATGGCTAAGCAGATATAAGCAGTTGCTTTCTCATCATCTTCATCAAATTTCTGCTTTGCCCTATCTTCTGTGGGCCGCTGTCCTTTCACAACTTTAAACAGTCCCATTGTAGTTAATTGCATTTGTATATTCCAAGACCAATTTCGGTAATTGCTACCAGTTAACTTTTCAATAGTAAGCAATGGATTAGAAGCCATTGTTCAAGCGGTCAGTCTCTGCCGGCCAGGTGCCATGTGGTCATCAAACAAAGAACTTCTCTTCTGGGCCCATAACCCAAATTTGTTGGGAAAATGAGACTGAACCTGTCAGGATCCAATCTTCATTTAGCAAAGTCACACAGAGAAGCGGTAGAAGTTTTATCTAATGACTTGTGGCTTCAGACTGGTACTTGGAATAAACACAGACGCAGGTAGCTTTGAATAAAAGACTAAATACTTTACTAATGACTCTTCATTTACATCTGTATTGAGAGAGCCTGCTACCTGTCTAATCTAGTGAATAGGAGATTCTTCAGTTTAACTCACCATCCTCCTTGATGGGACTCAAACTCGGAGCATGCGAAGAGTTCAGGGGAAAACAGCCATTGAGAACAAAGAGAGAGAGAGATCTTTTCAGAGAGAGGGAGGTCTTAACTTTTATAAGACCGATGACCCAAGCAACTGTCCTGGGTCACATGATCTGAGCACCAAAGGTATTTATGATCATGCAATAAAAGACAGAGAAAGGCAAATGGAGAAGATCTGGCATGCAACAGAAAGGGAGGCCCTATCTTGCTATTGCCCATCTCTTCTAATAACAAGATAGAGCGGGGAGAGAGAATGCTGGTAATTTTTCCAACACTTTCCCCCCTCCTCAAGCTGACCATGGTCTAAACAGCCTTCCCCTTTCCCCCTCCTCTTTGGTAAGCAGCAGCAGCAGCAATGGACCTTCTGGGGGCATAACAGTTGCCAACAAGAGCCAAGAGGAAAGATGTGGAACTGTGCAGCTGTTCCTCTTCCTGGATTTTATGGGGCGAATTGTAACTGAGTATGCAAACACATTTATCTCTGTCTCTCTCTTTCACTTTCTCTCATATATATCTATATATCTACACACACACACACACACACTAATACTGGGAATTAGCAAACTGCAGCTGCTGGCAGTTTCAGTATCAGTGGAGCAGGGATTCCCCTTCTGCTGCTGAAGTAGATACTGAATAAAAGTCAGCCTTCAACATTGACAAGTCTGACCTTCATGAATTTGATTATTTGTGGATTATTTGCTGCTGCTGCTGCTTCCTTCATACACTCATACACTTGGGTGGGTGGAGAAGCAAGAGGAGGAAATGCATGTACATGCATGCTGCTCACTTACTCACTTAGGTGGGTGGGCAGGGGAAAAGGGGATAGGATGAGGGAGCAGGAGGAGAAAAGGCACACATGTGTATTTCCTCATGCTCAGGCTGGTGTAAAGGGGACAACGGGGTGTGATAGTGAGCAGAAGGAGCAAAAGTGTGTTCATGCACCCACTCAGGTGGGTGGAGGCAAAATATTTGCATCTTTTCCACTTTCATGAGGGTCTTGCACCCCTAACCATCAGGAAAGTGGAGGGCCAACTGTAGTTTTTACTGATAATGAATAGCTCTAACTGTTCGTCCCCACGTTTAATCTACCATGCTTCCCTTTAATTTAAAGCCATTGCTTTACATCAAAACCACGTTCAGAATGACTCAGGGTCAGGTCAACTAGGAGATGTGAATCAATGTCCACAAGCTCTATTTTTATAGAAAGCAGCTTTATGAGAACCACCTGGTTTTATGCATATCATTCCTTGCTATAGTAATTAATCTGGCCTAATGCACTGCCATTTTGACATAGATTCATTCATTCATTCATTCATTCATTCATTCATTTACCATTATTGCTCTTTATTTATATCCTACTTTTTTCCTGAATGGAATTCTGAGTGGATTACAGCATAAAATATCATAAAATTATAGAATCACAGAGCTGGAAGAGACCACAAGAGCCATCAAGTCCAACCCCCTTCCCTGCAGGGATATA
This sequence comes from Iguana delicatissima, assembly GCA_948472985.1. Taxonomy (NCBI): domain Eukaryota; kingdom Metazoa; phylum Chordata; class Lepidosauria; order Squamata; family Iguanidae; genus Iguana; species Iguana delicatissima. The sequence continues at coordinate 42,884 of CAOKZL010002480.1, read as the reverse complement.
CCATCAAAGCACTCTCAACAGATGGACATCCAGCCTCTGTTTAAAAACTTCCAAAAAAGGAAACTCCAGCACACTCCAAGGCAGTGATGTATTTAAGTCTTTTACTCCAAGTCTCAAGTCAAGTCTCAAGTCTCTACCTTCAAATCTCAAGTTACGTCTCAAGTCTGGGAGCCAACTTCATACCCCAACTTATATTCCAGAATTTCTAGAAAGGCTCAAATAAAGCCATTTTAAACAATTTAAGCAGAGTTAGCCTTCCACACTTGCAATTTTGTCATCAGATGCTTTGGAAGTGAGGAATAGGATCTTTCTTACTCCCCCTTCCCAGAGCTGGAGTCTTTTCTGCCAGTGGGCATAAAAGAGTCTGAAGCTTCAGAAGTGAAGCTTCTTACTCCCTATTACTGAAGCTTCAAAAGCTTTAGAAGGAAGAATTCTTCCTCCTCAAGTCTGTTGCCTAACACACTTGCTGTTCCCCTCTAAGAAATGCACCCTGCACTCTGGGGACAAGTCTTGTCTTCTGCTCTTAGGAAAAGTTTTAGAAGGCTCCTCTGATATGCAATGGGGATAGGCTGTAGACCAGACCTCAAGCCGGACCTCAGACCTCGAGTATTGGGGGGGGGAGGCACAGGCCCTGCTGCCTGGATCCATATTATCCCCAAACCCTGCTCCCCAGCATCCCGTCGGTTGTCTGCCCCACGCGGTTAGTGGGAGGGGGTCTCAGGAGGGTGTGGCGAACCTCTGTCCCTAGTGGCCTCTGGCTCTAACAGGCTAGGGCTCAGCAGGCTCAGGGCACAGAACCCCACCTGCTCCTCTTCCATCCCATTCCCTTGTGTAAGATGGTTCGTGTCCTTGGCTGGGGAGGGTCCCTCCCTCCATGCTCCCATCCCTGGGGCAGGAAGCTTTCAACCTACGCTGGTGCTGCCCCTCCCCCATCTCCATTGGTCCAGAGCCTCCTGTTCTCTGTCAGCATTGATTGCAGTGTGGGTAAGAGGGCTGCTGCCACCACCACTGCCTCTGCACCGGGCCAGGAACAACCTCAGTGGGGGCTCAGGGGTGGCAGTGGGCTCGGGTTGGGCTTAGTGAGCTTTCAGCTTTTTTGCTCCTCTGGATTTATGCCCAGGGCATGTGCCCCAGTTGCCCCATCCTAGATACATCTCTGCAAGTCAATGCATCATTTATTACCAAGTCAAGTCCAAGTCGAGTTACTGAAATGACTTAAGCCCAACCTGGGTCCGAGTCAATCAACTCGAGTGTACATCACTGCTCCAAGGCAGCATATTCTACTGTCAAATGGCTCGTAAACAGAGCAGTTGAAACAATATGAAGTACAAAATTTTAAAAAAGCATTAAATAGTGCATTCAGTTAAAACACTGTTTTTAAAACATTAAAATTTAAAGCAACATAGTTAAAATGCACAGATGGCAGCATAAAGCAAGGGATGTTGTGTTCAGGGACCGCTTCTGAGCACTGGTGTGAGCTGCCAAAACAGTGGACAGCTCTGGTGTCTTTCTGTCCAGTGTGAAAGCCAGAAAAATATTTTGGGAATGCAAATTAAAGAAACAGGGAAAGCACAAGTAAAAGAGATAGGAAAGTCTGGCAAAAGTCTGGCAGAACAATGAAGGGGAGGGAAGAAAAGAAAGGAGGAGTGAGGCAAATTATGATTCAAAAGCAAGATATGTTACCAAAAGACATTTCCTGTTGTGTGGCAGCAGACTATCCATTAATCCAATAGTGTTTAGGTCTCAGGAAGCTGATTAATCTCTGTGTGGGTTATATCCCACAATTCACTTCAGGGGAGGGGCTTCAGGTATCAGTCTGTGACCATAGAAACAGGATCCGGTTCTGCTCCTCCGGAATGCCCCTGGAAACTCACCAACAGGGAATGTAGTTGATGTTCTTCAGTAAACCTCCTGTAACGCAGGCCTCCATTATCATTGGCTGTCACTCTTGACAACTCATTCTCCATGAGTTTGGCCAGCAGTCACTACTGAGCTCATTGCCTGTGATTCTGCCAAACAGACACTGAGTCATCCTCTAATCTTTCTTTTTTGCCAGGGCTTAGCAGCAACCCCTTAAGGAAAAGGTGAATTCCAGCTAGATTTCCTAACCTGCTTTTACACTATCTGCCAGGTTTTCCCCACTTTTTCCCAGAAGAGAAGTTGTGATTCAGTCGGTCAGAAAAGATTGCTGCCTTATACTGAGTCAGAAGAAGCAGAGGGCCTTTCTGCACTACATGGTTTTAGTGCTATTACTCCACTTTCAACATCCTGTGGAATTCTGGGGCTTGTAGTTTACTGAGGCCCAAGAGCTCTCTGGCTGAGAATTCTGAAGGCCCCTCCCCAAACTGCAAACCCCAGGATTCCGTAGGATGTTGAAAGTGGCATAACAGCACTCTAACAGTAATAATAACTTCTGTCATCTCCACCTCACTTTGATGTTGCTTGGCCATATTTGTCCAGTTTTCATCTGTGAAATATTGAAGGGTACGTGCCACATTGTAACCTCCCATACATTCAAGAGCGTGTATGCAAAGGGCTAGAGTTCTTGCAGTGTGCAGAAGAACCTCTCCTGAAGACATTTATTTATTGAATATGAAATTCTGAACCTGAATTTTCTGTATACTCAGATAAATGCATTTATGCCAATTGTGTGGAGAGCTTGTCTTCTGACAGCAAAGGTGGATGCTGAGCACATTCAACTGAGCATGTGAATTACTTGCTTCAGACCCTCATCCTGAATGTAGGAAGTTTGCAGGTAAATCCAATGTGAAGAGAGATAAGGGAATAATATGTGAAAGAGACACGTATATCTCCCAATATTTGCATTTTATTGGTATTGCATGTCAGGTTTGCATATGGTTAATATGTTTTTTTCTTTCTTGACTTTTATATCCATATTTGTTTTCTCTTAACTGCACTTCCTGAAATAGATACCATGATTATGAATGTTTCTGCCACAGTAAAAAGAAAAGTTTACTTTAAAAAATAATCCATTAGATGAATTGACTAAAAAAGAATTTCAATGGCCTGTAATGTGTACCTAATCACTTGAGCAGCAGTTCTGTGATATTTTAACATTTTCATTGCATCTACTCATAAAAACTGCAGGTGCCATGACACTTTGCAAAGAGACTTTCCTTTCTTCATACCCAAATCTGCCTCACAAGCTCCTTGGGAGAAAACTGTTTCATTTGTTACACAAAAACTCAAGGAACAACCTCTGCCACCCACCAGGCCATGGAGGCAAGCTTCTGGTTTGCTAATATTTACATGCTAACCTTTTTATGCTTAATGAAGACATATAAGATCACATACAGTCACCAATCAAGAAGATCAGCAGATACTTTAGGACTTTACTGGATTAGAGATGGCTTATGACGTCTGTGGATGATTCAGCTGAGACATTTTCTAAGGTCAGGGGTGCCTGCAAAAGTTGTCACCAGTAAATGAAGAAATGAAACTTCCCAGTACAGAATAGACAATTGAAACACTTTGTTTTCTACTGCTTGCCCTGACAAGCAACGATTCTCAAATTTTCCTAATGACTCTTGAGAATTTTATTGTGTCTAGAGCTGTTGATCTTGCTGTAATTCATTTGATCTCTGGAAGTAGAAATTATTATGACTATTCACATAATTGTTCCTAAAAGTACAAGCAGGTATGTGTAGGACTGCATTAGCAAGCTGCAGTCCTATGGTCCCTGACCTGGCATCCCAAGGGCCATAGCAATCAATCAGACAATCATTCCATCCCTCCTTGTCTTCTCCATTCATTTTAATTAGTGTTGTTGTATGCTTTCTCTTTTATAGTGCTAGTCATAGACCATAATCAAGATAGAGGGATGGATGGATGGATGGATTGTATAAGCAGGGATGTGTAAGACTGCATTAGCAAGCTGCAGTCCTATGGTCCCTGAGATGGCATCCCATAGGCTAAAGGAGAGTTGAAATACAGCCTGAGGTGGAAGGATGAACCACTGTTGCCCCCCTTGCTTCCTTCTCCCTCTCCCTCCAGTTCTTCATGTTGGGGGCTTCACCTCAGAATGAGGAATTGGTGGTGCAACATTAACTGAGACCCCTGTTTCATAGTTGCACAAGAAGTCTCTGTGGCCACCTCACCCAAAATGTTAAGCTCTAAGCAACGATGCTGTAGGAGGGACAGTTTTTCTGCATCCACTGTCCACTATGATGCTCTGATGCATTCTTCCTCAGACCAAGTGTGATAGATGATGCTGCTGTGATTGAGCAGCAACTGATTGTGCCTGGGACCGAGCCAGTGAGTGGGATAGATGATGCCTCTGAGATGGAGGAGCAACTGACTGTGCCAAGGACTGGGCCAGTGAGTGAGCAAATCAACTTGCAAACATCCCCCACACTGGAAGGTCAAACAGAGACAGAGTTGCCCTGGCCAGCTCATGATGGAGAGGGAACCAGCAGTGATGCAGAGGAGTTGCAGCCACCGTGCCCATCAGCCCTCAATCACACAGAAGGCTGAAAGGGGCTGCTCAGAGGGAGGCTGCATGGACTAGGCTGAGGAAACAATAACAAGCAGCACCTGTTCACAGCGGCTATTTAAGTCTGCCAGCATGGCTGCTCTTTGCTTGCAGCAAGCTACTAGCAAGCCCTCATGGCCTTTCTGTCTCCTGCTCCCTGAAACCCTCTGGACGGATCCCTGCCTCCTGAACCTTTGGACTGGATCTTGACCTGGCTCAGCTTGTGTTTTCCTGGTGTTTGGCATATTCGGACTCTCTCTGAAAGTATTCCTGTCCTCCCTCCTCCCTTGCTGCCTGCGGCTCATCAGGGAGAGGTTCCTGACACCAAGAGGTTTTGAGTGGCTGGTGGAAATCAGGAGACAGCAGGCAACCCTCCAGGTGTTGAATCATGCAGTTTTCAGCATCTCACCATTCCTTGCTTGAGGCAAGGATTGCAGGATTTTTGAGAGGGAGACCTGATCTTGCCTTCTCCAAGAAGCTAGGAAAGTTTCTCAGAAAATCTTTACTGACCTAAAAACTCAGCCTGACCTCAGGAGCAGTGCCACAGAAAGATAAAACTACAAGACATTTTAGGGGTTCAGAGTGGACTTCCAGTCTGATGGTGGAGCGAATGGCCACCTAGGAAGACAGGTGGTCGCCACAAGCGGCTAATCCAGATAATTTTGCAAAATCTAAAGGAAACTGACAATCTGGTAAAGATTGCAGTTTTCTGGACTACTTCTGAACGAGTACTCCTCCGGTAAAGGGAGTCCTGAGAGAGTTTGTAGGGTACCTGAGATTGCCAGCCCACAAGCCAGAGGTGTTCATCACTGGAAGGCAAGCAGACGGAAGCAAAGGGTCGAAGAACTGCCACAGCCCCTCATTGCTTGCTAAAGGGAAATCCCTGTTTAGTGACACCCAGACTTTTTTTAACTTGTGGACTTAATTAAGAAGATTTCTTGTTTGTATGAAAAAATATAAATTGACATCTACCTGGATTTATAACTCCAACTATAAAGAACGGACTGTACCGCGGGAAAGAAAAAAGATCAGAGTAACTTTCCATAAGACGGTGGCAACTAACTTTCAATGGTTCTGTCTTTGCAGTGAAGCACCCCTGAAAATCTCCTTTACCCTTTTATTTTTCAACCTCGGATTTTCGCTTTTTGAACTTTGGGACTAAAGGAGCTTCAGACTTTGGGACTCTGGGACTTTGAAATTTTGGAAAAATTTTCTTCTTTACGGGAATATCGGGAACATAGATGTTAGATTGCTGGAGTATTGAACACAAAATCCGGAACTTTTTAAAAGAAATAAGCTTTTGAAAACAGATAAGTTTTTTTTTCTTTCTCCTTCCTTTTTGGATTTATAGTGACTTTTGAAATTATATCATGGAACTACGTCAGGGATAAAGTGGACTTTTTTTTTCTTCCATCTTAACGAGAACTTTGACAGTGTGTGCTTGATTTCTATTTTTGTGGTGGATTATTTTGTGAAATTAAAGGACATAAATTATACAGTACGAAGGACACAAAGTAACTGTATTAAAATCACTAAAGGAAACTGAGTAACAGAAGAAGCGGCACCTAACAAGACATTACTGGAAACAGTGTGAGGATTTTGACTACAAAATAGCGACTTGAGAAACAGTACGAAGAAAGAAGGAGGAAAGACATACAGAATCAGCGAGGAAAAGACACTGAAGAGACGACAGTAACTATACATGTGTATACAAGAAATCTGAATTTGATAAACATAGATGTTTTTATAACTATTTGAAAAATATTTAAGTACATAAGTATAAGTATACAAATATAAGTATATAAAAAATTAAAAAGACTTTGATAATTATAGTTAATTGAGTGGGATAACGTACATATGAATTCATTCTGATGAGATAAAATACTCGAGTATATTTGATTGATTGGTATTATATTATAGTATATTAAATAGTAATATAAGAATAACAAGCATATCAAATTAGATATATATACACAGAAATAGAATTTAATAATTGGATATTAAGATTTGTATAGAATGAATAAATGAGAAAAGGTTCTTAAACTGCTTGTTTAATATAGTTGCTGTGATATAATTCAGAGAGAACTGTTCTTGTTTAAAATGACCTTGAAGCTGTAGAGACACTGATAAGCAAACACACAGCTGCAATAAGAAACAAAAGTTAAACAAACCATATAAGCAAATCAAAACAGCAAATTTAGACCGGAACATTACAGTGTCTCAACAGCACCATCTGCAGTCTTGTTGGAAAATTGACTGACAACTTGATTGAACCTTTAGTATATATTGTTATAATGGTGTAAGTGGGAATTGTATTTTAAACTGTGAAAATGGCAACAGGTACCAAGAGGGTGCAACTAAACAGACTGTTAGTCAAACTACAGTTCAACAAGCAAGAAGGTCCTCCATAGATTTAACTGCCACATCAACAGATACAAATTTAATATTGGAAGAACTACGCAGGTCAAGAAATGAAATAAGGCAAGAAATAAGACAAGACATGAAGGAAACTAGAGCAGAAATAAAGGCAGAAATTAAAAAAGAAATAGATGGCTTAAGCAAAAAGATGGATATGATGACTAAGGAAATATCAACAATAAAATCAGAGATGGCAACATTATAAGAAAAGACAAAACAAATGGAAGAAAAAACACAACAGATAAAAGAAAAACAAACATTGGAAGAAATGAGCATAAATAGGATGGAGACAAGATATCGAGAGCATTGTTTAAAATTAAGGGGATTGATGGAACAAGATCAAGAAAATATCTATGACAAAATAATACATGCATTAATAGATTATACACAGTTATCAGAAGAAAGACTACATGCGAGCATAGAAAGGATATTTAGGGTTAATTCAAGGGTGGCTAAAGAGAGAAATCAGCCAAGCGATATTGTGATTATTTTTACCAATTTGAGAACAAAAGAAATCATATTGCAGAAGAGTTATCAAGAGAAATTAAACATAGATTCTCAAGATATAAATATCTACAAGGATGTACCTGCTCAAGTTCTGAGAAAAAGACAAGATTACAGATTCCTAACTCAACTACTCATAAAGTACAAAATAAATTACACCTGGAACAGAACAGAAGGTATATTCTTCACCTACAATAAAAAAAGATATAGAATAAGCAACATAGCTAAGCAAGAGAGGTTCATGAAAAATTGAAAAGAGATATAGAAAAGCATGAAAGAAAGGAAATGAGAAGAGATAGACAACCTACACCCAAAAGAAAAGAACAAGATGAAGTTTTAGGAGCCCAAGGGGGAGATTCAAAACCAGGGGAAACGGAATCAATAGAAGAATCTGAAGAATCTGAAAGGAGTCAAGATAAAGAGGAAGGAGAGCACCACACAGAGAACAAAACAGAATATATTGAAGAAAATTAAAGATAAACAAATAGACAAATAAAAATAAAAAAATGGTGTAAAAAGATCTGAAAATATTCTCTTGGAACACCAAAGGTTTGAATTCACAGCATAAACAAAGACATATTTTCCATTATTTAGAAAAAAACAAAATTTGACATTATTTGTCTACAAGAAACCCACATCTCTCAAAAATATATAAAATATCTAAAGAATCCAAAGTTGGGACAATGCTATACCACATCATATATAAAGAAAAAAAGAGGTATGGTGCTTTACATCAATAACAACTGTATGGTCAAAGAAATTTTTGCTGACCCTGCTGGACATTATTTAATGTTGGAAGTACATTTGCAAGATTTCATAATATTAATAGTTGGAATTTATTCACCAATAGAAAACAAAGGAAAATTCTATTCAAAAATTAGAAAACAAATTACCAACTACACAAGTGAAAATCCACAAGACAATGTCCTAATTCTATAAATATAAAACCAGAAATTGCAATGAAAACAGTCTGGGATGCTGGAAAAGCTGTCATTAGAGGACATTTGATAAAAATGGGAGCATAGAAGAAGAAATTGAAAGAACAACAACTGTCGAATTTAATGGAATTTAATGGAATTATTAAAAGTAAAAGAGAAAGGGTTTCAAAATAACATTGCAGACCATAAACTAATATTGGCATTAAAGTCAAGATCAAATTGCAGCAATAAACATGGCAGATATAGAGAAGAAAATGAAATACTGTCGCCTGAATCAATTTGAACACTCAAACAAACCAGGTAAATGATTATCCTATAAACTCAGGAAACAGAGAGAGAAAAGAAGAACTTTTAAAATGAAAAAAGGACAAAAGGAAATTATTTACCAAGACCAAATTAAGAAGATCTTTCAAGGATACTATGCTCATTTATATGAAAAGGACATAATACAGGAAGCAGAAGATAAGAAAACAAAGAACTATTTGGATAAACAAGAAATTCCAATAATATCTGAAGAACATAAGGAAGTATTAAATGCGGATATTACAATAATGGAAGTTGTGGAAGCAATAAGAAAATTGAAAATGTCTAAAGCTCCCGGCCCTGACGGATACATGGCGAGTTTTTACAAAAATTTTGAGGCTGAAATACTGGAACCATTAACTAAAACATTTAATGAAATATGGCACAGACTCATGGAAATACGCAAATATTACACTAATACCAAAAGAAGGAAGAGATCACATGTTACCAGAAAACTACAGACCTATATCTTTGTCAAACACAGACTATAAAATCTTTACCATGATATTGGCAGCAAGATTTAAGAAAGTTTTACAAAATATGATACATTCAGATCAAAATGGCTTTTTGCCTAACCGTCATCTTAGAAACAATACTAGAATTTTATTAAACGTGATAGAACATTTTAACAAAAGGAATGAAAAACAACTGGCAGTATTGTTTCTGGATGCCGAGAAAGCATTCGACAACGTCAGATGGACATTCATGATAGAATCTTTAAAAACGATGAATTGTGGTGAAAACTTTGTCAGATGGATAGAGGCAATTTACAAAGAGCAAAAAGCAAAGATGATTGTGAATGGTGAACCGACAGAAGAGATAAAAATAACTAAAGGAACAAGGCAGGAATGGCTGCTGTCTCCACTGCTATTCATATCTATACCGGAAATATTAAATAAAAGTATACGATCTAATCCCGTAATAAAAGAAATCAAAATTAAAGATCAAAAGTATAAGAGCTTTCACGGACAACCTTGTATTTTTTATCGAAGAACCAACGTCGAGAATTTAAGAACTGATTACTGAAATAAGAAAATTTGGTGATGCTGCAGGATTAAAAATAAACAAAAACAAGTCATATATCATGTAAAGAATATGAGACAAACGGAGAAAGAGGAAATAAAAAAACTAACAGGATTTAAAATTGAGAAGAAAATAAAATATCTAGGAATATGGTTCACGGAAAGTAACAAAGATTTGTTTGATAATAATTATAGCAAAACATGGAGAGAAATAGTAAAGGATTTGAAAAGATGGACTAATCTGAATTTATCATTACTGGGATGAATTGCAGCAGTTAAAATGAACATCCTACCTAAATTAAACTTTCTATTTCAAAGCTTACCAATTATAACAAATGACAAACCTTTTAAACTTTGGGAAAAAGAAATATCAAAATTTATATAGTCAGGTAAAAAACCAAGAATTAAATGGAAGTTGCTGACAGAACAAACAACAAAAGGAGGATGTGGTCCACCTGACCTTGAACTATACTACTTTGCAAATGCTATGACGTGGATCCAAGATTGGATTACTCTGAAAGATACGAGATTATTAACAATAGAAGGTACAAATATGAGATTCGGATTTCATGCTTATTTGTGGTAGGGGAAAGAAAGGATTGACAAAGATTTCTGTAATCATTATATAAGAAAATCATTAATCAGAATTTGGAAGAATATTAAAAAAAAATACTTATAATAAAATACCACTTTGGCTCTCCCCTCAAGAAGCTCTCTACGGGAAATGGACAGATGAGAACCAAGAGTGGATTAGATATAAAGTCTTGATAACTCATGACAAACAGGAAGGAATTAGGATATGAACACGTGAGGAACTTGACAAAGAAGGCATTAAAATTAATTGGTTCCCATATATACAATTGAAAGAGAGATTCAAAATGGATTAAGAGCTAGAGGGAATTTCAACGCAAAAATCATATGATGAACTTGAGTCAATAATATTTCATAAAACAAAACAAAAGGTTTCCTATTTTTATAAATATTTCATAACTCATAAATTGGAAGATGAAACAATAAAGGAGATAATGATAAAATGAGCAAGAAATGTCCAACACGAAATTTCCTTAGACCATTGGGAAATGGCATGGAAAGATACAGCAGAATTTACTAGTTCTCGAGATTTAAAAGAAAATTTCATAAAAATGATGTATAGATACCATCTCACACCAGAAAGGATAGATAAAATGTATCACACAGGAAATAATAAATGCTGGAAATGTAAAGATAGCATTGGTACATTTTATCACAAATGGTGGACATGCCCAATCACCAAGAAATGTTGGCTAAAAATATATGAAATATAAATAAGAAACATTTAATGTATCATTCCCCTTGATGCCAGAATTTTTTTATTAAATATGACATTTATGTTTGACAAAAATTTCCAACAAAAAAACAAAAGAGTATTACTATATTTAATAACAGCTGCAAGAATGATATTCGCAAGATCTTGGAAAACACCAGTAATTCCTGATACAGAGCAATGGATTTTAAAAATAGCCGAACTGAAACAATTCGACTTTTTTTCATATCAGTTGAAAGGGAAACAAACTTAGCAAGTAGAAAAAGATTGGCAACAAGTAACAAAATATAGGAATAAAAATGAATATTGATATTGAAATCGGATATCGATATGGCTTTGTACTGGTTAATTTTAAATAAAGAGGAAAAGAAACAAAAGATTTGGATTAAAATATAAAATTAATATATATATTTGATTGAAACAGACGGACATCAATATGAAACTATGGAATAATGAAGGAAAAGCATATGATGACGGGGAAAATGGTATTGAAGGTGTACAGTCAAACATGAAATCACATACGTATGCTATGGAGAGTTTCTAGATTATAAGTGTAATAGCGCTGAAAATTATTCTAGGTAGGTGACAAAGGAAGTCAAAGTAATGTAAAGGATAAAAAGCCTCCAAAACAGTATTAAAGTAAGTAATTAGAAGAATTTTGCATTACGAATAATACATGTATATATTTTGAAACAAAGATGGTCAAAATAGGAAATTTATGTTATGATTTTAATAATATGTATGTTTTAATAAAAATAAAAATTAAAAAAAGGAGACTTTTTGGGGTTCGCAATGAGAGAAATAACAGAACATGCATTTTCTTGGGCAGGAAGGCTGCAGGTTATAGGTGGTTGTGTGATGGAGTTGTGGGTTGTGTGGCTATCCTGGGTGCCAGAGCAGCCCAGCAACAGGTTGCCAGGTAATCACAATAGCTATTCAGAAAAGAAGTCCAGCCTATTAGTGCGAGGAAGGGACTGGAGGCTTGAGAGGAGAATATATAAAAAGGCAAGCATTGAGCATCATTTTATTCAGTCCTTCAGCCAGAGAGAGCTCTAGAATGAAATCCCTCAGTCAGCCATGGAGGTTATCTGAGTGGGAAAAGGGGGTTTAATTCTCGGGGAAAGCCTAGAGAGAGGCAGAAGAGTAATTAAACTATTAGAAAATCTGGTCAGAAAGTGTGACCTGTATTTGAGAGTTGAGCCTTTGGTGAAATTATAGCCAAAGGCTGTTTATGATAATTATGTTTATATGAGGGTTTTAAGACATAAGGAAACTATCTAAAAGAACTTTGAAGAAGAGTATTAATTTCAATCGGAATATGAACTCAAATTCTTTGTTCTGTTTGTTATTTTAATAAAGATTATAGTTTATTATTATAAATATTGACTCACCTGAGTGGTATACAGTATTTAAACCCAAAGAGAAAACATGCTACTATAAAACTCTAAGGGGGTTCTAAATAACCATTGGAACCTCACTCTTTACTCAGAAGTAGTGTTTAAAGGGGAAGTGACAGGGTGCATTATCAGACCAGGAAGCTGCCATACCAGTCTGAGGGCATTTCCGCACTACACTCTTATAGCGCAATTATTCCACCTTCAACATCCTATGGAATCCTGAGGTTTGCAAACCCCAGGATTCCATAGGATGTTGAAAGTGGAATAATCGCGCTATAAGAGTGTAGTGCGGAAATGGCCTGAGAGAGGAGAAGAAGCAGGCCCTGTCACAAGCTGTTCATATATCTGGGGGGGGGGAGTGCCTCTATGAAAATTGTTGTTGTTGTTGTTGTTGTAATTCTTCAAGTTGTTCTGACTTATGGCAACCCTATCATATGGTTTTCTGGTTGAGATTTCTTCATTGTGGGTTTGGGTTTTTGTGGCCAGGTGGAGATTCAGACCTTGGTCACCCTGAGTCCTACTCGAGCATTCGAACTGCTGCCCTTGAAGAGGGAATGGGCGTGTTTTCCACTTCTCCAGAAACTAGGACAAGAAGCAATGGGTTCAAACTACAGAAAAAGAGATTCCCTAAACCTCAGGAAGAATATCCTGGCATTCAGAGAGGTCTGGTAGTGGAATCTGCTGCCTTGAAGTGTGGTGTCTCCTTCTTTGGAGGTGTTTAAACTGAGGCTGGATGGCCATCTTTTGGAAGTGTTTTGACGTATGTTCCCGCATGGCAGGGGGTTGGACTGGATGGCCTCTGGGGTCTCTTCCAACTTTATTATTCTACAATTCTATGCTTCTATCCCATTCTGGCTCTCTACAGAAATACTCCCCTCACCCATTATAAAAAGGAATCAGTGTAGGTGGGGGAGATTTCTTGGGCAGCCCTACCATTGAACATGGAGAGGTATCTACTTTAAATTGGTTATTTTGAATGACAGCATATTGGATGGATGGATGGATGGATGGAAAGGTTCCTATGGGAACTTTTTTCTTTAATCGTCAAGAAACATGGATGAAAGAACCAGACTTCCTCACAAAGTGTAACTGCTGAATTTCCAGTCAGCAGTTTAAAAAATAAAAAATGAAAAGAGAAGATTGGCTGTTTTCTCATGGATGATATCTATATCCTTTTGCTCAAGCCAACTGTGTGTTTTACAGTTTCTGAGAATGGTCTGGAAAGTTTATAGGACCATAATTATACATATAATGAGAGCTAGGAGTGGGGAATCATTTTGTTGGAATTTACTGTCATGATGAAGTATTGCTTTTGCACTTCCTGAGAACCATTGCAAGAACAAACACACCTTGCCCAAACAATCTGCCTTTCAGAGTAGTAAAATGAGCAGAAAACAAAGATCTCTTTTAAAAATGTAACCAGATAAAAACTCATGTAAGTGAGAAAAATGTACCAGAGTTGTTACCCTGAGAACTGGGGGTCCCCTGAAGGCGCCCAAATAACCAAAACCAACACAAGCAAGATGGGGAAATTAACTTGAGCACTCTCTTAAGCTAACGAGAGGCAGGGTAACTTAGCGGGAATCTTTTACCCTATGTATACAGTGTACAGTGAGCAGTCAAACAGTTTAAAATGGCAACAATGATATTTATTAAACAGATAGCAATTATTAAGAAAACACAACCACTCAGCTAACTAGAAATAGAAATAAGAGTTTAGGGGGAAATGGGTGATACGCCACCTTTCTCGTAGTCCTGAAGGAGTCCAATTGGAGAGAAGGAAACCCAGCGTGGCGGCCGAGGGGAGCTCGCAAAACAAAGCAACGGCAAGGCTGGATAGCACTCCAGAGCGGTCCGAGGAAGCTCTCGGAACTGGGGGTTTTTCTTTAGGGAAGGTATGACTGTGGGCTAGTCTGGTCTTGGGCGAAAACAATGAGGGCTGGGCTGGAGACAATGTCTCTGAAAGGTCAGGATTTACATGATTGAGTTAAGGTCCAAATTGACAATACTATGGCCAGTATGTAGATGCAGCTAGCTTGGCAATTAAGCACTCAGCTCGCCAGGGTGCCCTCTCAGAGCAGAGGTCTCTTTGTTTTAACACACATTTGTAATGAAGGTGTTTGCTTCGGGAGGTCTCCTAAAGCAGATCTGGCAGTTTCTGGCTTGCTTAGGTGTAAACAGAAATGATTCAGCATTTAATAGCCATGCCTAGCATCGTGCTTGTTCGGTGGCATCACAAACACTTGGCTGGTGGCAGAGCAAGAACGAATTATGATATCGAAATGATATCTAAAAGTTACCAAAGGCCAGGCCAGTTCACGGTGGTAACAGAGTTCTTTAGCTGATATGGGAAAAGGCACATGTAAGATAATATGTGTAAGTAAATTAATGTTCAAAGAAATGCATGAAATGTGTATGAATTTCAGTGCAGGGAGAAACAACAAGAGTCTCACATCCTGTTCTGAAAAATAAAGGTGGGGGAAAAGGGTGGGACGAAAAGGAGGTGTGATGATTGGTGGAAAGGAGGGAAATCAAGAGGGAGGGACATTCACATCCCTACGGAGACCCATGTTGGATCAAACGTTCCACAGGGATGGGAAACCTTTCTCTCTCAAGGGAAAGATTTCCCCATAGGTCATCATTAAGGGCCTATATTTTGTTAGTGGGCAGGGATAGAGTCAAAACTGAATTAACTATGTATATTTGAATAACCATTTGTGAGGTAGAACAGGATAATGTGAATGTCCTGGTCAGAAAACAGAGGAAACCTATGAAGAATATGTAAGAATTTTTGTCTCTCACAGTTTAGACTTGAATTAAGGCTGTCATGTTTGAATTATTCTTTTTACACAAACAATCCTTTCCTTAATGATATATTTGAAATATTTCTTAACACTGGATACATGACCAGGTTGTGCAACATAATTGAATTATGTTGAATTTCAGAGCTTGCTAAGTCTGGGATTTGGAGAGGTGGCTTTGGAGAGATGAGAGCCACCATTTCTGTGTAGGATCCCTGCTTATTTTGGCTCATAAAAACAGCTGGAGGACTAGTGGAGTGTCTAAGAGGAAGGACAAATATCTCTTCACAGCAAGGTAGGTTTCCAGCTAGCTTAAGGAAAGAGGGGCAGGGGAGGGGGAGAGGGAGGAGGTAAGATTTCTGTTGAAAAAGTCCTTGAATCCCACTATTTTCTGAATTACAGGAGGAGCAATCTGCACAAATCAGTCGTCAGCCCTTTCCGCATCTTACCTTTCCGCGGAGGTGGGGGGTGGTGTTCGCGCTAGCAGCCTCTTGTGCAAGGCGCTCACTTCGTTTCCTTCCTTACCACAGCTGGCTTGCCGGTCGCACGAGCACCTTCCTACCACAGCACAACCTGGGGATTGCAGGCTAGTGCTGAGGCAGGAAGCGCGACCGGCCCAGCTCCCGACGTACCGCAGCGCAGGTAACTGTGCGCGGGCGCCGGGAGCCTTGCACGACCGCGCACCATTTTCGACTTGAAGCCGAAAATGAAAAGGTGCTTGCGTGGTTCACGGTAGGCTCATGAGCATCGCGTAAATGGGAATGCGTTGTACGGACCGCCACTCCCATTTACGCGACACTCAAGGGGCCCTCTCGCAAAAGAAACTGCATGCGAAAAGGGCCTTACTCATCTGCCAACTGGACAGGCAAGAGGGCAAAGTTCCTTTTCTGTTAGATCTGTTGACTCCCCTTCCTTCACCACCCATTTTTTCCTTTCTTGCCTTATAATCTGGTCACATTTTTTTACTTCCTTGATAAGTAAACCCAACTTGGGCAGGAGTGGATTCCTCTTTCTGTTTCATGAAAGGCTATTAACAGTAAATACCAACCCTTCCTCCTCTAAATAATAGAACATATGGGAATTACAAGCCCTAAATTAACAGGATGTGAGTGGCTGATTATACTTAAACCATAAATTGCAGCAGCATCCAACCACATGCTGCCTGTGCTGAATTGTACTTATCTTTTTTACATAGTGCCTTATGTCACAATGTAGGGGAGTATTGTGGACTTCTTGCTTCACTTTTCCCACTGCCAGTGTGTGAGAAAGCAAAACTGCTTGTAGAATTTGTTTAGGCTAGCAGGGTAAAGAGGTTCCCATGAGAATGTTGTGCTGTATGTTATCAGACCTTCTGGAACATGCAGCTGTGATCATGTGTTATGTCTCTGCTTATTTTGCATCCTGGGTGTCTTGTGTTATAGTTCATGTATACTTAAACACAGTTACTGAATAGGCTGTGTCTGTATTCTATTTTCTCTTCTGTTAGAGATGGCTCGCTTTGCTGTGACTTAACCAGCTTGATTTATTACCCGCAATAAAGACTGTTAGATTGCTGGCTGGTTTCAGATGTGAGTCTTTTTTGTACTGATGGTATGAATGCCTCTGGCGGGTTTTTGACATGGTAGCAGAGGATGGTTTTGAGAGGTGTTTTTTAAAGGGTTTTTGAGCTGTTTTTACAATGGCTCAAGTGACGCCTGGGGGCTTGCCTCTTGTTAAGCTAAACGCAACTAATTACCTGGCGTGGTCGGCTCGCATGTAAAAGTATTTGCAAGCCGAGGGGCTATGGGGTGCTTTTACAGCTCCCATGGCTCTCCAAGGGACTGCTGTGGAGATAGCAGCAGCAATGAGGCGAGCTATGTCTATCCTCTTCCTTGCTGTGGAAGATGACCAGCTCACATATATTAGGGATCTTGCCACCCCTCGAGAACGCTGGGTGAAACCGAGGGAGTTATATCTGAGTCAAACGGCCGCCGCCAAGCATGCACTCTGCTTTTGCCTCTACAACACGAAATTGGCCCCCGGCATCCCAATGAGGCAGCATTTGGCAGAGTTTTCAGAGCTGTTTTCGTCACTTCGGGAGAGAGGCAAAGTTTTGCCTGAAGGTGACAAGGTATTTTGCATCCTGAACTCCCTCGATTCAACCTGGGAACTAGTCGTGTTCTCGCTTCAGTCCATGGCAGAGAGAGATTTGACCGTCTCCTTAGTTTCTGCTCGTCTGCTGGAAGAAGAGGGAAAGCGCGTGAGGAATGCAGCGACTCCCACTCAGACGGTTCCAGCTGCAGAGGCCTGTGCTGGGAGGAAAAATTCTCCGGCTGCTGAAGCGAGGCAGGAGGGGCTGGTGAGAGCCCATGCTGTGCGGAGGTGCTTTCGCTGTGGGTCTGCTTCTCATCTTAAGCATGATTGCCTGCTCCTGAAGCAAGGGGAGCAAAGCTTCACAGGCACTGGTTCCAGGGGCCATGGCAGAGGCAGAGGAGGTCGAGCCAGAGGGCGTCTGAGAGTTGCTGTTGCCGTGGGAGAAGCTGTTCCGGACACTGTGTCGGGCTCTGAGGAGGCAAATGATTCCGTTTGGCTTCTTGACAGCGGCTGTTCCCAGCATCTGGTCAACTCAGAAGATTTATTTGACAATTTGAATTCTGCCAGTGTTTCCACTGTGACATTAGCAGATGGGACAAAAGCTAAAGTTTGTGGCGAAGGTATAGCTTTTGTCCCTGCACTTGACATGGGTTTGAAAAATGTTTTGTTTGTACCCTCTGTTGATTTCTGTTTGCTTTCTGTGGGGCAGCTGACAGAGTCTGGATTCAAGGTTGAGTTCTATGGGAAGCAAGGTAAAATACTCAAAGATGGAGTGGTATGTGCTGTGGCTACGTGAGAAGGGAGGCTGTTCTTTCTTGAGCCACGACACACTGTGTGTAATGTGTAAGGGAATGTCGCGCAACACAATGAGTGCCTTCATCTTCTCCACAGGTGCATGGCACATGCAAGCTTTCCTGTGTTAAGGAAGCTTGCTGGTTGTTGTAAAGGGTGTACTCTGAAGCCTTGTAGTGTTTTTCTTGACTGTGCAATTTGCAAGCAAGCCAAATCCAAACAGCTCCCAGCACCAAGGGTTAGTTCTCGTGTGCCAACTGCCCCATTTCAGTTGGTACACTGTGACATTGTAGGTCCTTTGAGTAAACCCTCCCTGGGGGGGGGGCTAGATATTTTGCCATCCTCGTAGATGATTTTAGCAGGTACGTTTTCTGCTATTTGTTGAAACAAAAGTCTGATGTGTGTCAAGTTCTCAAGAACTGGAGTTCCTTGGTTGAAAGGCAGTTTGGTTATTCCCTGTAAAACCTGCAAACCGACAGAGGAGCGGAATTCCTGTCGGAAAGCATGCAACAATGGTTCAAAAAGAAAGGGATCATTCACAGAACGACTGCCAGCTATTCTCCTCATCAAAATGGAGTGGCTGAGCGGAATGCAGGGGTTCTGCAGACTCTAATGCACAGTTTGCTACTTGATGCAGATCTGCTTCTGAGTTTTTGGGGTGAGGTAGTTCTGACTGCCTGTTACATACACAACAGGCTGTGGAGTTCTGTGGTTAATGCAACTCCCTATGAATGTCTGTTTGATAAACAGCCTTCCATTGCACACCTGAGAGTGTTTGGGAGTTTTGCTTGGGTTCACATCCCCAAGGGTCAAAGAAAAAGGGGGAACCAAAAGCCCAGTGTATGCGTTTTGTTGGCTATGAGCCCAACTGCAAAGGGTATTGCTTTCCTGCTGGTGGCAATTCCTGTGTTGTGTCTAGAAATGCCTCTTTTGAAGAACACGCAAATTGGGCGCGTGTTCAGGCAGCTTCTGAAGTTTTTCTCCCTGTGACTGGTCTGCCAGCTTCTCAGCCAGTGCAGCCTTCAGCCTCCGCTCCCAGTTCCTCAAGAGTTAAAACAAAAGAGGAGGGAGGCACACGGAGGAGAAGAGCTGTAAGTGATGTGCAGGAGTCTTGCACAGAGGAGAGAGAACGCGAGGACTCAGTGAAGAGGTCTCGCAGTGCTGAGGAAAGGGAAGAGCCTTTGCAGAGTCGTCCCATCCCCAGAAGGTCACAAAGAAAAACGAAAGGCATTCCACCTAAACGTTTTTCCCCTGAGTCTCTAGCAGTTCATGTGTGTGCTGTAAACTGTGAGCCTCAGTGTTTTGCTGATGTTGAGAAAATGCCTGAGCAACAGGCAGAACCTTGGTGGGACGCTATGCAAAGTGAGATGGATTCCATTGTTCAGCATAATGTGTATTCTCTTTGTGACTTGCCCAAGGGTGTGAAGCCAATTGACAGCAAATGGGTCTACAAGTTAAAACCCACTGCTGATGGGCATGTGAAACATAAAGCGCGCCTAGTGGCACACGGATTCCTACAAGACATCAGTGATCTGGATCAGATCTACTCCCCGACTGTGAAAGCACAGTCCATCAGGTTGGTGTTTTCCATAGCAGCTCAGAGAAAAGCTGTTATCACACACTTTGATATTGCCACTGCCTATCTCAATGCCGACTTGGAGGAAAATGTGTACATGCTCCAGCCTGATGGGTTTGTAGTGGAAGGGAGAGAAAGTCAAGTATGGCATTTGAAAAAATCTCTTTATGGGTTACGGTAATCAGCCAGGTGTTGGAATTTGTGTTTACATAAGGGTGTGGGTTCAAACAAAGTCTTGCTGATCCCTGTGCATATGTTCGGGGGAAAGGGGAGAGTTTGGAAATTCTCCTTGCATATGTGGATGATCTGTGTCTGGTCAGTGCTACACAAAAACAAGCGCAAGTGTTTGAAAATGAACTGGGAAAAAAGTTTCAGGTTAAGAACCTGGGCCTAGTTCAAAACTTTCTTGGAATTGAAGTACAGAGAGTTGAAAATGGTTTTCTGCTGTGTCAGAAACAAAAGATTGTGAAGTTGCTGGAGTTGTGTCAAATGTCTGACTGCAAACCTGTGCAGACTCCAATGGTGCCAGGATTTATGAAAAACATCAGTGAAGAATTATTTCCTGATATACACCTGTATCAGTCTGTCATTGGGAGCCTTTTGTACTTAGCTGGCACCAGCCGGCCTGACATTGCACTAAGTGTCAACATTTTGGGCAGAGCATGTGCTAAGCCAACCCAGTATCATTGGTAGGGTGTGAAAAGGGTACTAAGGTACCTAAAAGGTTCCCTTGATTACTGCCTATGCATTTTTCCTGAACAAGTTCCTAAACTTGCCTGTTCCTCAGATAGTGATTTTGCCGAGGACACCTCAGACCGCAAAAGCACATCTGGTTATGTTGTCAAATACAGTGGTGTGGTAATCGACTGGAAATCTAAAAAACAATCTTGTCTTGCTTTGTCTACTGCAGAGGCAGAATTTGTAAGTCTATCTGCGCTCTGTACTGAGTTAGTATGGTTCATACAGTTACTACAGGATCTGCATGTGTCTGTGCCAATGCCAATACAAATTCGTTGTGATTCTCAAGCCTGTATCCAAATGGCAGTGTCTGACCGGGTGTCTTCTCGTTCAAAACACATTGACATCAAGTTTCACAATGTGAAACAGTACTTACGAGAAGGGAAAGTATCTCTCACTTATGTGTCATCAGAGGAGAATTTAGCTGGTGTGTTTACTAAGCCACTTCCTGCTGATGCATTCGATCAACTCGTTAGCGAGCTGGGGTTGATGGAGTCTCCAGTTCATAGTGGCTGAAAGAGTTACTCAAGGAGTAGGGGAGTGTCACAATGTAGGGGAGTATTGTGGACTCCTTGCTTCACTTTTCCCACTGCCAGTGTGTGAGAAAGCAAAACTGCTTGTAGAATTTGTTTAGGCTAGCAGGGTAAAGAGGTTCCCATGAGAATGTTGTGCTGTATGTTATCAGGCCTTCTGGAACATGCAGCTGTGATCGTGTGTTATGTCTCTGCTTATTTTGCATCCTGCGTGTCTCGTGTTATAGTTCATGTATACTTAAACACGGTTACTGAATAGGCTGTGTCTGTATTCTATTTTCTGTTCTGTTAGAGATGGCTCGCTTTGCTTTGACTTAACCAGCTTGATTTATTACCCGCAATAAAGACTGTTAGATTGCTGGCTGGTTTCAGATGTGAGTCTTTTTTGTACTGATGGCATGAATGCCTCTGGCAGGTTTTTGACACCTTATACAAGTAGAAGGATCCTTCTATCCTGTCACACAACATTTCTCTTCCAATGATGCCAGTGCCAAGTACATTATACTTGTTGCCCACTGACTTAGCGGATGCTCCCAAAGATTGTTGTTTGCCTTTAAATCATTTCTGACTTAAGACAACCTTAAGGCAAACCTGCCATGGGGCTTTCTTGGCAAGGCTTGCTCAGAGTTGATTTGCCTTCGAGGCTGAGAGATTGTGACTTATCCAAGGACACCCTGTGTTTTTCCATGGCTGAGCAAGGATTTGAACAAACACAGCAAGGTCATTGAGGGTGGGGAACGGAATTGGATTAGAGATAGCTATTTCTCATATTTACCCTATCTTCAATCATTCTGGGGAGCAGGAAAGTATTTTGCATATTTATAAATATGTACATGAATAAACTATTTTATATATGTGAGGAAGATAGGTAAGATCTTCTACTTTGTTCTTTCAGGAAACAATCTCATGAAGTAGAATGAAAGGAGATTTTAGAAGGCAATTTCTAACAAAGTGGCCATACCCCAGTTGCTCAAATCAAATTTAAAAGCACTGATCCTCTCCGCTCTCTAGGTGCCCCTTCAGAGGGAAATGGTGTTTCCTTTGTGCTTTTCCCCAAAGGTGCTTTTCCTCACCACTTGGCTTCCAAGTTGCCACAAGGCTCCCTTCTATTCTTGTGGCTGCTTGAAAGCAAAGGTCCACTGCACTGCTTGGCTCTGGATGCAAGCAGCGTTGCCACATTCACCACACAAGGCCAGGGCTAGGCATCTTCCTTTATCTTCTGAGCAGACCTCTCACCTTCATGCCTTCTGGGCTCCATAGGGCACCTGCACATTAGTGCCCAGAGCCTCCCGTACAGGAGGAGGTGCCAACCAATACATCATCACTGCTGATGCTGCTGTTAGAAATAAGCCCAATAAAGATCTTAGTAAAATGCCAGTGAGGACTTAATAATAAAAAGATCCTTGGATCAAGCAGCTCGATTGTGCAATTGAGGTTTTATTCAATTCTGCAGAATCATGTGCTGCCCTTAGTAAGAGGTGAGAGCACACCAAGCAAATCAAAACATCCTATATTTAAACCCTACTCCCGGCCGCATGGTTCCTCCCCCTCTCACCAATAGGTTGTTGATTATCAGGGTGCACATTCTTCCCAGTCCACCTATCTAAGCAGCCCTTTCCCTGCTATTTTGATTCATTAAAAGCACTTCCTTTGCCATATTTGGAAAGCCTCCTCTTTAGCATTGCATATTGTGTTTATGAGTTCTCCTGTCTCCCCCTCCCATCTCCTGACCACTAATTTGTTCCATAGGAAAAAGGAGAACTGTCAGGTTTCACAGCTCGGCTGTCTAACCTTGTGATTTATTTTAGCAATGGGCAGAGAAATACAGGAAGCCAAACTCTCACCACATGATTTGTCTTGCTTAAGTTTAGCTAGTTTGCAATATTTTATTTGCCTTTTCTTTCTTTTGGGCTTCCAGCAGAATTCGGCTCTAATTCCCATCCTAACACCATCATCACAAATACCGACTTCAAGGAATACCAGACATGCTGCATCAACTGGCCACAGCTGGCTGGGACATTTTTTAGTCCCTTTGAGACCCTGTTTTCCAGGATGAATGGCAAGCCACACTGACCCCCTGTGAGGGCTCCATGGACCCCCCAGGTTAAAAGGTAGAGAAATCTGAGATCCAAAAGTGAAGTGATACGATTAGCAATGTAGCAATGGCTCTGGCAAGATTTATTTCTTAAATTTACCTAATCCATATCCACTGGACTGAATCCAGAAGTGCACAGATCTCCCTTTGGAAATCATAAATTTCAGAACCTGTGGTGTATTCCATCATAGGATCAAATTTTGACAAGATAACCATATTGGAAAGATGAATAAAAACAATGGAGATATTTCTAGGATGCCTTTCCCTTTAAAAATCCACATAGAACTGAGATGGAAGCGGGGGGAAATAAATCCACGGAAATGGACTTCTCAGATCTGTCTAGATATAGATGTTTGTATTGGAAAAGTGAGAGGATCTGGTAGATCTCCTTACATAGCAGAGCCATTTGCTAACCAGAAGTTTGAACTGTTTATCAGCCCACCCTATTGCCCCTCACACACAACTCTAGCTGAGAAGTAAACACAGTTTTGTTTAAAAAAATATACCAGTGTTGCCTTTAATAGCATATGTTGGACCAATTTATGTTGTTTCTTATCCATAATAGTATCTTCCCAACTTCCTAATAAATATAATTTGGGTCTTCTAGGTATTTGAGTCTTCAGTATCTTTTTCATTGTATTTTGAACTTCATCCAAAACTGTTTAGCCTTATCACACATCCACCACTTGTGGTACAGCGATCCAACATGATAACAGCACTTCCAACATTTCTTTTCAGTCTCTTTGTATATTTTTGCTAATTTCTCTGGTGTAAGATACCAACAAAACATCATCTTGTAGTAATTTTCTTTTAGCTCGTAACATAATGTGTTTTAACATCCTTTGTCTATACTTTTCCCATTGATTCATATGCATATTATATCCAAAAAAATTTGCCCACTAATCATGTATTTCTTTACTTGTTTTTCTTCCATCTCAAATTTCAACAAAAAATGTATATATCTTACCAATCAAATGATCATCATCTGAGCATAACAGTACTTCCAAGTGAGATTTAGTCTCTTCAGATTATTTAGCCTTCTTATCCTCTTTAAATCTTATATACAATTTTCTGTATGAGAGCCATGTTGAGATCTTCATCATGTAATGACTTCATATTATAATCTTAGTCTTGTTTTTCTAAGAGATTATAACATATCAACCATTTTTGGTGAACTCTCTGCTCTGTAAAAGGCCTCTTGTGGTGAAACCTACATGGGGTTTTTTGGACACTGTCTCAATTTGTATTTATTCTAGATCTTCAATAAGGCACATCTACGACAATGGTTGTTAAAAGAAATATTAATTTTAACTTTATCAAACTAAAAGTGTACATGCCATCCAAATCTTAAACCATGGCCTTCTAAATTAACGGGTTTCTCTTTCAGCATAATCCACTTTTTAATCCATGTCCTGGACGAAGCAGCAAGGTAAATCTTCAAATTTAGCAAACCAAGGCTACTTCTTTCTTTCAAGTCCTGCATAACTTTACATCTCACTTTAGGTTTACTCCCTCAACAAATCTTGACAAATTCTTTTGCTACTGTTTAAATGGCGTTTCCTTAGCCAAAACTGGAATCATTTGAAAATCTTTTTTTCTTTTTTTGCTATTTATCCAACTCTTTCTTAACCTCTTTCCATGTTTTCAGATAGTTATTTTCAAAGAATTGATTAAATATCTCAGTTAAACAGATGCCTAAATATTTCACTTTCTCTTCCACTTTAAAGCCTGTTTTTAATTGCAATTCTTTCATTTCTTGAACATTCACATTCTTGGTCAAAATCTTAGTTTATGTAAGCCGTTTTTGCCAGTGGTTTCTATAAACTGAAAAAGTTTCTTTCTCTAAGCTACCTTGACATCACTAGTTAACAACACTAAAAACATATAAATATAACAATATAATTAAAAATAACAAATATAATTAAGAGGGTGCCCTTTTCTCTCCACAAACCTCTTTCCTTTTGCTGAGGCCCAATCTCACTCACATTCCTGAGTGGGGAGCTAACTGGGGAAGGGAGACTCTCCTGCTATCTCCACTCAGAGATTCATATTTGGAAGGGATTGGGGCTCCACATGTTGCTTCAAATGGAGCCCTGGTGGCGCAGTGGTTAAATGCCAGTACTGCAACCACAAAGTTGTGAGTTCAATCCTGCCAGGCTCCAAGGTTGACTCAGCCTTCCATCCTTTCGCAGGTCGGTAAAATGAGTACCCAGCTTGTTGGGGGCAATTAGCTAAAAATACATTGTAAATCTATTAGATAACACTAGTTGATAGGCGGTACAGAAATAAATAAATGCTAAATGCTAAGTTTGATGCTGAAATGAATAAAGTGATACCAAATTGTTGCACAGTCATTTGTGACATTGTTCCTTCCATTTCTCATAAATTTCTGTTACATTTTTCTTCACGTACAAATATACAAACGCAACATACAAATAACATGGTTGTAGAACAGGGTGCAGGTGTGTATTTGGCAAGAAAACGGTGTGTGGAGAAAATGGGCAAATCTTCTTTCTCATGTGCTGCAACCCAAACTGGAGCAGGGCCCTCCATTGTCCCTTCCCCCATTTTTTTCCCAAGAAATGAAAGCAGCCAGAGTCAACAAATTCTTTTTAAATATATACTTAGAGGCATGATTTCTCAAGCTTTGGAATCTCACTTCCTTCCAGCCCCGCCATTTCTCAACACAATCTTTTCCTCTTTTCTTGTACTTTGAGCTTCTAGTTCTCTCTCTCTCTCTCTCTCTTTTTTTTTTTATCTTCTCATTTAAACATACATGTGATTTATTTCATTTAGTTCCTGTGGGGGCTGGGAAAGGACAAGGGATAGGCATAGTCATTTCTCATTTGTACCTTATTTTCAGTCATTTGAGGAATGAGAATATATTCTGTGTACTTATGAGTTCATTTGTGAATAAACTATATTTTATATATGAGGAAGTTAGATAAACTAAACCTGGGAAAATGATGGGAAGACCTCCTGGTTTGCAATTTCAGGAAATAATCTCATAAAAGGGGTTTTAAAAGGGGTTGTTTTTAATAAAGGGGCCATATCCCGGTTATCCCCAACAAACCTGAAAGAACTTTGAAAAAATCCCCCACCTACTGACCTGCTGCCTGTCAGTAAAGCTGATTTCTCAAAATTGCTCTTATAAGAATGGAAACAGAAAATGGCAGGGGTTTAAAAGAAATTACAAATGTGGATTGCCCTTTTTGGAGACGAAAGAAACTTTGTCTTTTAGTAGTGCTAGAGGCTTGACAAGGACACATCTGTTAACAGTTGGAAGCTGCACGCTGTGAGAGCCAGTATGATACAGTGGTTTGAGCTTTTGACCACAGCTATGGAGGCCAGGGTTCCAATCCCTGCTCGGCCATGGAAACCCACTGAGTGACCTTGATGAAGACACACTCTCTCAGCCTCAGAGGGAGGCAATGAGAAACTCCCTCAGAAGTTGCCAAGTTGCCAAGAAAATCCTGTAATAAATTCACTTTAATAGATCCTGTACTAGATTTCACCTCTGGGAAAGTCAAACCCAGAAATGTGGAGGGGTGACTGTAGAGGCGAAGACATTTTCATTTTAATAGGCATTTTGCAGTTAAGTGGCTGTTGGAAATCTTTTTATAGTGTGCATGCACTGTATCCTTACTGTTGATGTTATGTTATTTCACTGATTTTACACCTTTTAAAATTTAATGGCAGTTTAATATAATAGTTTGTTTAATTGTGCTTTTTTAAAAAAAAAATCACTGGGTCATGTTTTAGCCTTGCTGTAAGCCACCTTGGGTTGTTTTGGGAGAAAGTGAGGATATGACATAAAATAAATACATAAATTAGGGCGTATAATTTTTCAAGCACTATTAATTGGTGTGACACTTTGTAAAATAAGAACAAAACCTACTGAATGCCATGGAGCTTCCACATATGTAGGACTTTCATTTCAGTCTGGTTCTGTTGTAAGTACTAAAAGAACACAAACAAAATAGATAGTGCTCCCCAGCTTTCCCGGTCTACTCTGCAGGGCTGTTAGAGATTCAGTGCCCTAGACAGTTCAATTCACAGAGGCTCTTGCCTTGCTTGACTGTCTAGCAGTGGTTCTCAACCTGTGGGTCCCCAGATGTTCGTGGGCTTCTTCTCCCAGAAGCCCCAGCCACTATGGTCAATGCTCAGGGCTTCTGGGAGATGAAGTCCAAAAACATCTGGGGACCCACAGGTTGAGAACCACTCTAGGCTAAAGAAATTCTCTGTGTATCCCTCTGTATTTGCTTAACTAAAGTTTCTCCATTTTGAATTCTAGGCAACTTTAAAAGTTGTTTCTGTTCCATATCTCGGTCCGCCCTTCTGGGGTCACAAATTGTTGTTTGTGTGTCACGTAGCCGGTGTGTTGTTTGTTTATTGACTGGCTGCGGTAATTGCAGATTGTAGATAAGCACTTTCTGGGGTCTGAGTGCGGGGGGGGGAGGAATTAGCTAGCAACAGCATGTGGTATTTTGACCCCGGAGGGGCGGACCGAGATATGCCCGTGATCTTTGTGTATGCTGTGAACCTTGTCTATAAAAGAGGTGTGAAACTTGAATTCGGGGCTTTGGGGCTTTTGGAGAAATCCAGCCATTAGCCCACGCGTAATAAATTACCTTTTTTCTTGCTCTGTGGTCTCTGTGTTCTCTGGGCTCCTGCAACACTCTGAGCTTCACAGCTGAAATTTGATGACAAAGGGAGTTGTAACTGCCAGGCTCACCCGAATTAGGTTTCTGTCAGCTCATGTTGACCCAGGGAGTGAACATAGCCATGACTCAGGCACAACATACTGCTGCGTCCACAATACTTTGGGCTGAACTGCGCGCTCCCTTGTCGGCAGCCCCCAACCAAGCTTCCCTTTATTTTGGAGAAAGGCTCGGAAGTGAGTGCCTTGGGTCTCTTGCGGCAGTAGCGAGGGGCCGCAACCTGGCTCCACCAACCACTTTTTCCCTGGTTATTGCACTCTCTCCCGCCCCCCACCGCCAGAATTTAAAAGAAACTACAGTATACTAAAACAGTCGCTCCGCCCCGGGGGCCAAGTTTCGGAGGCTTCCCGGCGCATAGCCCTCCCCACTCCCAGCTCCGCCACTAGACAGTAACACAGGCCCTTTCCACCCGGGCATATTGCCCACGCTAGGGGCGACCTCTCCACGAGGTCTTCTTCACCGCGGGGTGCGCTAGTGCGGTTGGAAAAGGTGAGGCTCCACACCTCGAACCGCTCCAGCACAGCCGCGGGGGTGGCGCTGCCAGTTTTATAAAAACCACCCTCCCAAGTGTTTTTTATGAAACTCGCCCGCGCTACTCCCCGGCAGGCCCCGGTGAAGAACTGCAGAGATGCCATAGCACCGCCCTGCAGATCTGCCCTGGGGGCGGGCTTCCGGCTGGCGCGCTGCCCTGATTGGCGGAGCGCCGCCGGTACCCGCCGGCCGCCATTTTGGGCGCCGCCGAACCCGCGCTCCCCGCAGGGACGGAGCAACCCGCTACCCCCTGCGTGCGCCGCCCCCTTTCGGCCCCCCCATGAGGAAAGAGCCATCCTTTGGCGCCCCGTGGTACCGCGCGAACGCCCGCCTATAAAGAGGGCCCTCTAGGCGAGTGATGTCCCAGCGCCTCGCCTGCCTCGTCTAGAAAAGCGGAACGGACGGGAGAAGCCGCCTGCTCTGGTAAAGTTCCCAGTCCCTTCTAGGTCGGTCACGCTCTCCCTCCCCGTAATTTGCGCTCTTAGTTGCTGGCTCCGGTCTCCTCGTCTTTCAGCCGGACTGCCTTGCTTCTTCCGCGCTCCACCGCTTTTGGAAAGTCGCCCTTTCTCTTCGTCTCCCCTTTAAATATTAGGCGTTGTTGTTCGGAGACTCCCCTCTTCTACAGCGTGCGTGCCGATGTCGTGATGTCTTCCCCCGTCTCATTCTTTCAAAAATTCGCCTTTGCTCCTCCTTTCCTTTTCTTAGGATTCCGGCGTGGAGCGGGGGGGGGCGAAATTTGCCGAGAAGGACCATTTTAAAGGGGTGACGGGTCGGATTTGAAACAGTGTAAAACGAGGTAGATCCGGTGGTCACTTTGGGAGGTTTGGTGTAATTTCTGTAAGATTTCAATTAAAATTCCCCTCTCCTCAGAATTATTGAGGATGAAGCCCACTTTTTCTGATGACCCTAACTAAGGAGAAATTTAAATAGAAACCAGACCCAAGAGGGGAGCCGGTAAGCTTCCGTTGGAGTAGATGATTGCATTTGTACCATTTATATCTTCCATCCCAGAAGCAGACTTCTCTGGTGCTCGTAGCTGTAAAACTCATCGCACCAGAAAATGTGTGGGGCCTCCCTTGTCAGGAAGTGGTGGTTCTTGCTTAAGTTGACTTTTTATTTCAAGTCTGTAGTTTGTTCTGTGCTGTACTATGATCACTGCTCCCTTTAGGAGGTGTACAGTGGAAGATAGTGTGGGATAGTAGTTTAAGACTTTGACTTAGAGCCTGAACATCAGGGTCTGATTTCCCTCTAGCCCAGAGCTTCCAAACTTTTCATGTTGGTGACACACGTTTTAGACGCACATCATTTTGCAATACAGAAATTCAGTTTTACGAGCAAACTGGAGGTTAAACTAACCCCTTATAAGAGATACGGGGACATATCTAAATTGTAATAACAAAATGTATGGGGACACAACATATTTTATGAAAACCTTTCATTTATATTTTTAAAAATATATGATTTATAAATACATTTCCAAGGCTCAGGTGGGAGGGGTCATTCTCAGCCCAGGGAGGTGACACACCTACACACTTCAGATGACACACTAATGTGTCATGACACACCATTTGGAAAGCCCTGCTCTAGCCCATGGAAACCCACTGGGTGACCTTGAGCAAGTCACACTCTCTTAGCCCCAGAAAACCCTTTGATAGGTTCACCAGAAAATCCTTTGATAAGCTCACAGTTCACCGTTAAGTCCAACACAATATGAAGGCACACAAGAGCAGCAAATAACAAAATATTATTAACAACATCATTATCTCATGTACTAACTTACAATATCCTATCAAGACAGTGTCCTTCTAGCAAATCCACTTGGCTTTAGTGCTGCTGTTGAATTTTTCTTGAATTTTATGAATGAATTTTATACATTTTGTCCAGTGCTGTGCAATGGTCACTCCAGGCTTCAGGGGTTTTCCAGACTGAGGTCTGCTGAGGGGGCCTCTTCTCTGGCCTGCTGGTAGGGGCAATACCTAGTGGGACAACGTGAGAAAGGGTTTTCTCTTCCAGGGTGCCCTGGCTATAGAATGTCCTCCCCTTTGAGGCTTGGTTTGTACTAATGTTGACTTTATTCTGGTGCCAAGTAAAAACATGTTTTTTTTAAAAAAAAAATTGAGCCTCATTGCTTTAATTCAAATGGTGTACATGCATGTTTTTACATTGTCTTAAATTGTTTGGCTGGTTTGTTTTACTTTTTTCAAAAAAAATTGTATTGTTTTAAATTACCTAAATTGTTTTCGTATTATAGACCACCCTGAAGTTGTTAGCTATACAGATGGCCCTTCATATTTGCTAGGGTTAGGGGCTCAGGACCCTCACAAAAGTGGGAAAATCTTAAGTATCGAAATAAGTGTGTCTATGGACAGGGGGCTAAGGCATGGTGAGGGGGGCTGAGGCATGGTGAGGAGATTGGGCACCCAGGATCCAAACCAGATCAGGGAAAGGAGAGGGAGGGGGAGTTGGCATGGTGACCCAACGTATCCTCTCTCTCACCCATTTCCTTTCTTGGATGTGTGGGGGGCATCAGTAGAGGGTTTGTGGTGCTAAGAAATTGGGCTGTGATCCGTCCTTAGTTGGCTAGGCTGCAACTGGTAAAAGAGGAGGACCAGAGGTGAGTTTTTAAAGGATTGTGTGGCATGATCGGAACCACAGAGGGGATAGATTCCCCTGGGAAAAGAAGTGTGGGGGTGGGTGGGCTGGGGTTGGAGAAACTTGCAAATAATCAAATCTGTGAAAGTTAAATCTACAAATGTGTAGGGCTGACTGTATGTATAAAACAACAGTACCAGTTATACTTAAATTTGACATCTCTGCACTGTTCCAAAAGTGCCTTGAATCTTATGAGGTGCCAGCGCAGGGCTTGCCTACAGGACTCTTCTGCCTGTGCTATTTGGTATTACATCTGCAATATTTAGTACCACCTTAAAGGTCTTATCCAAAGTGGGAAGGGCTTCTTTCTTGGCCCTGGCCATTGCACCGCCTTTCCATCTCCAGCTGTCAAGAGGGAAGGTTCCCCTGAGAAAGAAGCACTTGATGTAGGGGAGCAGCAATTGAAGAAACTCACAAGTAGTCAAATCTGTGAAAGCCAAACCCTCAAATGTGAAGGGCCAACTGTAGAGTGGGATATAAATATTTTAATAAAGAGAATAAATATTTGTGGAGGTCTCTTTGCTGGCTGCTTCCCCCTGTAGGTGATCATGTTCTGTGGCCTGGTGCATACATTTCACAAGAGTTCTACCTTTTTCTCTAAAAATAATAGAACCATTATGGAGTGACAGGAGTATAGTTTACTCTTCTGTGTAAAAATAAGGTGTCCAACTGAACGGAGAACTTGCCAGTGTAGGTTCATGCTACACTTTCAGATATGGAAAAGGGAGACAGTTACACTTTAAACAGTGCAACAGGAAAAGGATGCTAGTTGTCTCTAAATTGTCCCCCAACTCAAATAACCTGGATTTGTTTATTATTTTTATTTATTTTATTTATTGAATTTATATGCCTCCTTTTCGCCCAAGATGGGACTTATAATGGCTTCCAAAAAGTTAAAAAATAAAATAAAAGCATATAAACAACTAAAACATTAAAAGACATATAAACTTATAAAACTAACAATATATTTTTAAAAACAGCTAATAAGTAAACGGTCTCCAATAAACTCATTAATAGATGGTCCTGGTTACACTATTCCTGGGTAGAAAATGTTGCTGATGAATGTCAGGTCAGTAAATGGGAAGACAGCTACCATTCAGGATTTGATTCTGGATGAGTATGTCAACCTGACATGCATCACAGAGAGCTGGTTGGATGAGATTGGTGGGCAGGGAAGGTTAATTTCTCTTGGCATTGTCCACCAGCATTCTCTGTGCAGCAGCAGGTGTGACCTAGGGGCCAGGGAGGTGGAGTCACAGTAATCTATTGAAATTGCATCCCCTTGTACAGGTGCCCTATCCCACAGTTTTCTGGGTTTGATCATGTTACCTGAAGTTTCGAGACTAGGACAGATTAGGGTTTCTTTTGATTTACTGCCCATCCCACTCCCCAACAGTCTCCCTTACTGAGCTAGCTGGTTTGATGTCAGGGTTGGTGTTGGAATCTTCCCGGCTTGTAGTACTGGGGGATTTCAACATCCATGCTGAGGCTACCCCGTCAGAAGCAGCTCAGGGCTTCGTGCCTGCCATGACAGTCATGGGTCTGTCCCAAGTGGTACCTGACCCTACTCACACTACTGGGCACACTCTGGACTTTGTTTTCTGTAGTGGGTGAGGTGAATGTGATCTAGGAGTAGAGGTATTATCTATAGTTCTGTTGTCATGGACAGATCATCACCTGGTGAGATTCAGACTTGCTGGGACTCAGAACCTCTGCAGGGGTGGGGGATCCATTAAGATGGTCTGCCCCAGGAGGCTTATGGATCCAGATGGGTTCCTGATGACCCAGTCCTGTCGAAGTCCTGGCTGACCTCTGAAATAGATAAAAGGCCAGGGCGGTGGGCACAATTGCTCCCAAGCATCCCCTCTCATGAAGTGGAGCCAAACTAACCCCTTGATCTTCCAGGAAGCTGGTAGCAAAAAAACACATGAGAAGGTGACTAGTGCAGTGTTGGCAGAAAACCCAGAGCATGTCCAACCAAACACAGGTTGGAGCATATCTGAGAACCTACTCTGAGGCAGGAAAGGCAGCAAAGGCAAATTTCTTCTCCGCCTGTATTGAATCTGCAGGGAGCTGGCCAGCAGAGTTGTTTTGAGTGGTTAGGGGTCTTTTACACACAGGCCCAAGAGGAAAAAATCCAAATCACTTGACAGCTCAATGTGAACAATTTGCCTGGTGCTTTGCAGATAAAATTGCTCAGTTCCACTCTGATTTGAATGCTATGATTGATACAGATCCAGTGGATGTAACTCTGCCTCTGCTTGTCCAGTGATAATGGATACTTTTCAATTTGTGCAACTCAAGGATGCAGACAGGATTCTTGGAGATACAAGAGCCACCACATGGGCTCTAGATCCTTGCCCTTCTTGGCTTATTAAAAAAGCTAGAGGGGAACTGGCTGAGTGGGTAGAGGGAGTGGTTAATGCCTCTTTAAAACAAGGTAGAATTCCAACTTGCCTCAAAGAGGCTGTTATAAAACCCTTATTTAAAAATCTATCCCTGGATCCCACCATTTTGGATAATTATCAGCCAATTTCTAACATTCCACTTTTAGGCAAGATTCTAGAGCATGTGGTAGCCTCCCAGCTCCAGGGGTTTCTTGATGAAAGCGACTATCTAGATCCATTTCAATCTAGTTTCTGGTCTGGCGATGGAACAGAGATTGCTTGGTAGATGACATACACCGGGAACTAGACGGGAAGAGTATGTCTCTGTTGGTTCTGCTGGACCTCTTGGTGGCTTTCAGCATCATCAACTATGGCAGTGGTTCTCAACCTGTGGGTCCCCAGATGTTCGTGGACTTCAGCTCCCAGAAGCCCCAGCCACTATGGTCAATGCTCAGGGCTTCTGGGAGCTGAAGTCCACAAACATCTGGGGACCCACAGGTTGAGAACCACTGAACTATGGTATCCTGGGATACATTGCAAGGATGGGACTTGGGGGCACTGGTTTTGTTCCTTCCTGGTGGTCCTGGGGAACTCCTGTTCTACTCCTTGACCTTTGGCCTGTTGAGTCCCTCAGGGCTTGGTTCTGTCTCTCATGCTATTTAACATCTAGGTGAAACCACTGAGAGAGGTTGTCCAGAGTTTTGGAGTTTGGAGCCATCAGTATGTGGATAAAACCCAGTTTTGTTACTCCTTTTCACCATAAGCCAAGAAAGCTGTTTTGATCCTAAATCAGTGCCTGTCATCAATAGTGGACTGGATGAGGATGAACAAATGGAAACTTAATCCAGACAAGATGGAGGTGCTCCTGGTCAGTCAAAAAGCAGGTTGGGGAACAGGGATTCAGCCTGTGTTAGATGGAGTTACACTTCCCCTGAAGACGCAGGTTTGTAGCTTGGGAGCACTCTTGGATTCAACTCTGAACCTGGGAACCCAGATTTCAGTGGCACCCAAGAGTGTATTTGCATAGTTAAGGCTTGTGTGCTATCTGTGCCTGTTCCTTGAGACATCATATCTGACCACAGTGACATATACCTTGGTTACATCTTTGTTGGATTACTCTTGTGCGCTCTCCTGTAGGGCTGCTTTTGAAGAGTGTTTGGAAACTTCAGCTGGTCCAAAGAACTGCAGCCAGATTGTCAACTGGAGCTGGCTACAGGGATCACACAACTTCCCTATTGCAACAGCTCCACTGGCTTCCAGTCCATTTCTGGACACAATTAAAACCACTGGTGATGACTTTTAAAGTCCTACACGGCTTAGGTCCCAGTTATTTGAAGGATTGTATTCTCCCTTACGAAACAGCATGGGCTTTAAGATTGCTGAGGAGGCCCTTCTCTCTGTTCTACCACCCTCACAGGTAGATCTGGTGGGAACATGGGAAAGGGCCTCCTTGGTGGCTCACCCAGGCTCTGGAACTCTCTTCCCAGAAACTGTTACCCTCACTATCTGCTTCCCTTAGTCAAGTAAAGACATTTTTATTCTGACAGGCATTCAGTATGTGATTATATGTGGTCTGTCTGATAGAATTTGATGTATATTATTAATTGTGTTGCTAATGTGGATGAGTGAGTTTTTAATTATATATTTTAAGTTTAATTCTTTTTAACTGTTTATTTGTATTTTAAGTTTTGTATTCTGTGGTTTTTAAATATGTCTTTTTAATTGTTGTAAAACGCTTTGAGTCCCAACCAGGGAAAAAAGTGAGATATAAATAAAGATGATGATGATTGGTACTGAATGCAAAGATGCTAAGTCAGTGCCAGGAGGTGTGCTAATAGTATTGGAGGTGGGTTTGGTATGGCTAGACCTGTTTCGCTCTGTACATTTGATCTATATGTGGAAGAGCTCATTCAAGCAAGTCTTAAGCTTAGCATTGTGAATTTCTCCCTGAATGATGTGAGATTTCTCATTGTTGACTAGGGTAAATATTTCTCCATCTTTTCTATTTGGCTTCCAATATCTCAATGAGAGTGTCTGATGAAACCTTTGTTGACATAAAATGGAAACATATGGCAGACAGAATAGACTGACCCAGAAGATACACAGTGTCTGGAAATTATCTTCATAGTTTCACTTCTGTATACGATTGAAATTGTAAAGATAATTATTGTACAGCCTGTAGATACCATGCTATTTACTTTAATAGAATAAATATGCAGAATAAACAAAGTAGACATGATAAACCTTAGACCAAGGGTGGGCAATTTAAGACTTTCAAAATATTGTTGAACTGCAAGCCCCATCACACCTGGCCATTTGCTATGTATGCCAGGGCTGATGTGAATTGGAATCCAACAGCTACAAGCTGTCCACCTCATCTTGGACAGCAGAAGAAAAATTCACATTCAGGTTCTTGATTTCTTGTTCAATCAATCAGCAGTATTATAATATGATACTGGATTCTGGCTCCTATTACTTCTTATAACTTCTCTATATGACTGAGGATAGAGGGAATTACACTTCAGTGTTTAGGAACACTAGTTTAGGAAAGGCTGCTGTATGCTTGCTGTGCTATATTGGCTGCATGGCTGTAGAAACAGAACCAAAATAGTCTGGCAAAAGCCCCTGTGGAACAAAACATCTGTACCACAGAAACAAAAATACAGAAATAATAACGTAGCATAATACGTTTAGAAAGAATGAATTAATTCTGTTGTGTTTTTGCTCTGCAGGTGAACCTTGGAGGCAAACTCAGGAGAGAATATCTTTACAAAATGGGACTGTCATTTTACCAGCTGAAGGCTTGATATTTACATTGGCCAGAATAACAGACAAAAAGACCATTTTATACAGAACGCCAGAGATAGCCAGGCCAGTCTGTTTGGTCAAAGACACAGAATAAAGTGCATGATTAAATGGTATTTGAAGTGTGTTTTCCATGATCATATCACGTGAATAAAATCTCTAGGAAGAATCATCTTATAGACAATAAAGATCTGTACATCCTCAGAAAAATGGCCAAAGATTGTATCATAAAGGAGGGCAAGCAATATTCTCCTGTAAGCTTACATAGAAAATGGAGCCATGAATGGAGTAGTCAAAGTGCCTCAGAGCAGAAGATCTTCAGAGTATCCCAAAGATGGTAAGTTGTGATAAGACAGCCAGTGCTTTCTCCAGAAAAGCTGTGAATTCATTGCTAACCTAAACTGGAAGTATAGGTCTGTTAATCTACATGTACATAGGGAAACTCCCCCTTCTGCTGATCCAAAAGCAATTTCTTTGCTTATTGTATGTATGCTTATCCCATTTTCATATCTGGTAAACAGATCTACAGCATATTTATTTCTCCTCAAACCTGTTTGATCACCAATGACAGTAAAACAGAAGAAATGTACATATACCATGTGTAAAAGGTGAACAGTGCATTCTCAGCTTCTCATAACCTTTCTCCATTTAGCAGGCACAGTTCAGCTCTTTAGAAAGAATGTATAGGTCCTTGGCTTCAAAAGCTTCTAGCTTATCTTTCATTTAAATACAGGATATAAGTGAATAGAAAATCCTGTGAGCTGGACTCTTAAACTGACTTCATGTCCTTTCACACTACACAATTTTAGCACTATGATGCCGCTTTAACTGCCATGGCAACATCCTGTGGAATTCTTGGATTTGTAGTTTGATAAGGTGCTACAGTTCCCTAGTAGAGAATTCCCTAAACTACAAATACTAGAATTCCATTAGCATGGTAGTTAAAGTGGAATCATAACATTTTACTCACGTAGTGTGAATGTCTCCTTAATTGGTCTGATTATAATTTTACATTTGTTGTGCAGTTTTTGCTCTTCCTTGCTGTGCTCAGAAGCTGATTACACAGCTTTAGTCTCTTCCTATACAATATACACTCTGTTGGCCTTACATTACTGAGAAAGGGGAATTTACTGCCATCAGCGAAATTCAGCCTGTGTGGGCTGTGGGGTCCTGCTACCATCCTCCCCAGATGCCAGCCGTTCCCCAAGTCCTACCTCCTATAGACTGTAGAAGAGGTCTAGGAAAGGAATTCCCTGTTATCCTTCATAACACCTTCTGACAGCCTCTAGTTTGTGCTGGGCTGTAGGGCAGGGAATCCCCCACCCTAGAGGGAAGTGCTCTGCAGGTTATTTGAACTGTGTAGAAAGCCCATTTGGGAAGGGGGGGGATTTCAGCAGCAGGTTCCTTCCCTGAGTTTGAATTCACAGCACAGTCTGCTGACATCCTCACTGCAGGCGATTCCTTTTTACAGTTTTATCTGTTAGAAGAGAATCATTACCGCATTATGCTAGGGCTAGCGGCCCTGACTGAGGAGGGATGTTAGAAAATCAGTTGGATGCCCCTCACAATGCAGAATTGCATCTGCCACTCCTGTGATGTGGGACATGACTGCAGACATAGCAAGGTCTGAACATTAAGGTCTCAGCAGACTCTGAATGGTCACACAAACAATACAGATGTGCTGGGAACAGGGAATGAGTAGAGGAAGCAGTTGTCTTTTCACCTTGCTTGTCTGCTTTCAAGAAGCTCCTGGGTGGGCATTGCTGGAAAGGGACAGTTGAAATAGATGGGAGCTGACAGTCCTTCCTGAAGAACAGGTTCTCTTCCTTAAGCTCTTCTCGTTCACTGATGTTTTATCTTGAGCTCTTATACAAGAGTGATAGATTCATCTTGGGTACAACTTCACCTTTTCTTTTAATTACTTTTAAGGATCTGCCTGGAACAACATTTGGGGCTATAAGAGTACAAGAGGAAAGAGTGTCAGACCTGAAAGTTGTTTTTATTTTGGGATTATGAGCATGATGTTTAATCTTCTTCTTATGATCATTATCATTTCATTAACAGGTGAGTGAAGAGCTGTATTGTTCCAATTATGCTGTACAGTCTGTCAAATTATTTTAAAATTTTATAGATTCTTAACATATTTCTGAATGAACTAGAATATTTCTCATTAGATTCCTTACATCTGTGTTCTGCTTAATCTTATTGCTATTGAAGTCCTAATAGCTGCAGTTTGGTCGATACTGTTAACACCCTCATTTTTGAAATCCTTCTTATCAGCAGTGAGAACAAACAGCAGATGTCCAGTTCCTCTCACTCCTGACCTTGCTGATCCCTGTCCAAATGGCTGGATTGGGTATCAAGGGAAATGCTACTACTTTGCAATGACTGAAAGGAACTGGACCTCCAGCAGCATCCATTGTTCTTCTCACAATGCCTCCTTGGCCGTGGTTGACTCTCAAGAAGAGAAGGTAAATAGAAAAAACTGAAGGCATATAGTTAATCCCAGAGGTCTCTCATAGATTTGTACTTGGACTATTACTATATCATAAAAAAAAATAGTGTATTAATTTGCTTTATTGTGTTCTCTCGGGTTGTACTGTTGTAATCTGCATTGGGTTCTTTTACAAGAATGAAAATCAGTATAACAATGTTGTTACATCACTTAGAATAAATAAATCAGAAGCAGCAAAGTTGAAGATACAGCAAATTTCACAACTTTATTTCCAATGTCTCAATTATAGGATTGGAATACAGTTGCATTTTCACAGTTTAACTGCCTAGGGTTTTTTAAAATTATGAGAGGGGTGGGGGTGGATTAGCACACCATAAACCTCACATTTTCATGTTTTATATGTCTAAAGCGGGCTCCAGTTCTTTCAGTGTCTCATCAAACCATTTTATTTTTGCTTTGTTTAGTTCTCATAGATAAACTCAATCAATTTGGAGTTGATAGTCTGTATTTCCTTCCTTCCTTTTTATAGGATTTCCTCTTACGCTACAAAACCCCTCCTGATCACTGGATAGGTCTCCAGAAGGATTCAGGCCAATCTTGGAGATGGATCAACGGCAGCATTTTCAAAGGATGGTGAGTCACTTTTCTATTCTGCTTGAAGCAACATGTGTCCAAATTAGGGTCCCAGGTTAAAAACTGGAGAGGCTTCTGTATTTTCAATGACCATGTGAAAGGGAAGGGGTTCAGCAGGTGTAACAAGCAACACTTGAAATTTGCTCTTCTATATAACCATTAAAAATAAAAGAACTTCCTTCATTTTTCAACCTGGTAACCCTTGTCCAGATGCTCAGAAAACTTAAGTTCAGCAACATGTGTTCTGACCTCAACTTCCCTTATTATATATCTGTCTGGTCAGCAAACTCATATCCAGCCAATGAGAGTAATGAAAATTGAAGGTCCTTGTGGAAGTAATTCAATCAATCAATTTTTTATTTACAGTCATTGACCAAATTAAAGTACATAAAAAGCTACTATAAAATAATTAAAAAATACTAATAGACAATTACAGTTACTGGTAAAATTCACATCATATATAGTTACATTGGATATAGGTTCATTAATTGGATTACATTTATAATGAAAATCCAAAGATAAAATTTAAGATATATGAAATTATATAAATTAAGTAAATCAAATAGTAACTAAATTACACATGCCTCTGTATTATTTGCCTTCGGGTCATAATAGCAGAGGGACAAAACCTAACTTCAGCAGCACATATACAAAAATTGGAACGACACAGAGAAGACTTAGGGCCTTTCTGCACTACACTGTTATAGTGCTATTACTCCACTTTCAACATCCGATGGAATCCTGGGGTTTGCAGTTTATGGAGGGCCATTTAGAATTCTCAGCCAGAGAGCTCTTTGGTCTCAGTTAACTACAAACCCCAGAGTTCCACAGGATGTTGAAATAATAACATTATAACTGTGTAGTGCGGAAAGGCCCTTAGTAATTAAAAAGAGAGGTAAAGAATGGAATAATGAATGGTGGTATGCATGGAAGAATGAGATGAAAAAAAGATGCATGGATAAGACCCTTCAGACAGCAGAAGATTAAAACTGAGAGCAAAACCAGAGAAAGGAGATGTGTGAGATACAACCAATCAAACAGACACAAGATTGGTCTATACAGAGAACAGATCTATATAGAAGACACATTATAGGTTACATAATAGACCATTACAGAACTGCCGTGTCCCCACCTGGAATTAGTAGATTCCACTACTCATATATACATGTGTGTGTGTGTGTATTCTGTGTTGTGATGTGGCATCAGCATAGAAAATGGGGCCTCATAGTTAACACCGTTGTGTGTTTTATATATATAACACAATATATATATATATAGCACAACAGTGTTAACTGTGGGACCCCATTTTCTATGCTGATGCCACATCGCAACACAGAAGCCACACTCCTTCTAGAACAAGTTTAATAAATGTTTTTACTGTCTTAGACCAGTTATGGATTACTCAAGCCTATAGTGAATAATACTAATAATTATCTTCTAAGTGAAGGCCAATGATGGCAGTGTCTTTTCAGCCACATGTGACAAGTTGGCTCAGTCTTTGGCCCTTTCTGCATCTTACCTTTTCGCAGAGGTGGGGGGCGGCGTTCACACGAGCAGCCTCTTGCATGAGGCACTCACTTCGTTTCTCCTTCCTTACCGCAGCTGGCTTGCTGGTTGCACGAGCACCCCGCCCCTTCCTACCGCAGCGCAACCTGGGAATTTGCAGGCTAGCGCTGAGGCAGGAAGCGTGACCGGCCCGGCTCCCGACGCACCACAGGGCAGGTAAGTACACACGGGCCCCTGGAGCATTGTGCGACCGCACACCATTTTCTGCTTGAAGCCGAAAATGAAAAGGTGCGTGCGCAGTCCGCTTTAGGCTCTTGAGTAAATGGGAGTGCATCGTATGGACCGCTTCTCCCATTTACGCGACAGTCAGGGGGTCCTCTTGCTTTAGAAACAGCATGCGAAAAGGGCCTTTCTTTGCTGTTCCAAAAGGTGGCATTGAACTTCTGGCAGCTGACTTCATGCTAGCTATAATTTCTTTGCTTAACAGAATTTTGTTGCTCTACAGGCCCAACACTGGAGGGGGAAGAAGATGTGCATATTTAAACCATGAAGTTATTGCCAGCTCCAGCTGCACAAGGGAAGAACGCTGGATTTGTAGCAGACCAGCTGAGAGATGACAAAAGGCATGGAGAAGCCAAGCCCCTAATTCCTCCTCTGCATATACACTGAGGTACTGCAAAATGTACTAGACTTCTGCTTTGTTTTCTGCATCCTGTACCTCATCCAGTAGCAAAGTCCAGGCAGTTCTTTCAGAACTTCTTTCAGAGAGGAGGGAACACAAGAGTTTTAGAAATGATCATTGTCCAAGCTGAGGCAGAAAAACAAGGATATAGGCAGTATCAGATTTACAACAAAATATGTTGCATCTCCAAATGCTAACCTGAGAAAAAAATAAAGTTACTGCTTCTCATCTCTTCTTGCAGATGCTGTCGAGATGCAGAATCTACTCATGTATCCCTCTGCCTCCCCATCCACCCCACACGGCATCAGTTTGAGTTTGACTTATTGCCCTAAATTCTCTTTCAGTCCTGACTAAAGTAGACCCGTTGAATCAGTTGGAATTACCTATGGCTTGACTCACCGTACAGCAATGGATTGAATGGGTCTACTCTGGTTGGGCCTAACCACCTGGATGCCAGCCATAGTATTAATGTTAATGCATTTATTAATTTTCTGCTTTTACCCAGTCCTGGAATTTGAGGCAGCTCACTTGAAAAAAGCCACTTTCCATTTTGTTCAACAGGTCACACCAAACTCAAATGTAGAGCCACTTTGCAGAACCAAGTGGTGTGACTATTAATAAAATGCCAGCACTAAATAAAGGAGTCTGGGAAGCCACATGACTAGATTTTAGAGCTGTCCTCCCATGGAAGCAAGCCTTTCTGGGCAGGTGTTCTAGGAGAAGGGAAAACACAAATAGGGATTTTACTTTGAGCTATCTGATATGGATTCCCTAAGAATTAACAGACTTCAAAAATGGCTTTTTAAACCAGTTACCATTGTCCTAGAGTTTGAAGAATAATCTGGTATTGTCAAGTATGGATTTTACTTTCAGCTACTTGATCTGGATTTCCCAAGAATTAGCAGAGCTTCAAAGATTACTTTTTTTTTTATTTAATTTAAAAAAAATATTAAGTGATTGCACACATTACATACATACTTCACAAGACAAGTACATAACTAATCTACTAAACCAAACCAAAACAGAACAAAATACGAACAAAATACCAACATTACAATAAAATACATTAAACATATATTCCCACTTTACTAAAAGTGGTGGTATTAATCATTTTGAGTCATTTCCATGAAATTTATGGAATTATAAATAATATAATATTATATGTATAGTACATACTTAATTTTATAGTTCTTATCTACTAAAATTACTATTTTTCTGTATTCTATATTCTATATTTTTATAGTTTATCAATATTCTCTATGTTATATAAATATTAATAACTATGTTAATACAGTAGAGTCCCAGTTATCCGACGTTCGGTTATCCGACGCTCCGGATTAACCAACGTTGCAGCGGCCTGGGGGCATGGCTGTGGGCATTTCCGCACCCCCAGACACGCCCCGACACGCCCCCAGGCCTGCCCCCGGCACACCCCCTGGCACGCCCCCAAAATGGTCGCCTCCACGGGAGTCCGGGTAATTGGACCTTTCGGTTATCCGACCCTGTGGCCGCCCGTTTGGGTCGAAT